>OZ024903.1:5110011-5213813 GCA_964017125.1 Flabesymbios commensalis | reverse complement strand
ATGGCACTCTCAGTACATACAGTCATGTTTCTGTGGACAGGACATTTTTAAAATATACTTTTTATGACATCACAAAACACAAGCTATCTTGGGCTCCCTCTTGTATCTTGTCGAAGTAGCTTGCAAATCTCGGGATCAGTTAAGTTTTGCCTAATATAAGATCTTACACAACTATTATTGGTACAGTTCTATGACTCTAGTATAGAATTGAATGCACTTTTCGATTTCTACCTAGACTAGAAAATAATTACTATAAATACTATTTACTAATAAAATACCAATTGACATCTCAAGATGGGGATGGGTTCTGCAAACCTGCAAAATCCTGGAGTATCAACCCGGATAAATCCTTTGCCAAAACACAGATAAGAAAACTAAACTTCCTGTCTCATTTCCAAAATATTTCCCAGTCTAATTAAAAATAATGAATGGGAGCAATTATCTGGCCACATTTCGTTTCCGGAGCAGATCTCGGAACAGATAGCTAGATAGGGATATGGCTTAAAAAATTTCAACTCGATCAAACTAAGAATGGCCGATGGCCATAATTAACTTTATTATACATGATATCTGACAAACTATGTCAGATAGCTAGACCATTAGCTATCTATAAAAAAAGCTATAAAACAAAATTTGCAGTTTCAGATGGGAATAAGCTCTGCAAAATTTCAACTCGATCCAATTTAAATTGCAGACTATCGGCCATAATTATCTTTAATATGCATGATATCTGACAACCCGTGCCAGATAGTTTGACCATTAATATAAAGCAAAATCTGTACGGATATGCCCGTGAAAAATTATATTCCGATAAAATTTAAAATGGCCGACTATCTGCCATTATTAACTTTAATATGCCTGATATCTGGCCAGCTGTGCCAGAAAGCCAGATGATTAATATAAAACGAAATGTGTGGTTTCATTGAGGGATATACCCAAATGTCAACTTGATAAAATAAAATAATGTCTGACTTGCGACCATCACTGACTTCAATATCTGCAATATACATAAACTGTGCCAGATAGATAGACCATTACTTTGAAACAGAATGTGCGCCATCAGGGAAGTATGTACCCTGTAAAATTTCTACCTCGCGGGCGTGGCGGGGGATTATGGTGGCCAGCTGGCCTCTTATTTTGAGATGTATTTCAGGGCTCGACATTAATGGTTGCCGGATTGCCCTGGGCAACCGATTTTAGGTGGGGGTAAGTAAAAATTCTCAGACAGTGGCCCCTGGCTAATAGCTTCAATTTTCACCATTTTAAATTTGAGCGACTGTCACAACAAAAAAAGCATGTCAGTGGCAAGTCGGGCAAGTGATAAATTGAGGGGGCAAGTACCCCAAAAATGTTCTTGCCCTTTGAGGTCCAATGAGTTAGTGTCTAACCCTGTATTTATAAAGACATTTTAAGCTTTTGAAGTTTTTTTATAGATGAGGATGAATTTGCTGACATTGATGGTGTTAGTAAAGCCAGTTCCTCTCCTGTGGGATTGAAAAGAAAAGCAGAGGTCAGTTCTCTATGAGAATATAATCTATAAGTGTGATTAGTTATAGATCATAGTTTGATCTGTTAGTTAAGCATGAGCATATTGAAATACAATTGTTTCCGCATCTGATTTTCAATTGTAATTTTTAAAATAAATATACTGTAGATCTTGTATTATTTTTTTATTTGCGAATTTCACGAGGACAATTTCGCGGATTATAGAATCTTGAGAAAATTCTTATTAAAATTCTTATAATAGCGCTACCTATCATAGAAAATGATCGATTCATTGAGCTTTAACCCTTTCCATGCGGCTCCCGGACCCCAGCTGGGATTGAAACGTTCCTTATTTACGGCTCCCAGCCCCCGCCGGCATTATGTACAGTTACAGTTTATCACTGGTAATTCTAGTATTGACAAGGCCACGTGTATTAATTTATACCAAGTTGTGTTGTGGAACATTTAGATGTCATTTTGTAACCCATGTATGTATATTCTACCCCTGCCTTTCTATGGGGTAGGGTATTAACCCCTTAAACGCTGTAATCCATTGTGAGCCCATTTAAAATGACCTTTAGATTACCTTGGAGTGACCTTGTCATGGTACCCTTGTGAACTTGGTTAAATTTCTCCAGCTCAGTTTAGTTTTTGAGTGTACAGTATAAATAGAATTGCTCCCATTTACATGTATTTACAAGTGTTGTTTTACCAGAAATCCAATTCTCATACCTATGTGTTGAGATCTTCCAACACTGAGTCTGACTGATCAGATGTACCAAGACAACACACCAGAAGTTTGTCGTTCAATGGTCCTCAACTGTGGAATAAATTAAACAACGAAATACGCAACTCACTGTACAACCCATACTAGCTTACATTACAAACTCACACAGCTTCCTTTTATGCAATCTTTTATATAACATCTAACACGATTTTAATAGCTATATCAACGTTACATTTTAATGTACTTTTTCATAAAATTCCAATTTGCATGTTTCTGTATATATTTGTTTAAATCTATGCATGTACAATTGATTATTTAGCCATTTGTATATGTGTGGATTTTTAACAGGGCCCCATGGCAGATGAGCGAATTCAGAGACACCTCAATGGGTCACCCTTCATAAATAAAGATTATTATTATTATTATTATTAATAAACAGGTAAACCACATTGACATCTCCAAACCATGTCACCATTCATACCCAATGATATGATAGGCAGCTAGGATAAATTATTTGCACACTTTCACCCAAGATAAAAATCATTTTTGATTTTTCTGAGATGATCACAGAAGTTTAATACAGGTGAACATCGATATAACACGAATCGTTACAACACGGATCGGTTATAACACGGTAAGGTCATGGACCCCAAAATTTAGGACCCCTTTTCTAGCTTTTTTACAGAATGCCATGTTATAATTTCCAAATCTACAAGATTATCGCCGACAACGCCAACACGCATCATGCTAGATGTTACGCCCAGCATTGGAACAATGTTTGGCCAACGCTTTGATATCTTCGTATATTATAATACGGCATTATATAATTCACTCGAAAAAATTGTGTTATAAAATTGTAAAGAACGTATTGTATTCGAATAGATAATTATTAGTCTAATGATTGTGTTATAAATTTCTGTAGATCGTGTTATAAATTCTTGAAGATTGTGTTATAAATTTATTGAAGATTGTGTTATAATTAATTCAGATTATAAGAAATTTGTAAAGAACGTATTGTATTCAAACGGATAATTATTATAATTAGTCTAAAGATCGTGTTATAAAGTTCTGAAGATTGTGCTATAAATTTAATGAAGATCGTGTTTTTATTATGGCATAATGCCGGGCAGTGAAGCAAGAATAAGTGGCTCGGCGGAGACACTTTAATATCTTATAATGCGGTATAATAATATTTCATAGAAATCGTGTTATAAATTTGTAAAGAACGTATTGTACTAGAACAGATTTTTATTAGTCTAAAGATCGTGTTATACATTTCTGGAGATTGTGTTATAAATTTATTGAAGATCGTGTTATAATTAATTCACATTATAGCTCAAAAAATATTATAGTTCTGTAGACAATTTAAATCGTGCTATATACACAAAGTAAAGAATGTTATATATTTAAGAAAGATCGTAACACGAAAAATAATCCATCTGTAGATCGTGCTATATATTTAATAACGATGGTATCGTATTATATATCTAAGAAAAATCGTATTATATTTATATATAAGTTTGTCGACTTAATACGTCTTGTTAGGCCTGCAAAACGAAGAAAAGGGTTGATCCCCCCACCCCCCCCCCCCCACACACACACACAAAGTGTAGACACCGCCAGAGTTGTCGAGATTCGAGACACTCGCCTATCGACTGGAGCAAATCTCACAAGCTCTCGTGAAGTATTTTCTGACAAGATTCTGTGAGAGTGCATGAGCTGTCAATCACCGAACCTGACCTCTCGACGTGGGAGGAGTCGGGAAGAGAGGGGGTACCTGAACCAATCAGCGTGAGGACAGTGATGTCAATCATCAACTGCAGAGATGATAGCAGTGACAGACACGGCCACTGCCGATATATTATTCACATTTATTATATTGTGTGCAATTAAATAATAATAATGCTCGCGTAGTATTACATGCAAACGATAATCAAGGTATAAAATACATTGTGTTACACACTGCGCACAATGATATGTATAAGCATATAATAAAGAACTAAAATATAGCAAATTCGCTACTCCTCTGCTGCATGAAGATGTGTAATTTATTGTTATTTTTATAGTGTTCATTCTGTATACATTTGTACGATACAATAGTTGTAAAACGTTACAATTGTTACGCCGCAAAAATTATGATAATTTTCTAATAATATTGTTTTTTTTTTTATTACAAGTTATAGCTGTAACATAACACGTTACACCTGTGCAAACAAGACAGCTTATAATTACGATATTCTTCCTATTATTACTCATCCGTTTTTGGTATCGTGTTCTGGTTGATTTTTTTGTATAGCACGATTCACTTGTAACACGATTTGACTCATTGGACCCCAACTATCGTGTTATAACGATGTTCACCTGTACCACCCCCACCCCTTTGACCCGATATGTTAATAACCTACCCTAACATGTACGGGCAGATTGCTCGACTGAAATTAAACAGTATAGACTAATGTCCAACATTTAGATCTTCAGTAGAATGCCATAGTGAGTCCAAAATGTGAGAAATTGTGTACATTTGCGTATGATTTGACCTTGGGATGACCCTAAGTTACTGTGCCGGTACAGTCTAACCCCAGTCTATACCAATATTGATATATATTTTGATATCCTGAAGATGTGTTGGAAGTCTACCCAAATGATGTATTGCAAATATGGAGTGAAATTAATCATTTTTTCCACAGCTAATGAACAATCAGTCCAGAAATATCCTGCATGGGAAGGGTTAACTACAGCCTCTATGAAGACTCAACAATAATTTGTATGTTAGCAGAGAATAATTATGCTATGGGTCTATACCCGTTAGCTGCTAATGATGATAAAACTGATTGGAACCATTTTGTTAATTATTACTACCGTGTATTGCTGGTTAGAAACCGCACCCCAATTTTTTTTAATTTACCCAGCGTCTTTTCCTATGGTTTTACTTTCCTGTTACAAACCGCTCCCAACTTTAGCGTATAACAAGCAGCGGTAATTCGTCCCAGTAGTCCCTAGTTTAGCCAGACTGTGTTATTGTACTCTAGCGGTATTTCGTCTTTATCGCAGTCAGAGCCATACAGCATTAATCTTCTTAACCATGATAACAGTTAGCTTGTTTCTCACAAGAGATTCAATATACCGGGACAACATTGTGGATGGTGTGCCAGAATTGAGAAACATACATAGGGTCTGTTGATTACTGAGAGGAGAGAATAGATTAGTGGATTTACAGCAAATGAAAAATTTCGGTTTAATGTTGGGCTGACGTTGCAGACGTCTTCACAACATTAAGCTGTATTTGGTCATTGTGTCATTTGCTGTGAGCAGGCGACATATTGCTCCAAACCTGACCAGATGCCGACGGTGGATCAACTTTAAACAAATATTGGCAAAATGACAGGTGTTTGTTGGTCTGATGTGCTATAGAATGCCGCCAGTCGCTTTGTTCTACTCGTGACACTAATAAATCTGTTGAGCCTGTCCTACAGGGGATCACAATATTGTCATATATTACATCAGTGGCATTGAAAAATTTGTTTCAATCGTTATAATACAACACTCAATTAATAAAAATATTGTCATTAATTTTAAGTTTGTCTTTCATATATATTTTAATTCCTTTCTTGATTGTCTATACCGCCGATAAATCGGCTCAGCTATGCGCGTAGACGACGCAGGCTCAATGGTAATTCCAAGCTAACATGAGGCATTGACCCGATGTCGGTCTAATGTTAGCCCACCGTCTACGACGATAGCACAGCAGTAGACAAACAATAATTCAACGTTTCGTGTTTTTTGGGTCTAACATCAAGTCAATATTATGAGGCCGGCTGCATTTACTGAGATGACAGCACCTGGTAGAAAACTGTATAGTATAACAAAAAGGCAGTAATTGTTTCTAAAAAACAATAGGATTTTAAAATGTCTGAATATTGGCCATTATTGACTTTAATATATATATCTGGTAAGCTGTGCCAGATAGCTAGAACATTACTATAAACAAAATGTGCGATTTCAGGGAGGGATACGTCCTGAAAAATGTCAACTTAATGAAATTAAAAAATGGCAAGGTCTATTGACACAGTACTGTGTCAATAACTAGTAGCAGCTATGGAGGTTTTGCACAGTACTGTGTCAATTACAAGCCAGACGATCTTATTGACACCGTACCAATCAGGAGGCTGCTTACAAATAATTTAAAATGTCCCGTTATTTTTTGGCGCCATTTGCTTCTTGACACAGTACTTTGTCAATAATCAGCGTTAATTATCTAAGCACTGGGGAATGTACAGAAAATGTGGGTGTACTGGATCATGTGTATAGCCCATTAATGAATAATAGTGGTGCATACACCAAAGCAGTATGGTAAGAACAAGGGTGTATCCATATTATCGCACAGTGGTTGGACGAGCGAATAGATCTATGTTAAATTATCACAACTTACTTACATGCATCTAAGGTTTATTTGATGGGATTGAGGCCTACTATTCTTAAATTTGGAATAAATTAAATATGCAAGATTTGAAATTATGTGACTATATTGTCTTAAAACAAGTCAGTTGTTTCGTTTCACTGATTCATAACGTCTATTTATGACGGATCCCACTCCTGAGAACGTGAACATTTTCTGCATGCATGTGGGCCCACAAACTGTGCTCAGAGAATCGTGACGATCCACCTATTTTACACCTTACACGACTTAAATAATGGCTAGTATTTCAGGTTCACATGCATGGCCTACATCATATTGTATTGGGTGAGAGGGGGGCTTCGATCGGAACCATGTTACGAATACAGTTATTAACAGCCTTCTAATTTAACATTGCCTATCATTTATGAAGGAAGGCGAGGGCATTAAAAATGCCCTCCCACAATGTGTGTATTTAATTAGTGTTTCTGCAATTATGTTTACTATACGCTCATTTTGTTCATCGATCATTTGTGGATACAACTTCCCCATAGCTGACGAGGAGGACTGTTCCATAATAATTTCAATTGGGTCACCACAACCGTTTTCCTTCTTGTAAACACGATACAATCATTATTAAACTGATTGCTCTGATTTGTTTAGGGGCCTACCCTGCATGCAAACCTCTGATAAAGACAAGCTTAAAGATAAGGGCTGTTCCATAATAATTGATGCTTTTCAACTTAGAAATGATAGAAAGAATAATACGATCATGAATAATAATCCAATTGCTCTGTGCCTTTTACCAAAGCTCCAGCTTCAATTTAGCGCGGATAAATTTAAATATGTGGGGTTAATTGTTATATAATAATTGGGCTTACTATTACGGTTTAATTTTGTAGGCTAAGAATAACACACACATGCACATCCAATTGTTTACGTACAATATACCATACGTGGGCCTACATCTACCAAACATATCTGACAGATTCGCACGAGAGGATTGTTAAGTAATACAATGATACTCTTAAAGATTTAACTGATTTCTCTCAGTGTTTTACTTCTTTTCCTTCCTAAGTGTATGAACATATATATTCATCATAACCTTCAGTTGTCCGAAGAGTGAAAATAGAATGATTCTAGCACATTATGCTAAAAAATTAACACTAACATAAGTGTTGTAAATGTCATTGTTATATGTACCTTTAATTTATTTTCATACTTGTTATATGTTCCTAGATCTATGTAGGATTTATCTTTCCCCCACGCTCGACGACGTTGACGCGGGGGTTGTGGCGTTGCCTCGGATGTCCGTCCGCGATTCCGGCCGTCTGTTAGCATCTGGTTTCTGGAGCAGGTTTCGGAAATCTAGGAGGATATTTATTTCACATTGCACACATACATCCCTTAGGAGGGTGTATATGTGATTTTGGGGTTTATAATCTTTGACCTACCTAAGTGGTCGACCATAGGATACTACCTTTTCTATGCCTGATATCTGACAAACCGTGCCAGATATTACTATGAAATAAAAATGTGCGGTTTTATAATGAACTTCACTATGCATGATATCTTTTTTTGGTCAACAATGCCAAATAGCTAGTCCATTAGGCCTACCATAAGACAAAATTCAAGTAGGGATATGCCCTGAACAATTTCAACTTGATCAAATCCATAATTTACTTTAATATGCCAAATATATGGTAAACCCTGCCTGATAACTAGACCATTGTAGAACAGTATGTGTCTTCGGGGATGGATATGACCAGAAAATGCCATACATACCATGAATAATCAAGGTAAGTCTATTACCATAAAACAAAATGTGCCGTTTAAGGGAGGGATGGACCTATACCCTAAAAATACCCAATCGATCAAATTCAAAATGGCTGAACTTCAGGACATTATTGTCTTTAAGATGGGTGATATCAGGACAATTGCTCGTCTTAAACTTGGTAACATAGCTCATTTAAAAAAACAATTAACTAGTGTTTATTTCCTTAGGCCTAGCCTTTCCACAATAGTTCCTCAGCGGATTTAGACGCTATAGAATTAACTCAATTATTGGTATAATTATTTTTTCTGGGCTATCACAATATTTATCTGCAATTTTATAAAATTCTAAACTGTAAGCCTAAGTAGAAAGAGTTGTTTGGAAACGAACACGAAAGCAGCCCTCCGTGATCGCCAGTCGGCCATTTCACATTTGATATCAGCAAACTTTCTCAAGTTTTGTTTTATAGTACCGCTTTAGCTATTATGCAAGATTTCCGAGATAATGCGAAAAAAAACAATTAAAAATGACCACCAGTTGGCTATTTTGAACTTTATTTCTGCAAAATTTGGCATGGGTGTAAGTCCTTGTCCTTGTGTGGGTCCTCACATTTTGTTCTATATACATGGTTCAGATATTTTGCTTTGTTTTTTAATTACGTAAATATCACAATATTACTCAAATTCAAAATGGCCGCTACACGACCATTTTAACATCGTTTGCTCACAAAAGATAATCAGGTCATTGGCTGACATTGCTGTGCATATTTGACAAATAAAAAGAAGAAACTTTTTCCTGGAACGCGCTAACGAGTATTTCTTTGTTAGTGGCTCTAGTAATTAGGGGTTAATTATATGGGAATCAAAATGTCACCAAAAATTCCCCGGTGTTATGTGATGGCTATGTGAAGTATGAAGAAGTAGAAGCTCATAGATCAGCTTTCATGCAAGATTTCCGAGATGAGGAAAAGATCAATAAAATGGTCAATTGGCGGCCATTTTTGGATTGTATTAATGCAAAATTTGTCATGGGTTATACTTGTGTGAGACCTTACATTTAGTTTTGTATTCCTGGTCCAGTTATTTTGCAATATTTCTGAGTTACGTAAATATCACAAAATTACTCAAATTCAAAATGGCCGCTAAATGGCCATTTTGAAATTGTTTGCTCCCAAAGTTAATTAGGTCATTGTCTGACAAAGCTGAGCATATTTGCTAAATTAAAAGAAGATCTGATGGAAACTTTTTTCCTGAAAAGCGCTAACGAGCATTTCCTGGTTAGGGGCCATAGTAATTAAAGGGTTGATGATATGGGGATCAAAATGTCACCAAAACAATTTCCCAGTGGAATGTGATAGCTATGTGAAGTATGAGGAAGCAGAAGTTGATAGATTAGTAGCTATCTTGCAAACAAATAACTGCGGCGGCGGCGGCGGAGGACCGTGTGGAATACAGTAAGTAGCCCGCCTCGGCGAGGGCTGCTTAATATAAATAATATTTGGATAGAATTTTGATCAAGCCTAGAGGTTTGAACCTGGTTGATTCAAATCCTTCTACTCCTCTGGCACTGCTCTGCAAAGCCAAAAGGCAGTATCTGCTTACTTGTGAAGTAAGCAGATACTGACTTTTGGCTTTGCACGGCAGAGCAGTCCTACATTTTGCATGTTATTTTAAACACTTTGTTTAGTTTAAACATATATTCTATCGACTACTTGTTAAATATATCGCAGCATATAGATGGACACTGATTTTGTTTGATTTTCTTAAAAAATATCCGACACTTTTTGAAACGATTACGATTTATGTGAAGACGGACCTATATTTGGACCAGGAACGATGTTTGTGTGGGGTCGTTTTAGGCCAAAAAAAAATTCTCTACTTTTGTTTGGCAGCCGCCATATTGCACATTTCCTGTTTGTTACCTAGCTGACTGACATAACGATTCATTGATGATTTTTTAAATTTTAATTTCGTGTCAAATACATATGAGTGTGTTTTTAGAGAGCCATTCTAGTGTTAGGCCTATGATATATTTTCAGATATAATATTAACCCTTTAAGCCCTCATGATGCATTAAAGCATCATTTTTGCATCCTTGAAGAATGACTGAATTTCTACACCTAGGAGGTTTACAACGAAAGTTTTCATGGAACTGTTTTAATAATAACACTATCTTTTCTGCTCATTTGTCACCCACTTCAATTCTTCTTCATCCACTACAAGTTCAGAATTGCAAGAGTAATTTACGGCGTGTAGTGGATGAAGATGATAATGGTAAACCCAGGCTTCAACAGGTTTAGTCCAAAAATCATATGTGAATATGCTGAGGATTTTGTGCGTTTCTAAGCTCGGTTCATTACGGATTTAGGCGCAACTTCAGTTCAGCCCTCCCAACGTCACCGGCTGGATCTAGGAGATTCGAACCATTGATGTTTGATCAATGAATGTTACGGATGGACATATCTAACTAAAATCCCCAGTTGTTGTGTTCTGAGACGATCTTAAAAGTTGCAATGCAAACTAGTTAGTAGGCCAATGACGTAGCTGTACTTACTAACCAGCTAACCAGCATGCATGTAACGATTTAGCACATGCAAACTCGTCACATTGTCTGAAAGCGCAGCATATTTGCTTGTATCATACTGATGAAGTCCACTATTGGTGTGTCACTGATAGAGATATTTTTTTACAAAAATAAGCAAATGTTGCTACAAAAACAGACTAAAATCACCTATGAAAATGTGAATTTCTACAGTGAGTACACGTTTATTATATATCCGTAAATATGATAAATGTTTGATGTGGCGTTGCAGCAAAAAACTTGGGCAATGAAACATAATTTCCCGAACGTAGTCAGTTCGTACTACAAGTGCAGGGCGGGGCCCTAGGGTAGTGGTTAGCACCGCTGCCTTTCACGCCAGAGTTCGGGGTTCGGTTCCCGGTCTCGGCGGTTTGAAAGAAACAAAAAATGTTTCTTCCCCATCCACGTGTGAAAGTCAGTATTGTGGGGAGCCTCCGTGACCGAGAGGTAGCGTGCTCGACCTCAGACCGCCAGGGCTCGAATTTCGAATCCTGTGTCTGGAGGACAGTGTCATCTCAATCATCTCAACATCCTCAGGAGGTTCTCCTGGCCCAGTTTAGCCTATATGTGCACAAAGGTGGCCTTAAGCCCGATACATTTCATTTACTACAAGTGCAACAAAAGCATCTTGTAAAATCTTGATAGAAATACTTTTGAGTCTTCTAAATAATTACCGGAGAATACGATGTTTGTCCAAAATCATGTGGAGATATCGGCTGAATCGTTGCTTTCAACTCCAAATATCACTCATGCATTAGATTTGAATCTCATCGCCAGTCTTCTGCTAATAAGATCTTGGTTCTCCGCCAAATGTTAGTTCCCTTATTATGGTATTTGGGAAACTAACTAGATATATTTAACATGGGATCGTTTATCTTACGAGGAGGAGTCCGGACAAGAACGTAGATTCAAGCTTCTTTATTGATGATTCATATTTCACAAGTGTCCGTCTCATGTATAGTTGGTCACCATGATAATAATAGTCTTAACGAGAACGTGGTGGTCTTATTTAGTAAACACTTATACAAAAGTTATATGGCTC
This sequence comes from Flabesymbios commensalis, assembly GCA_964017125.1. Classification (NCBI taxonomy): domain Eukaryota; kingdom Metazoa; phylum Annelida; class Polychaeta; order Terebellida; family Flabelligeridae; genus Flabesymbios; species Flabesymbios commensalis. Next base: position 5,201,812 of record OZ024903.1, on the reverse strand, counting down.
AATCTCTGTGAATAGTCGATTCTGACATAGGCCTGGTGGAAGGCCAGCATAACACTGATGTGTGCCCACATCCCAGTGCCTCGCGGATCCCCCCCCCCCCCTTGCTATTGTCCGCCCGGCGTTGTTACAACGCCGAAACCCAAGTCAAGCTCTGATTGATTGGCTGAATGTTAGCATTGCACAGTCTATTATTATTCTACGATTTCGAACTTTTTTGACAATCATATTATTTTTTATATGCTTGGATACACCTCATAACAATAATGAACTGCTGGAAATTAGGTTGATAGGCCTATATATTGGAGATATTATAAACAGCCTGGTTTAATGCGAAAAAAATATCTTCCAAGGCACTCTATTGCTACACACTGGATCAGACGTGCTTTTCTTAAATATTATTCTGCACCGCAAGATTTAAAAAAATAGAAATGGCCAAGAGTAGCAGCATAAATAACGTATCTGCTTCGCTCATATCGTAGACACATATCTTGCAGGCTGGTCGCAGAACGCACACTTTTATCAGAATAGAAAAAAATTACAGGATCAAAAACTCAGAAACATTTCAGGGATCTCGCCTACAAAATCCCCATACAATACTAAAATCTTGACAACGATTTTTTGAGTGCTCAAATTGTTGGATTATAGGCAGTAATAATCACACTTTTCAAGAATAACACCTCGAAAATCATTACCGTAGCCTACTACCATACTTAAATAGGTTTTTTAATAACTTTTTAATTAAAAATATCGTAGGTTATAATTATGCAGAACATTCGAAATTATATAAAATTATATAAATATTGCTTGTAGTTTGACCAGACGGTTGTGCCAAAATAAAACAACAAAAATAACCCTTTAACTGCCGATTTATTTCATTTTTAATTTCCATACACTTGTAGTCATCTCACTGAAACGATACACAACTTTAAGTGAGTGAGAATTATTCAGAATATTATTCAAAATACTGACCGACCGTATTTAATTACATTCATTGATGGCATGTTCACAGCAAAAAACTTTTCTTAAAGAGTTAAGGATGATTACAAAAACAGTGACACTTAACGGGCTAAGGTATGAAACATATTTGTGATTACTATTCGAGAAAATGGTAATCAGAAATATGTTGTCATACCTTAACCTTTCTGGAGGCAATCACAATATTATTATTAGCTCTAAAATGCTGCTTGGGTAAACACATTTTCTCATTTCGACTTTTCTCCGACCATCATAATATGAGCACAAAAGAAAGTGTTTATTTCATAGATGTATGGGTGGGGTGGTCCTGAGTGTGGGGTTGGACCTCGCCCCCTCACTCCCTGCGCTGGAATAAAACTTGAAAATACAGTTCTCTAATCACTTCTGTAGTCTAAATAAGGACATATCAGTCCTTCACCAATCTTGTGACACTTTAACTAATAGCGTTGACACATTCTATGCACTCCCCCATCTGCTTATTTGAACATGGTCTTGAACAGAAACCTTCGCATATTTCCTTTTCTGTTTTGTCCATCAAGCGTTTTCTGACATATCTCCTGTACTTTGTTACATGTTGCGTGCGTATAGCTATACATGGCTCAGTGCTTACTGCTTCTGAAAACTGAAGAAACATGACTACATATAAATTTTCATAGTAATACGACTCAACAAACATAAGCTAATATAACCATCAACATATTTATTATACATAGCGATGAACATAATTGACTAAATGAAAAAGATGAATACAATTATACACAAATATACAGTATTGTTATTATGTAATAACATTTTCAGTCTGACATTTTCTATAATGGTAAATTGTCCCATGACATAGTACTAGTGATTAAATAGATTTGAAGGTACGGGTATATTGCAAGAAACGTTACTGACACAGTGCCGTGGTAGCCAAGACTTAGAACAGTTTTTTACTGTAGATATATTAGAAACATTGTGGACACAGTGCTTTTTAAGCAAAGACTTGTAAGTGTAGTTGTATTAGACACATTATTGACACAGTGATGTCGTATGAAAGACTAGTAAGTGTGGTGGTATTATAAGAAATGTTATTGACACAGTATTATGGTAGAAAGACATGTAGGTGTAGAAGTATTATAAGAAACCTTTTTGACATAGTACTGTGGTAGCAAAGACTTGAAGGTACAGGTATATTGCCAGGAAAGACTTGTGAGTGTCGAGGTATTATAAGACTCCTTATTGACACTACTGGGGTGGAAAGACATGTAGGTGTAGAAGTATTATCGACACAATACTGTGGTAACAAATATTTGCAGGTACAGGTATATTGCAAGAAACTTTATTGACACAGTACTGTGCTAGCGAAGACATATAGGTAAGGAAGTATTGTAAGAAACCTTATTGACATAGTACTGTGGTGGCAAAGACTTGAATTTACAGGTATATTGCAAGAAACGTTATTGCCACAGTACTGTCGTAACAGAGACGTGTAAATGCAGAAGTATTAAAGAAGCGTTATTGAAACAGGTACTGCGGTAGCGAAAACGTAGCGAAAACTTATAAACGTTGTTTTTACTGTAGATGTATGAGAAACGTTGTGGACCAGCTGCAGTAGTAAAGGCTTAGTGTATAGGTATTATAAGAACCCTTATTGACACAGTACTGAGGTAGCAAAGAGGTGCAGGTGTAGAAGTATTGTAAGAAACGTTATTGGCAAAGTACTGTGGTAGCAAAGACTTGTAAGTGCAGATGTATTGTAAAAAACATTATTGACAAAGTACTATGGTAGGAAAAACTTGGCAGGACAGATGTATTGTAAGAAACTTTATTGACACAGTACTGTGCTAGCACAGACTCACAAGTATATGTATTGTGGGAAACGTTATTGACACAGTACTGTGGTAGCAAGGACTTGGCAGGACAGATGTATTGTAAGACACTTTATTGACACAGTACTGTTGTAGCACAGACTCACCAGTATATGTATTGTAAGAAACGTTATTGACACAGTACTGTGGCAGCAAAGACTTGTAAGTGCAGATGTATTGTAAGAAACGTTATTGGCACAGTACTGTGGTAGCACAGACTCACAAGTATATTTATTGTACGAAACGTTATTGACACAGTACTGTGGTAGAAAGGACTTGGCAGGACAGATGTATTGTAAGAAAATGTATTGCCACAGTACTGTGGTAGCACAGACTCACAAGTATATGTATTGTGAGAAACGTTATTGACACAGTACTGTGGTAGAAAAAACTTGTAAGTGCAGATGTATTGAAAGAAACGTAATTGACACAGTACTGTGGTAGGAAGGACTTGGCAGGACATATGTATTGTAAGAAACTTTATTGACACAGTACTGTTGTAGCACAGACTCACCAGTATATGTATTGTAAGAAACGTTATTGACACAGTACTGTGGTAGCAAAGACTTGTGAGTGCAGATGTATTGTAAGAAACATTATTGACACAGTACTATGATAGGAAAGATTTGGCAGGACAGATGTATTGTAAGAAACTTTATTGACACAGTACTGTGGTAGCACAGACTCACAAGTATATGTATTGTACGAAACGTTATTGACACAGTACTGTGGTGGAAAGGACTTGGCAGGACAGATGTATTGTAAGAAAATGTATTGCCACAGTACTGTGGTAGCACAGACTCACAAGTATATGTATTGTGAGAAACGTTATTGACACAGTACTGTGGTAGAAAAAACTTGTAAGTGCAGATGTATTGAAAGAAACGTAATTGACACAGTACTGTGGTAGGAAGGACTTGGCAGGACATATGTATTGTAAGAAACTTTATTGACACAGTACTGTGGTAGCAGAGACTCGCAAGTAAATATGTATTGTAAGAAACGTTATTGACACAGTACTGTGGTTCCAAAGGCTTGTAAGTGTGGATGTATTATAAGAAATCTTATTGACACAGTACTGTAATAGCAAAAAAAGCGTAATTATATAGAGGTATTATGAGAATCGTTATTGGCACAGTACCGTGATAGGAAAAAGTGTAAGTGTAGAGGTATTATAATAAAAGTTATTGGCACAGTACTGTGATAGCAAAGACCTGTAAGTGCAGATGTATTGTAGGAAACGTTATTGACACAGTACTGTGGTAGCAAAGACTTGTGAGTGCAGATTTATTGTAAGAAACGTTATTGACACAGTACTGTGATAGCAGAGACTCACATGTAAATATGTATTGTAAGAAATGTCATTGACACAGTACTGTGGTACCAAAGTGTAGAGGTATAGAAAAAAACTTATTGATACAGTACTGTGATGGCAAAGAGTGTAAATTTAGAGGTATAATAATAATCGTTATTGACCCAGTACTGTGATAATAAAAAAATGTAAGTGTAGATGCATTATAAGAAAAGTTATTGTCACAGTGCTGTGGTAGCAAAAACTCACAAGTAAACATGTATTGTAAGAAACGTTATTGACACAGTACTGTGGTAGCAAAGACTTGTAAGTGCAGATGTATTGAAAGAAACGTTATTGACACAGTACTGTGGTAGGAAGAACTTGGCAGGACAAATGTATTGCAATAAACTTTATTGACACAGTACTGTGGTAGCAGAGACTCACAAGTAGGTATTTAAAAAAACGTTTTTGACACAGTACTGTGGTGGGGAGGACTTGGCAGGACAGATGTATTGTAAGAAACTTTATTGAAACAGTACTGTGGTAGCAGAGACTCACAAGTAAATATGTATTGTAAGAAACGTTATTGACACAGTAATGTGGTTCCAAATGCTTGTAAGTGTTGAGGTATTATAATAAACCTTATTGCCACAGTACTGTAATAGCAAAGAAGCGTAATTATGTGGAGGTATTATAAGAATCGTTATTGACACATTACTGTGATAGCAAAAAAGTGTATTGTAGAGGTATTATAACAAAAGTTATTGACACAGTACTGTGGTAGTAAAGACCTGTAAGTGGAGATGTATTATAAGAATAGTTATTGACACAGTACTGTGGTAGCAAAGACTCACAAGTAAACATGTATTGTAATAAGCGTTATTGACACAGTACTGTGGTAGCAAAGACTTGTAAGTTGAGATGTATTGAAAAAAACGTTATTGACACAGTACTGTGGTAGAAAGGACTTGACAGGACAGATGTATTGTAAGAAACTTTATTGACACAGTACTGTGGTAGCAGAGACTCACACTAAATATGTATTGTAAGAAACGTTATTGCCACAGTACTGTTGTTCCAAAGGCTTGTAAGTGTAGATGTATTATAAGAAACCTTATTGACACAGTACTGTGGTAGCAAAGACGTGTAAGTGTGGATGTATTAAAAACCTTATTGACACAGTACTGTGGTAGCAAAGACTTGTAAGTGCAGATGTACTGTAAGAAACGTTATTGACACAGTACTTTTGTAGGAAAAACTTGGCAGGATAGATGTTTTGTAAGAAACTTGATTGACACAGTACTGTGGTGGCAAAGAGTCACAATTAAATATGTATTGTAAGAAACGTTATTGACACAGTACTGTGGTAGCAAAGGCGTGTGTGTGGATGTATTAGAAACCTTATTGACACAAGACTGTGGTAGCAAAGACTTCAAAGTCTGAATTTATTAGAAACCTTATTGACACAGTACTGTCATAGCAATGCGTCTAAGTGTAGATATACTATTTTGTAAGAGCTGTTATTGACACAGTACTGTGGTAGCAAAGACTTCTAAGTGCAGAGGTGTTGTAAGAAACGTTATTTGGCTAAATTATGATATTTATATTGCAGTATGCCACACTCCTTTGGGCGTTGACCATTCTGTTCATGCTGGTGAGCCCACAAACAAGACGACCCACCTACTTTAAGCGTCTTGCTAAGTAAAACATAATTAATGAGGGGTGAAGGAGCCCCTAAAATCACTAGACGTTGATCCGAATGCGATTTAACGTTTGCCCACGATATTCGACATTGGCCCAACGTTTATTCAACATTGGGTCAAAGTCTAGTGTTGGCTGGGATATATACATCTAATAGCTATCGTTCAAAAAGCGTCAGGCCTAGGCTACATTACAGCATTGTTCAGGGGTGTGCACAGGGGGAGGGTCATGGGGGTCTTGTCCCCCCCCCCCCCGAGCTGCCGATTTTTTTTTATTCAAGAATTCCCGGGGGCGAGCCCGCAGAACCCCCATATTTTTCAAAATGTTACCTCTTGACACCCCCCCCCCCCCCTCCTCAATATGGGAAAGCTGCGGACACCCCTGTTGTTGAATAACCCTTACAAATAATAACACTACTGTAAGTAACAATACGCCTGCTATGCTGGTAGCTTACCTTATTGAGAATCTTCTATACTGTCTGTTTTAACGTTCTCAAATTGATTTAAACAGTTGAACAAGTAGCATTCACCTCCGTCTCGTCTGAAAATGGCTGCCGAATGCCCCACGTGTGCGCAAACCACTCTATTTAAATGTATGCTGTCTAGACTATACAGCTACGCTACCATACAGACAATAAAAAGCATACATCGAGTGGACATTGTAATCTCAAAGCTGATTGGTTCGGTGTCAATAACGATGTCTGGGCCATTATTTACACAGTACTGTGTCAATAGACACTTCCTTAAAAAATAGCCGACTTGCCTTCAATATCTGTAATATACACAGTATTATGTTCTAGATAGGTAATCCCTTATTGTGAAACAGAATGTGAAAATTTCTATCACGCCGGCAGGGCAGCGGATTATGGTGGCCCGGCCTCTTGTTCAGCGTAGTATGGGCCACATAGCTCCCTCATTTTACCATTAGAATGATCTCTAACGGCTTGCAGAGGCTTGTACGCGCAATTACTTCATAACGCATTGTTTCAAAGCCTTCACTAATGTGAAGGTCAAGCTCGACATTCAGTGACCTTTTTTTATTATTCTTATATGCAGTGAGAGTGCTGTGCATGTGCAGTCTGTATGTGGGTTGACACAGCAGGTCTATATTGGTCGTGGGACTACTTGACAGGGCTGTGAGACAAACTTCTTGTCATTTGGTCCGGATGTAATCAGTCTGACCTCAATCCGACTGACCATCAGACCTATATCCCACAGTTACCTGCGCCCGCCATCACAAGCATCTGCGGGCACTTGGTAGCTAATCATGCCCAAATGGTTCATAGCCCAGAAACACCCCACAATGTCGCATCCTTTTAGTGGATGAATCTCGGTCAGTGGCTTGACCTACCCATTGAGCCTGTGTCGAACTCACCCTGGGTTGGGGCCGGTCGCAGAAAAATCCCTATCATGTCTGATGTTGGATTCGAACCCACGACCTCCCGACTTTGTGCCCGCAGCTCTAACCACTAGACTCTGCGGCCGGTTCAGTGACCTTGGCCTAATTTCAGGGTCACCAGGTCAGAGAAACCAAAATGGTTTGTAAGCGCAATAACTTTATACTGCCTTGATTTAGTGCCTCCATTTTTTTACTGCATGTGCATGACAATAATATGAAGGTCAAGTTCGATATTCAGTGATCTTGACCTAATTGCAAGGTCACTCAAAAAATAGCTTGTTTGTGCAATAACTGCATAACGTTTTGAGCTAGAGCCTTCATTTTTAGCCACACATGCACTACAATAATCTGAAGGTCAAGTTTGATATTCAGTGACCTTGACCTAAATTCAAGGTCTCCAGATTACGGAAACTAAATTGGCTTGTCAGCACGATAACTTCATAACGGCTTGAGCTAGAGCCTTTATTTTCTCACCGCAAGTGCATGACACTAATCTGAAGGTCAAGCTCGACATTCAGTGTCAAGGTCAAGGAAACCAAAATGGCTTGTAAGCGATATAACTTTATACTGTGTTGACTTATATAGGGCTATCATATTTTTACTGCATGTGCATGACACCAATCTTTCTCACTTTGTCCAGGGAAAGTAATCTAATGGAAAAACATGTTTTTTTTGTGGCTTAGACTTACAGATTAAACGAACCTCACCACAACAAACGAACCTGATTGTAAAATTGACTGGCGATTTAACCCTTTCAAGCTTGGATTTACCATTGTCATATTATTCAATTACAAGCCGCGAATTGCTGTCGCAATTCTCAATTTGTAGATGATGAAGATTACTTGAAGTCATTCTCCAAAGATGCGAAATGATGCTTTGATGCATTGTGAGTGTTTAACCCTTGAAGTGCTGAATATTTTTTAGATAAACGATGGAGACCAAAGAGTTTTATTCAATTCAAAATCATAATAAATGTCTTAGTTAGCTCTTTCTGATTCATTTGTATACCTATGTTATGGGTCTACGATCATTATAAATATTTTTACTCTTACAGTGCGGGGATAGACTATAGACGCCAGAAATGGCTGCAGGACTGTATGCTCTTCGTGGAGTTAAAATGGCACACGAATGAACAGGTTCAGGGACAGGGGGGTAAATGTAAAGTCAGATGAAAAATCATCAGACTTGATATCAGACTATAAACCTGCACCTGCTAGCGGATTGAGGCCTGTAATAGAGGTGTACTGACTCTGGTGATCGGTTAAGATTTACTGGGTTAGTGGACTAGGTCATACCTTATATGCAAAGTTATGGTGAATTTAAAATAGACTGCACACATTTTATCCTATCTACATATGTGTGTCAGATGAAAAGAACAGTACAAGAATGCTTCATCGATGTTTTTATTTAAATATTAATCCTTTCACTTTTTTTATATTTTTGTTCAGCCACCAGTGATGTCCGTGAAGAAAGATGTAGCTGCCTCAGGTGGTGAGAGTAGTGGTGGGATAGGCCTAGTAGCTGCCTCAGCTACATTTCCTAACACTTTTCCGGAGACTCCTAATGGCACACCAAAACCAGTGAGACAAAGCAAACTTTCCGTCACTAAGACAGATACAGGCGGCGGAGGTGCTACAGGAGTGGTTCAGAAGCCTCAGACCAACCAGCTGCATTATTTGCTGAAACATGTTCTCAAGCCTGTGTGGAAGCACAACTTCTCTTGGCCATTTCAATCGCCAGTGGATGCCATAAAATTAGGCATACCTGTACGTAAGCGAACTACTATCATATATATCCAGTTTTATTGTTGAGCTCAAAATTGTATCAAAGGATACTATGTGACTGTATACATAAAATAACCCTTCTACATTTACACATACTCATGACTTGTCTATTTTAAATTCACCATAACTTTGCATATAAGGTATGACCTAGTCCACTAACCCAGTAAATCTTAACCGATCACCAGAGTCAGTACACCTCTATTACAGGCCTCAATCCGCTAGCAGGTTTGGGCTGCACCCTTTCTCACACTTTACGCAGTGATTTTAACTATGGGACGTATATCGGTATCAGGCCATATCGCAGTCTAGCTGTTTGAACTGCAATCTATGGCAATTATGTCATATTTGACTTGATTGTGTGAGAAAATACATTGTTCATTTTTCATGCAATATGGGAAAATAGAACATGTGTCCAATGAATAAGGTGTTCGGCTCACACCTTATTCATTGAACAAGTGCAGTATTTTCCATTATATCGCACTCAAATGAACACAGTTTGCATATCACCTCACACACCACATCACACAATTATAATGATCATCTAATGAATTACTATAAACCTCACCAAAACATGTGACCAGTGATAACTGGCTAGAATTGGCACAGAGTCACAGAAATTTTGTCAAATGCTTTTATTCTACTTTATTAACTTTCCTAAGAATAGTCCAAGTAAAGTTGGGAATGATTAAAATTCTAATTTCATAGAAATAAAAAAGCAAATTAAAGAAAAAATTTTTAAAAACAAATTGATGAAGGGTCGATATTTCTTTGTTCATTTTATTAAAGATAAATCTTTTCTTGCATGTTTAAAGAAAAATTATCATGTGATTATTAGTCATTTTGGCCCATTTTATCAGATATATTGAGCAATATGGGGGGATAAACATATTTTTCTTGGGGTATGGGGTACGATGGCTAGGGCAGAGCTCGAAATTGGGCAAGGCCGATTGTTCAGTTTTATTTTCTGAGTTCAGTTTTACTGGGCCATGAGCAGGCACAGGGCTTGACCCTTATGCTGCCAAATTGTTTCGGTGTATTTTTCATTCATTTGGAGTTGAAACTGCTATCGCAATTTCCAAAAATAAATATATTTATGCAAAAATATACAACCTCAAAACGTAATTATCACACTAACTAAGCATCTACCACAAAACATTTTAGAAATTTGAGTTGAATTTATTTTTATCTGAAATTTGCCTGGAAACGCATATATGCAGTCCCGCCAGCATAAGCCTTAACAAATCCCCTGTCCAGCCATGATAACCCAGCAGGAATGAGCAGAATTGCATAGCTTTTCGCTATGCGGTACTGAACTAAATATTTTCTGAAAATAAATATAATTAAGTCTGAATAATGGTCGGCTTGATGGGTCATATATGCGAAAGCATTTCTTTCTAGAGGGAAGGTAGATTGTACTATAATTGTTTATGGTGTGAAAGCCTTTCTAATTTTCTTGTGTCCAATTGCCTCCTACTTAATAAACCGTGGTTGGGTGGACATTGTAATCTTTAATGACAGCTACTTGTTTTAAGTTGTAAAATGTTTGCATTTTTCTGTAGCTATACTACGACATAATCAAGCATCCTATGGACCTTGGGACAATAAAGAAGAGACTAAAGAGCAATTATTATTCGCAGGCTCAAGAATGTATTGACGATTTCAAGCTGATGTTTCAGAACTGCTTCACCTATAATCAACCAGGAGAGGTGTGATTGATTTTTTCATTGTGATTCTGCTGCACCAAAGACAAATGTTTTCAGATATTTATTCTTATGTATAAGAGATTTGCCAGACAGTTATCGTCCCAGAGATTTATTAAACTGGGAATACTCTAGTTCACAAAAGCCAGAGGACGCATTAAAATACATTTTATTGTCATCATGATAGGGCTGAATCATCTCTAAAATCAGTCAGCGTGGTGCTTTCCTTCAATGATATTGCGCCTCCTGGGGTTATGACCTTGGACCTACATTTTGACCTACATCTCTCAGCCAAAACAACTTAATCTCTTTCTCGGAACATCTATGTATTACTATTTTATTGCACACACACATCATTTAGTGTGTGTAGGTGTGTCTTTTTGGGATTTTGTCCTACAAAAAAGAGCTTTTGCTTGGTTGGAGACTAACCCTTAACCCTTAAAGCGCTGAATTTATTTTATGAAAACCTTGGAGATCAAAGGTTTTTTTCAATTTGAAATCATCATAATTGTCCTAGTTAGCTCTTTCTGCTTCATTTGAATACTTATGTTATGGTTCTATGCCATTAAAAATATTTTCACTCTTACAGTGTGGGGATCGACTTTAGTTGTCAGAATCTGACGTCAGATTCTGGTGACTAACGTCCATCCCTGCGCTGTAAGGGTTAAAGTGTATTTTTGTTTTAAACATGGGAGACTAAAGGGTTATTTCAATTTGAAATCATCATAAATGTCTTTGTTAGCTCTTTCTGATTCATTTGAATATCTATGTTATGGGTCTACAGCCATTATAAATATTTTTACTCTTGCAGTGTGGGGATCGACTTTAGACAACAGATTCTGACGACTAAAGTTTATTCCTGCGCTTTTAGGTCCGCCTTTTTGGGATTTTGACCTACTTTTCGAACTAAATCTCTACCAAAAGAGTTTCTGCTTGGTTGGAGACTAGCAAGTATATCGTCCCCTTGGAGTTAGAAGGTGCTAAACTGTGGCATTTTAGCACCTTATAACTCCAAAGGGACGATATGTGCTTGAGTTTGTTTCATACTGAACCAAACATCCCTGGTGGTAACACGCTATCACGTTACGGGGTGAGACATGAAAACCTGACCACTCTAGCATTTACATTCACTGATACAGAAATGCAGGTGCAGTAGTTAATAGTTCATACACTGAATAGTGGATTATCTGTTAACAATGCATTTTATAATGTATACTGTACTCTAAAGGGATATTATATCAATCCCAAATGATTTTAAAGAATATAAAAATATGTTTTTTTCTGTACACAATTTCTAAGGGATAGCTCAGCTCTTATACATTTGCAATGTGGGCTACCTTTGATGTCAACTTGATTAGCGCACAGTAAAAACAAGAGGCCAATAGCGAGCGGGCGACTGGGTATCTGGAACCCTGTTTTCTAGCTACCAGTGATATCTCAGCTGGTCACTTTGCAATCATGAATGTACATGTACCTTTTTGCTTGTCATAATTCAATGTCAGTTCTTGTTTTTATAGGATATTATAATGATGTGTCAGACCCTGGAGAAGTTTTTGTACAGAAATTGGCTGGCATGCCCCCTGAAGTAGGATTATTTCTTATTCAATTTGATAAAATTAATTTGTGCAATTTTCACCAATGATTGTACATGCTTGTAATGGGCCCTTGCTAATAAATATAAATGAACAGAGGAGCGTGAATTGGTTGCAGAATAACGGTGTCACTTATCTGTCCGTGGTTGTCAAAGGTGCCGCATGCGTTGTTTGTTTTTGGCCGAAACATGACAGGGAGGCTCCCAGAAGACACGACACCTTCACCTAATGCTGGTATAATGTTGTGTCAGCATTGCGGACAGTGGCCTAACATTGTACCAGCATTGGGTGAACGTCTCGTGTTTGCTGGGCTTGCACTCACAACAAAGATAACTCACTTTCCAATGCTGCTTAAATGTTGGGCCAGCGTCGAGGACAGTGTCCTAACTTTCACCCAGCATTGCGGTAGTGTATCGTGCCCACTGGGTGCATTATCAGAATCGTCGCAAGGCCGCTAATATACGTCGTCCATGAAATACAGTAAATGACATTCTACTAGTTGGAAAAAATGAATACATAGAATAAAAACACCATAATAATGATCATCTAAGCCATCTACTCTGATGTAAAAGCTGTTGTATATTCGCCATACTGTATGTGGGCGACATGTTGAGTTGTGTCAGAATAACTGCTCAGCGTGTCAGTTATCATAAACAGGTAATCCTTCCAACTAAAAATAAGAGTGATACTGTAAGTGACATGACATGGATACTCCCCTCTTATATTATTACACCCTGTTAATGAGCTGTATTTATTTACGCATGAGCGAGGATACCTGTCACAGCAGGTGTTAACGTACACAACATAACGACCTAACTGCGACAAAACTACTGACATTTCACGGCTGATTCCACTCAGATTAGTGATCAGACAATTAGAGAGATTAACCCTTTAAGTGCTGAATTATTTTGTAAAAAATATCGAAACCAACAAATTTTTTCAGAATCTGACGTCTGTGGACTAAAGTCAATCCACGCGCTGTAAGGATTAAGCCTCAGCACCTGTTGTACATCACACGGATAGTTAAGAATTGAAAAAAAGTAGCTCGTATAGTCTGGCAATTAAGATACACTATTTAGTGTTCAACATTGTTGTTGTCATTATGATTATGTCCATTTGTTTAATTCGCATCCACATTTATGTTAGAATGTTTCAGAATATGGCCCTCTTGTTCACCCTACAAAAACGCCATTTTTCAGGTTATAAAAGCCACCAATCTGACATCAGTGAATTTCCAAATGTAATTGATTTATATCTACATGCTCACGCTAGAAACACCCTCAAGATTAGTTTGAAAATGAGTGATCAGATACAAAATCTACAATTGGGGCATTCCATGTCAAATCATCAGGGGATTCCTGCACTTCATCTTGGATTTCTGCTAAATTTTCACTAGTTGCCGGTAATCTATTGAAATGTAAAAACCGTGTATGTGTCTAATTAATTTGTACAGTCTAATATAATATCTCTCTTCAAAAACATTCGATTATAAATTCACGTTCATTATAACTTTGACCATGACTAACAAATTGCTACTTTTGTTTCTAGTCCAAATATTTAATACAGTGATTGTCATCTCCCTAGAATTACCAATATATCTAATTTTAAATCATTTACATAATTTCCCCACTATGCATTTAAGTGCAATAATAATATGCCTATAAGATCATGAGCCATACTCTTAGTAGCTTTGTTGTATGTCAGATAGTCCAACTTATGTATATGCTAACTGGTACAGTTCACTTTAGCTCTGTACATCAACAAAACAAAATGCTCACTAGCACATGCTACGCTATATGCATTAGAATTTATAGCTGATAAGACATTCAGACTTGGCCTGTTTAAAAATTGTCTCTCTAGCGGACAAATGTGGTTTGATGGCTTTGTGTAATGTACGTTCGTTCACTCGATTACTTCTTCCCTTTGCAAAATAAACTTACGATTACTCAAGACCACCTCTTCAGTGGTGACTGTCTTCATGTGTAACTCAAATTGTATTTCACGAGAATCAGATGCTACATATCTTAGCATACACACTTTTCATTCAGTGTCTTTAGCCAAACCATTCCATCCATTTATTACTAGCTCACTGGAGTTATCGTAAAGTCACCCTTATTTGTATACACTATGCATAATCTCTTTCAGAAATCATACAATTGATCAATGCACCATTTAGCAATCAGATTTGGACACACTTTATTTTGCAATTATATTGGTCTAGTTGATTTTTTAATGTGACACCCTGAAAACTTCCCCCTCAAAAAATTTTACAAGGGGGACAGTCCCCCTTTGAGTGAAAAATCCCCTCTAAAAATATTTCCTGGTTGGGGGGGGGGGGGCAGTCCCCAACCAAAAATCTAACCCTTCATTTGTGCCCTGCATGACTTGTATTTTCAATCAAACAATACAAAATAGTTTCAATGTTTCTGAAAAATATTTGCATATTTTCTGCGTATATTTAATAGTTTAAGCTGAATAAAATCAAATCTAATTACATGTCTTATTATGCGATTAACAATCTACATTATACAAAAAAATAACTTTTGGGAATAAAAAGGTGGTCAGAAATTAATACAGCATCATATCAAAAAATTGCAGATTAAAGGGTGATGCTTTGATAAAAAGATTTTTTTTTTTCTGATGCTAGGACAAATATCTAGATACCAATTTTAAAAATCTCCGTCACATTGCTCAGAAGTTATGCTTTTTCTCCCAATTTTGCATTATTACCGGGAATGAAAGGATTGTTAAAAAATAATATACTGTATTTATTCTAAAAAAAAAACATATTCCAATAAACGCTCACCCCCCTGAAATAAAACCCACCATTACGTACACTATATGATCATTAAAAAACTGCTTTAATAAGCGCCCATCCCCCATCTAATCTCACAGGGTATTCTAATTAAAGCCCTGAGCGTTTATTATAATAAATACGGTATGTAATTTTAATGGATCCCTCAGGTGCTAAAGCATTAAAAAATGCTTAAGTACAAATTTTGTAAATCTAGGCCATGCAGTATAGCGAAGAAGTTGAAGAACCAGCTGCAGGGCCTTCCACAAAGACTGGAGAAGCACAGAGTAAGCAGACAGCGCAAGACGAGGCGCTGGAAGAAACACTGTCGTGTATCATCTGCTATGAGATAATGCATGATTGTGTCAGGTTAGTGGGATAATCCTTATTTGTTGAAGTGCTGAGTTATATATTTTAAATTTTTAACCCACTTGCGGTTGTGTCTTCCTACTGCGACCCAGAACCTCTAGTGTGTAAAAACTGTTTACATACTGGTATGTACAATTTGAAACCAAACACATGTGAATCTAACAAGTTTAATGATCATTTCTCATTCAAAATGTTTTTTATGAATGAAATTTTAAATGGCTGCAAACGGTTATTGCCGTGATAAGCAATTTACATTGTTGAGAGTTAATCCTTTCTGTGCGGGAACCCACTTTAGACATCAGAATCTGCTGTCTGTAGACTGATGTGTTATTGCAAAAAAACAATATAATTATCAATATCAAAATCCATATCAAAATCGGCTGCTTTCGTGTTCGTTCCCGAAAAACTCTTTTTCATTCACTTAATGTGGGTGGGAATTTAAAATGAATAACTAAAGGGGTAAAAGGTTAAAGCTTTCATTAAATAGATAACTTGAGGGTTAGTTGTACTAAAAGGACAAAGTGCATGGTTGAAAAAACAAATTTTCTGTGTGTAAATTCAGTGGTCTCAACAAGCTTTTGTCTCCATTATTTTTTCACCCTTTTTGGCACAGAAAATTGTCCTTTGATCATTTTATTTGTTTTTATTTGTAGTTTACAGCCATGTCTGCACTCGTTCTGTGCGGGGTGTTTCTCCGGCTGGATGGAGATGTCACTAGAATGCCCGTCTGTGAGTACACCTTCTCTATGTAGTCTATCCCTTATGGCCTAATGTAGACCCCAGTATCCTTTCTATGTTAAACCCTGTCAGCGTGGGATGTCTTTATTTAGATTCTGACGTCCAAAGACGGTCCTGCACTGAAAGAATTTAAATATTTATAATGGTCATAGACCCATAACGTAGGTATTCAAATCAGATGAAGCTTAAAAGAGGATACGCTCAAATTTTCAAAACCTCTTGTGAAACAAAAAGAAACATGCCAGAATTGAGACTTTTTGTGTAAAACTACTTTGATGAAAATTGTGAAGTGCAAACTTATCTATTGTATATATTATTCTATATTTTAGTTTGTATTTTTTTTATACTTTATTAGTGTCGTATGCCTGCTGAACGTGTCAAGAAAAACCACATGCTGAACAACCTGGTGGAAGTTTATCTATCACAGCACCCAGGTCTGTTTGCACATAAATCCCTGTTATTTGGAACAAAAAGAGTGTTTAGGAATCAAGATTTGCTAATGTTTGCTTACAAAGTAAACAAATATGAGTCATTTTTAGCCCGTCTTTTAATTGTAATTAAAAAAGGTGTGCTATTGCAATTGAAGTTCGGCATCGTCGGCGTCGGCATTAACATTTACTTGTGGGCGCGATAACTTGAAAAGTTTTTCATGTATCCTTCCCAAATATGTCATGCATGTTACTAATGACCAGTTCTTGGACAAGTTCAATAATGGCTGAAAAAAATTCAAAATGGTCATTTTATTGCAATTTTTCGCATTTTACGTCAAGAATTTGACCTTGTCGGCGCGATAACTTTAAAAGTTTTTCATGTATAATTCCCAAATTTGTTATACATGTTACTAGTGACCAGTTCTCAGACAAGTTCAAGTTGTTGAAAATTTAAATAAATTAAATTAGCAGGATGTGAGTTAATCAAATAACTGAATATCAGCGTTGTCTATTTATTTATAAATATGCATTTTTTTCGTAATTTGAGGCTAATGCTAGGTCATTAAATAATTCAAATTGGGATTCGTGTATTTTTAATAAATAGAGCATGTTTTGTCATTTGAAGCTCAAAATTGCATTAGCAATTCCAGCTTCAAATGATAATAAAATAGTGACAAATAATTTTGCAGGACATTGGGTTTATATCTCATGCTTCCTGTTGGCGTTGGCATCGTTGTTAACATTTTCTTGTGGGTTCGATAACTTGCCGCGATTCACATATCTGCTCAAATTTCTTCTACATATTGCTAATAAATAGTTCTTGGACAAGTTCAATAATAACTTTTTTAAAAATCTGTGGTATTTTGTCGAGTGTGCTTTTGGAATTTGCTTGATACTGTAGTTATACGGGCCTAGCCAGAAAAAGGTTAAAGGTTGAAGCATTTTGCACTTTTCATTAGGTTAACCTGCAATTGAAATCATGGGTCAAATTGAAATTTTCAAACAAATTATTCCAATCCGAAGATGTTTACCTGAGTAGCTGGTTTTTAATTTGTTCGCAGACAAGAAAAGACCAGAAGAAGATATGAAACAGCTGGAGGAGAAAAACAAAATTAAAACAGACATGGTGAGCAGAATAATAAATGTATATTAACCCTTTCAGTGCGGGGACCGTCTTTATACGTCAGAATCTGCTGTATGTAGACGTCAGATTCTGACTTATAAAGACGGTCCCTGCACTGAAAGAATTAAAATATTTAAAGTGGTCTTAGACCCATAACATAGGTATTAAAATGAATCAGAAAGAGCTAACTAAGACATTTATGATGATTTCAAATTTAAAAAAACCCTTTGGTCTCCATGGCTTATACCAAAATAAGTTGGCACTTTAAGGGTAAAGTTATGGTCGTGGTGGGTAAAAAGTAAAGTAAGATATCTCGGCAAGTACCGTATATTATGTGATGTTTTTTCTTGGATATTCATGTCCCAAAAATGCAACTCTTATCATACATAGATGTAGAAATTAGTATATTTATGTTAGTTAGTGAACTTCACACACATTGACTACAAATAACACGATCACTGCTCTAGCGGTAATTTAATCATGTGTACAACGTCTCTGTGGTCAGGGCTAGCAGTAAGTAGGCCTATACAACACTATACTGCAGATATAGTTTTTCCAAAATGTTATATTTGACTAACGATGTATTGGCGGCCAATAACGCAATGCGCAATCAACACAATACACTAACCCAATGCTGGGTCGATGTTGAACCACTGTTGTAGACGTTGGTAAGTCAATCAGTATTGGTTAGTGTGTCATGTTTGCTGGCAGTGCAGGCCCCCTCCTCTCTCTTTCCCGCCACTCGACAAAGCGCATGGCAGATTTGCTACCTTTTACAGCCACGGCCGATAACCGACTCAACTGATACACACTCCTCTGCTTATCATTAATGATGATTTTTTTCAAGTTCATATGGGAGTGTTTTTATTAGGCACCAAGGTAGGCCCATCTGAACATGATATTGGAATGATAGAAATGCGTCGACTGAATATAGCCAGACATCACTGATTACATTTCCTATTGCAAATTGTAGATGAGTAGGCTTAGAATGTCCATTACTGGAATAACACTAGTCTGTCAACACCGATGCTGCCGATGTTGGTAACACTGTCAGAGATGTCGACCTAATATTAAACCATGGTTGGGTCATCGTCCCGTGTTTTGCAGAGCATGCCCCGAGCTGCGCCGCTACTTGTAGAACAGATAACGTCGTGCCTCAAATATTTAAAGTCTGTCATGGACTGGAGGCTGCCGCTGACCGCTAAAATTTGAGGTCGCATAATACACAGATGTATGCGTCATCAGAGTCTTCATAGCTTGATTTGTATTATACATGGTGTCGCACAATAGACCAGGAAACACAGTAAGGGCTTAACCCTTACCCTCCCGGGACCGTATATATCTGTTTTCAAGCCAATTTCAGACCAATAAATTCAACTCAAGTTGCTAAAATGTTTTGTGGTAGATGCTTAGTTAATCTAATAAATACATCTTGAAGATGTATATTTTTTCATAAATTTGATTATTTTTTGTCATTTGGAGCTTCAAACAAATGAAAAATAACGTTGAAAAAATCGGCAGGTTTAGGGTTAATATGCGGGCATTGAAATATTTTTGCTTAATCTAGCAGGTACTGTCACCTTCCTTTATTGTTTTTTTCAGTTTATTCCCGTTACACCTGGTCGTGATATAGCTCAGGAGGTTGATGATGCTCACGACTATGTCGGCTATGAGTCACCAGAGGATGTGGATTCTTCAGAGAGTGAAGAAATCCCGGAGGTGAGAGACGAGGATAGCTTTAGTGGTGAGGGCTACACAGACAGTGAAGAAGATGAAGGAGAAACGTTAGTCATTATATTTAACTCTTGTTCCGAAATGTTTGTCATTATTTTTTCATCCATTTAAAAATGGAATTGCAAATGCAATTTCCAGCTTTGATTGACAATCTTTTTTTTATTTATAAATGTAGGCATATCCCAAATTGAATTAATTGATTAACCTTACAGCGCGGGGATGCACTGTATTAGTAAAAATATTCATAATGGCCGTAGACCCATCACATAGGTATTCAAATGAATCAGAAAGAGCTGACTAAGACATTTATGATGCTTTCAAATTGAAATAAACCCTTTGGTCCCCATGATTTATACAAAATTAATTCAGCGCTTTAAAGGTTAACCCTTTAGCTGCTGAATTGTTTGATTCTATTTTTAATTCATTTGAAGCTAGAATTGCTAACACATTTTCCAGCTTCAAATGATGAAAAATATTATTATTTTTGAAAAATAGACATCTCTATTATTGGATTAACTTCGATTAAGATTTTAGATTTTGCAGTGGGTAAAAACGTTGTGAGGGAGGGAGTTTTTTTTTATCGCTCGCCAGACCTATCAGTAACCAACAGCAATATGTAACAGTCTTTAAAATCCCAATTGTTTTAAATTTCATAAAGACTGCTTGAAGAATTTGAGTTTCAGACAAAACCCAATCACTGCATGTTAACTGACTGAAACTCACTCCCCAAAAATACTTGTTTATGAAAAACGTTAAAAAAAGTTTTTCACCAGCAGCATTTATACCCATGTGGCCGGGAATTAATACAGCAAGTTCACTAGGAAAAGAATGATACATGTGACTCAACACCATTTCACATTTTATTGTGGACAATGATCTTTGCACTGTGTATGTATATGTTTTGAAGAATCTTTCAAGCTAGATAAAATAAAAATTTCAGCTTCAAGTTGCCTATTTGTTTTATGAATCTCAGATCATTTTATCCCCAGAGCTCCGATGTTGACTAGAGTAGCCTTTCTGTTTTTTTATTAACACCCTGCATAACAATTTGTTCAAAGAAAAATATGTCTTAAATTTTGAAACACTGATAGCTACTTGATATTCGGACTCAGATTTTACAAATCATACAAATTTAAGTCACTTGAAGCTGTGGATCGCGGTAGCGAGACACAACTTCAAGCGACTGAAAATGAAAATTGAATAGCCCAGAGCTCTAGGGGTTGAACCATACAGTGTGGCAGAAAATAAAAATCTGACATCAAAGGGTTAAAATGAACTGATTTTCCTCTACGGATTGAGTATTCACCCATCATCATTTATCCTTTTAATTTAGTGATATTTTTCTGTTACAGGGTACCTCAGCCTAACTTAACCTTGGGAAAAATAGCCGCAGAAAACGTGATCTCAAAGCTCACCGGCTCTTTTTTAAAAGGTTAGTTTAATCTGCGTGTGATATTAAATTCACCTATGTTAAGATATCATCTTTGTGTACTTTTCCGTTATGTTAAAATAGAAGCATCACTTGACCCTTATCCAGCTATACTAATTTATTTAAATTTTCATACATTTAGATTTCTGTCTCGCTACCGCGACTCACAACTTCAAAAGGGTGAAAATTAGTCATTTATAAAATTTGAAACCAAACATTTACAAATCCTGATGTTTAAACACATCTTTCGTTCCCAAGTGATTTGCTCTACTAATAAATCAGTCACCTTATTCTTATTTATGCTTCATTGTTTTTCTTCATATCAATTTTAACCCTTACATCGCTGAAATATTTTTGTATAGACCATGGAGACCAAAGGGCTCTTTTGAATTTGAAATCTCCCTAAATGTCTTAGTTAGCTCTTTCCGCTGCAGTTGAATACCTATGTAATGGGTCTACAGACATACATGTTTAATTCTTCCAGTGCAGTGATATCTTCAGACTTCAAAATCTGACGTCTATAGACGTCTAAAGATGAAGCAGAAATAGCTAACATTTGCTGAGACATTTGTGATGATTTCAATTTGATAAAACCCTTTGGTGTCCATGGTTTATACAAAAAATATTTCAGGGCTGTAAGGGATAATATTTGTGTTGTAATCTTTTCTTCTAAATGTTATTTTAGGTGACAACCGTGAGAGAAATGTCATTTCTATCGCCGCTCCCAATGCTCCAACGACATCTGGTGGTGATGCGGGACCTTCAACATCAGGTGGCGCCACATCTGCAGATGGTAAGGCAATACGTCTCCGGCAATACACGATAAGATGTGAAAGACAAATTGTTCACTATTTGGCTGTTCGCCTTGTATGAAGTTTGTTCGCAAAAACATCATGACAACATATATAGGCATTGCTGTACACTTGATCTGCATGTACAATGATATAAAAAGTTTCCTATAGCATGTATAGTATCACTATTTTCAAAAACTTAAACCCAATATATCCTTAGATCTAGTTTACAAGTTTCCAGTTTACTGAGAATATTTTCATTTTTGTTGATTTTGCAGTTCAGCTCATGCCTCTGCATGCGTCTAATGTTGCATCTACAGCATTAGAAGCTGCCCGCCTTCAACAGCAAAAGCGAGGCATTTGGGAAGGTAGAGTAATACTGGTATTTATTATAACATTCACTTAACGCTTTCAGTCCAGAATTATTTTTTTTAATCCGACTGCCTGGACTGAATACTTACCGCTTGTGTTACCTTTTTGTAACTGTGTGATATACACATTGTTTTTAGCACAATTTTATTTTAATTTTGTGTGCACATAGTAATAAATATGTTTTTATCCACCGCCCAACATCGCCTCTGATATCCGGCCCTCCGTCCAGCCTGCCGTCCGTCTGTCCGCTTTTCATTTTACGGAGCAGATCTCGGAAACCCATCGATGGATTTTTTAAAATTTTCTCACTCACATCTGTTAGGGGGTGTAGATGTGCCTGTCTCAGGTAGGGATATGCCCTGAAAATTTTTAACTCGATCAAATTCAAAACTTTAGACTCGGCCATAATTAACTTTAATTTGCCTGATATCTGACAAACTGAGTCATTCAGCTAGACTATTACTATGAAATGTGTTGTTTGGGTAGGGATAGTCTTGAAAATTATCATCAAATTCAAAATAGCCGACTATCAGTCATAATTAAGTTTAATATGTGCGATATCTGACAAAGTGTACCAGATAGCTAAATCATTAGTATAAAACAAAATGTGCGATTATTAAGTCTCCACCCACTATGTGGTGGTGGAGACTTATAGTTTTTGCTGAGTCTGCCCGCCGCCGCCGCATTTTGTTTCTGTACTCACTCGAAAACCCCTGCTTGGATTATTTTCAAATATTTGCAGTATGCATATAGGCCCTGGGGAATTTGCCTGGTAATTTTTCATTGATTTGTTTCATGTTTGGTTCAAAGGAAAGACCTTACCCTGGATGTGTGCTGAAAAGCTTTTGGTGTCATTCTGATGATAAAAACTTGTGATTTTTTTACGTTTCATAATTTTAGCGGAATATTTCAGTTTTGCTCATTTAGGCCATCATCAAAATTTGTTAATATAACCATACACCCCTGCTCGGATTATTTCTAAATATTTCCAGTATACATATTGGCCCTGTGAAATTTGCTTTAAAAATGTGTTTGGCGTTTTTCAGCTTCTTTAACAAAATCCAAGATGGCCGCCAAAATCCTGTCGCTCTCTAGAGCTTGAACCGTTTTATGGATTTACCCGGTAAATTTTGTAGGCGTTTCTCAGCTTCTTCAACAAAATGCAAGATGGCTGCCAAAATTCTATGTCGCTCTCTAGAGCCTGAAACCCTTTATGGAATTGTTTAATGTTTGATATAAATGAAATACCTTACCCTGCACATGGGCTGATTAGTTTCGGAATTTTAGCGGATATTTCAGTTTTGTTCATTTTAACTATCATCAAAATTTGGTAATATAGCTATACACCCTCGTTCAAATTATTTCTAAATATTTGCAGTATGCATATTGGCCATAGAGAATTCACCCGGTAATTTTTTTTGGCATTTTTCAGCTTTTCCAACAAAATGCAAGATGGCTGCCAAAATCATTCTCTAGAGTTGAACTTTGTGTGATTATGATAATAAAAAGGATTTTAGCTGAAATTTCAGTTTTACTCATTTTGGCTAATTCAAAATTTGGTAATATAGGTGTACAGCTAAAACGTTATCTATCGTGTATGCTCACTGGCCCTGAGAAAATTGTCAGGAGAATTGTTTTTCTTTTTTCATTTTTTTCAACAAAATTCAAGATGGCCGATGAATCACATGTTACTCTTGAACTTGAACTGTGCTTGAACTGCTTCACCGATTTGTTCAAGGAGGCTACTTTCTCTGGACATATTAGATTTTGGTGTGATTCTGACATCACATTTTTACGGAGTTTACATAAAAAATTTGTGACAGTGCTGTATTTCTCTATAATTAATGTGTTTTGGTTGCTAAATCTATGTGGGGCGGGTGGAGACGCAAGCTTTGCCCCTCAGGCAAATCTAGTTCTGATTGTCATTTAAAAAGTCTGACCAATTCCAGCAAATGACTGTCCGACTGAGAAATCACACCAAACTCTGAATTTATTTTTTTGTGGATATTGCAGGTGAGCTGCAATGGAATGATCGAACAAAAAGGGCAGAGCAGCCCAATTATATCACCAGATCTTTTGGGTGCCGTATCTACCCTGTGCAAGGAACACAAATGTGAGTATTGTATTTTGATAAATAATAGATCTTGAAACTACTCACCCAATTATGAGATTTAAAGAGGTTTGGTTGAGGTTGAGTGATTGATATGAAAATTGTCACATATAAGCCATCCTCACAAAATCAGTCACATGGTATATTTTTCAGAAATTTTATAATGTTATGTTGTGAGACTAAAGAAGGTATATATCTCTGTCTTTTTTTTATAAAAAAGGATAGATTTTAACCCTTACAGCGCGGGGATCGACTTTAGTCAGCAGAATCTGACGTCTGTAGACGTCAGATTCTGACTCGAGTAGATCCTCGCACTATAAGAGTAAAAATATTTCTCATGGTCGTATACCCATAACAAAGGTATCCAAATGAATCAGAAAATGCTAACTGCTAAACCCTTTGGTTTTCAAGGTTTTCATAAAAAATTTCAGTGCTTCAAGGGTTAAAGAGTATTTACTATTACATGTGGATACATCTCATTAAATATATATTTGATGAATTGAACAAAAAATGATATTTTTCTGGTTTTATTTTTGGCATTTCTGCACAAATCATCATGATCAATGTGACTTATTGCGAGCAGATAGGGCACGTATAATCCATATGGTGGTACATTTGTGGTAATATAGACCTCACGCTTCACCACCACTGCCCTCTGTGGAGGTTCTGAGCCACCATGGCCACGTGTTACTGTTTGTATGGCCACAAGTTATTAGAACTATGATGTGCATGCACTGACTTTCAACCAATCAGAGGCCTGCTATTATAATGGCAAGCCACACACGCTCAGGGGCCTGGTGTACAGCCACTAGTGTGATCAGGAGTATGAAGGAAAACAGCCCAATTTTTCAGGGCAGTGGTGGTGAAAAGGTCATTGACGATTTCATATAATTCATTTTATATTTTTAGAAATTGTTCGAAGTGGCCGCCCAAGCTGATTCTCAATCTTCTTCCCCATAATATTGTACAACCCCTGCATGAGCAGTTCCACAACTCAAAAAATGTTCATTTCGAATTTAATATCACAACGGAAGACGTCAAGCAGTTGCAGAAGATCATGGTGTCTCCGCCAGGATTTGTAAGGCCCCTTTATGTTATTGATTCTCCCATTAAAACTGATTCTATTGATTTATTGTATTTAAATTGTTATCAACATCTAATGATTTGTACTTCTACACATAACAAAGTTAACCCTAAAACAGTTGAAATATTTTTGTATAAAGCATGGAGACCAAAGGGCTATTTTCAATTTAAAATCATCACAAAATGTCTTTGTTAGCTCTTTCTGATTCATTTTGAATTATAAAATAATGGTTTGGTTGATTTTTTGTGTTCGCAGGCAGGTATTGTACACTTTCCCAATGGTCCTGTCTTGTTACGCTGTGACATTCAAGTGATGATGCTGGTGTTTAGTCAAAAGAGGGAGCAGTTTATGGGTCTGATTCCTAAGGAACAACAGCGTTTTATTGCCAGCATCAAACAGGCATTTAAAAAACCAGAGGTAGTATTATTTTTATATTTTATTGACAATATTTTACGTGACGCGCTATATGTCATGTTCAGATATGAAAACTGATGCAAGTATGATAACGCAATTCCCAGTGAATTGCTGCCACAATTCCCAGTGAATTGTTGCCACAACTCCCCAGTGAATTGTTGCCACAAATCCCAGAGAATTGTTGCCACAATTCCCAGTGAATTGTTGCCACCACAATTCCCAGTGAATTGTTGCCACAATTCCCAGTGATTTGTTGCCACAATTTCCAATGAATTGTTGCCACTCTTTCCGGTGAATTGTTGCCACAATTCCCAATGAATTGGTGCCACAATTCCCAGTGAATTGTTGCCACAATTCCCAGTGAATTCTTGCCATAATTTACAGTGAATTGTTGCCACTATTTCCGGTGAATTGTTGCCACAATTCCTCGAAAATTGTTGCCACAATTCCTCGTGAATTATTGCCACAATTCCCAGTGAATTGCTGCCACAATTCCCAGTGAATTGTTGCCACAATTCCCAGTGAATTGTGGCCACAACTCCCAGTGAATTCTCGCCACTATTTCCGGTGAATTTTTGCCACAATTCCCAGTCAATTGTTGCCACAATTCCCAGTCAATTGTTGCCTTTTCATTTATTCACTGATATATGTTTCGCGACTTAAATTTCCCAAATCACATCCATTTTATATTAAAATTCAATAGGTCAGAGCCCTTGTCCTGCTAAGTTAATTTATTTAAATTTCCAACCACTTGAAGTTATATCTCGCTACTGTGACCCACAACTTCAAGTGGTTGAAAAATACTCATATTTGTTTAATTTGAGCACAAATATTTACAAATCTTGATGTTTAGACACAGATGTGAACTGGATAAATTATAGACAATGGTTTGTGTGTCTGTCAGGTGGGTCAGCTACAGGGTCAACAGGGTCTGTCTGTGACCAGCCAGATGTCACCGGCACAGCAGGTAAGTTGTAGTAAAATTGTTTATTTTTGTGTCACATGTCATAAAAGACAGCTAAGACATATATGACATTAAGCCCTTGTTCGACTCATGAGACACATGACAAATTAGTTTGTAAAAGACTTCTTTCTATTATACATAGTAAAAACAAGCTTGTGCAAATAAATAGGGTGCTAAAAATTAAAAAATGATTAGCATTAAAATCAGTGAAATCAGTATTAAACTCTCTGTATTTTATAAAAAGCTTGACTCTTTGGTCATCATCAATATCAAATTCAATTAAAAACTGTACTTCATTTTCTTATTTTGCTTACAATATGTACATATACGTTGGTCATAATTATACGCATGTACAGGCCTCGAATCCCGGCCAGCAGTCTGTAGGCATGGCTTCCACGTCCAACAAGACATCCTGTGCCGCTGCCACAGTAACGTCACACAGTGCAGATGTTTACTAAAATCATTAGATTAGCTTCAACTGCTCTGAACAGTGTGTTTTTGTATGCCGTTGACCGGTGTACGCTGTAGTCAACAACTTCATGAATCAGGGTTGTCCTATTTAAAAACAAATTCACCAATAGATAAACACTGTCAGTTAAATCCCTGTGTCAAGCCATTTTTCCAAGAAGATGTTAATTTGTTATTTAACCCTTTCAAGCTTGAATTTACCATTGCTATCTTCATCCACTACAAGCCGCGAATTGCTGTCGCAATTCTCGACTCCTAGGGATGAAGCGATTGTGGGTGAAAAATTCAAGAAAATTGCCATGTATTGTAAACCAGTTTCATGGGAATTTTCATTCTGAAACCCCTAGTTGTGGGAAAATAAAGCCTGTTTTCAGGGATGTAAAATGATACTTTAATGCATCTTGAGGGCTTAAAGGGTTAATATATAGGCTATATATGGCAGTGATCAAACAAGGACTCAAATCTCTATCAATACAGAATCGGTTACTACCGACCTAATAAGAGCCCTATATCTGCAATATTTTAAACAAAACCCCACCAAATCATTTTGTCATGGAAAAATTATACATACTTTTTTTACATTACAATTTTATTATACCCTCAAAATTTATGTTTAAATATATAAATTCAAGCTTAATAATTTTCATGAAAACTTATTGCTTAAAGTTGACAATTTGAAATTGCAAAAACGGTCAACCTTTGTTTATGAATGGAAATGAAAAATTATGAGACAAGCACTGATATGATATGACTTGTACATGTATCACATTTATAACATTAGTTTTCTAAAAAAATGTATAATCTGTTTTAAAAAAGTATTTGTGAAAGTACTTATGCCCCCGCCGCGGAGCGAGCGAAGGCATTATGTTTTCTGGTTGTTTATTCGTCAGGCAGTCCGAGCTAACGTCCGTCCAGCTGTCCATTGAACTTTGTTTATTTTTTACAGACATGACCTATGTGCCTGGGCAATTTATCCCATATATTTTTTGGGGCACCAAGCAATAAGCGGCTATTTTCCAAGATGGCCACCTAAAAAACTTGTGGGCACGATAACTAATGAACCGTTGGTTGGATTGCATTCAAATTTAATGTGGTTGTTCTCTAGGCTTTTCTAATGATCTGATTAACTTTTGGGGTGAATCCATTAAAAACTTAATGGCTGCCCCAGCCATGTAAAAAACGATGGCCGCCTAAAAAGCTTGTGGGCATGATAACTTGTGAACCGTTGGTTGGATTGCATTCAAATTTGATATGGTTGTTCTCTAGGTATTTCTGATGATCTAATTATTAACTTTTGTGATGAATCCATTAAAAACAAAATGGCTGCCGCAGCCATTTAAAAAAAATTGACATGGTGGTAGTGGGGTCAATTATTTCTTGATATTGATGGCTATTTTTTGTTATCAAACATCATCATCACAATAGAGAGAGATAGAGAGAGAATAGGCCTCGTGTGATGGCGGAGGCATACAATTGCAAATATGCGTCGAATTCCCCTTCTTCTTTGAAAATATTCACAATATCAATACTTTTATTTTTTAAAAAATTATGAATACTAAATACACGTACCGCAATAACGTGCATGCACTTTTATTTGAAGATGCACTTAGTTTTCGAAAAAAAGTGCATGCACTTATATTCTATCATAAAAATATTTTTTTTTTCAATCATAATTACAATAGAGTTTTTGATTTATCTCAACCAAAAATAAACTAAGCTAACGTTAGTAATTACGGACTGTTGCTTTGAAGTTAAGTTGTGTGAGTGACTCAAGGCAATAGGTGTTGACACTACCTGAGCTGTCACACCTCATTTGTCCACACTTTTCAGCTATCACACCTATGCAGTGTTGCACTATCGCTTTTACAGTTTGATTGCCGGCGCATATCTATAATATGGAGCAATTCTCTCCTGATATCTACCCGTTAATAAATGAAAACAATAATGTAGTTTGTGTTTACGATCAACGTCATAAATTATTTAATTATCATGGACATATACAAGTAAGGGTTTCTATAACTCGATACATAACAACATTATTCTCACCTGCAGTACATGTCTGAGCATATAGAGTTACACAGTGGTGCACGTAGTAAATTTTGAATATAAGTGCATGCATGTAGTATTCAAATATAAGTGCAAACACTGGTATTAAGTTAATATTGTATATTTGTTATAAAGACATATTCAGAAGATTTTGTATTCTAAAGTTTAATAATATAATAATGTTTAAATAATATGAACATCATATTAGTAATAAGAAATCACAACAAAATAGTTGAGAAACTGCACTTTGTGTTTATTTCTTGGCAACTCCAACACTTTATTGTCTGATTTTCATTTAAAAACTACAATTCCAGCAAATGAATCTTTGACTGAGAAATCACAACAAGAAATGAAATGAAATAAATGGGGTTTTGAATGGGCTCCCCGCAATATTCAATGTTTAAAAGTGAGCAGGTAAGAAACATTTTGTTTCTTTGAAACTTGAATGCCAGAGCGGGCTTCAAAGCCGCGATCTTTCCAAGCAGGCAGCTTAAATACCAGGGCCCCACCCATCACACAAAGAGTTTAGGTCTTTTGTTGATATTGTAGGTTTACTGCAATGGAATGATCGAACGAAAGGGGCAGACTCGACCAATTGTGTCACCAGATCTCTTGGGTGCCGTATCTACCCTGTGCAAGAAACAGAAATGTGGGTATTTTTCTTTTATAAATAATACATTTTGAAACTACTCGCCCAGCTATGGATTTAGAAGGGCTTGGTCGAGGTTGAATGATTGATATGAAATTGTCACATGTAAGCCATCTGCACAAAATCAGTCACCTGGTATATATTTCAGAAATTTTATAGTGTTATGTTGTGACAAAAGAAGGTATATATTGCTGGCGTACAAACCATTAGGAATGTTTGTTAAAATCCAAAGTTGCGTAATTAAGTCTCCACCCACTATGTGGTGGGGACTTATTGTTTTAGTGCTGTCTATTGTTGTTATTATTATTATTATTATTATTATTATTATTATTATTATTATTATTATTATTATTATTATTATTATTATTATTATTACTATTATTATTCAAAAATTTGACGACGTGAACACTCTCC
This sequence comes from Flabesymbios commensalis, assembly GCA_964017125.1. Taxonomy (NCBI): domain Eukaryota; kingdom Metazoa; phylum Annelida; class Polychaeta; order Terebellida; family Flabelligeridae; genus Flabesymbios; species Flabesymbios commensalis. Next base: position 5,171,591 of record OZ024903.1, on the reverse strand, counting down.
AGTCGCCAATATTCATCTGATCTTCACAAAATTTTGATGGATTATCCTGCTTAAATTCGAAAATTTGCTGATTCAAGATGGCAGCCATGGGCTAATTTGCATATTCAAGATTGATGTAAAGCATGAGCGCTCTCCAGTGGCCAATATTCATCTGATCTTCACAATTTTTTTTTCTGAACACCCTCTGAAGGATTATCCTGCTCAAGTTTGAAAATCAGCTAATTTGCATATCCAAGATGGCAGCCATGGGCTAATTTGCATATTCAAAAACAACTTCTCTCCTGTCGCCAATATTCATCCAATCCTCTCAAATTGTTTTTGAACATAGCCCTCTGCTGGATTGCCCTCAAATATTAGCTAATTTGCATATCCAAGATGGCAGCCATGTATGGTTGGCCATCACCCTCATAAGTAAATAAACCTTCCGAGGAGAATTGAAAACCTTCCTCGGAGAATTTAAAACCTTCAGCGGATAATTAAAACCTTCCGCGGAGAATTGAAAACCTTCCGGGGAGAATTAATTTTTAATTCTATGCAGAAAGTTTTTAATTATCCGCGGAAGGTTTTTAATTGTCCGCGGAAGGTTTTTAATTATCCGCGGAAGGTTTTTAATTATCCTCGGAAGGTTATAATTCTCTGCAGAAGGTTTTTAATTATCCGCCGAAGGTTATAATTCTCCGCGGAAGGTTTTTAATTGTCCGCGGAAGGTTTTTAATTATCTTCGGAAGGTTTATTCACTTATGAGGGTGATGGCGATCCATAGCCATGGCACTCCTGTCATATAGCCCCATTGTTATTGCATTGGAGATAAACTTTTAATTGTGGAAGGTGGAGACTTTTCATATTTGCTATGCAAATGTAACATCTAGTTTTAAAGACTTGTTGTAATTAGTGAATGGTCTCGCAATAAATGTCTTAAATAAGTACTATTACATGTGGATTATCACATGTTATTAGCTCCCGCCGTCACCACTTCCAGGTGGCTAATGGACAGGTTAAAATATTTTTAATTTGAATTCAATACGCAAGGTCGCAGAGGAGAAAATGATGATGTTACGGCGTTGGGCCGTCCGTAAACAATTCGTTTCCGGAGCATATCTCTGAAAGTACTTGTCCGATTGTCTTCAAATTTTACACACAGCTTCCCTAGGGGGTCTAGTTGTGCCTTTTGGGGTATTTGAACTTTGACCTACTTCTGGTTCAGAACTATGACCTATTTAGACGTTTTGACGCGCACTTCGTTTCCGGAGCAGATCTCGAAAAGTACTGGGCCGATGACATTCATATTGCACATACATGTTCTCTAAGGTCCCTAGTTGTGCCTTTTCAGGTTTTTGGACCTTGACCTGGAAGTTGACCCAGCACTTTGACCTAATTTATAACATCAGTAAATCCGACTGAAAGATTTTGCGGAATATCATGAAAACCTCAAGATAGCTACACCATTACTATAAAACAAATTGTGAGGTTTCAGGAGAGGATGCATCTTGAAAAATTTCAAGTTGATAAAATTAAAAATGGCCGCCTATCGGCCATTATTCACCTCGACAGGCCTGATATTGTGGAATATCATGAAAACCGCTCATGATATCTACACCATTACTATAAAACAAATTGTAAGGTTTCAGGAGAGGATGCTTCTGAAAAAATTCAACTTGTCCAAGTTCAAAATGGCTGCCAATCGGCCATTATTCACTTTCACATGGCCGTTATTTGGTAAACCGTGCTAGATGGCTAGACCATTACTATAAAACAAAATGTGTGATTTCAGAAGAGGATGCATCTTGAAAAAATTTGACTTGATAAAATTCAAAATGGCCGCTTATCGGCCATTATTCACTTTCACATGGCTGATATTTGGTCAACCGTGCTAGATGGCTGGACCATTACTATAAATCGAAATGTGAGATTTCAGATGAGGATGCATCTTGAAAAAGTTTGACTTGATCAAATTTAAAATGGCTGCCTTTTCGGCCATTATTCATTTTCACATGGCTGATATTTGGTAAACCGTGCTAGATGGCTAGACCATTACCTGATTACTATAAAACAAAGTGTGAGTTTTCGGGGGAGGATGCACCCTGAATATTTTTAACTTACAAATTCAAAATGGCCGACAATCAGCATTATTTACCTCGATAGGCCTGATATCAGGTAAACCGTGCTAGATAGCTAGACCATTACTATAAAACAAAATGTGACGTTTCGAGAGAGGATGCCTTTCAAAAACTTTCGACTCAATCGAATTCAAAATGGCCGCCTATCGCCACTATTTACTTTCACACTGCTGATATTTGGTAAACCGTGTTAAATAGCTGGACTATTACTATAAAACAAAATGTGAGATTACAAGAGAGGATGCATTCTGAAAAAAATTGACTAGATCAAATTCAAAATGGCCGCCTTTCGGCTATTATTCACTTTCACATAGCCGGTTTTTGGTAAACCGTGCTAGATGGCTAGACCATTACTATAGAATAAAATGTGAGATTTCAGGTGAGGATGCATCTTGGAAAATTTCGACTTGATCAAATTCAAAATGGGTGCCTTTAGGCCATTATTTACTTTCACATGGCCGATATTTGGTAAACCAGGCTAGATAGGTAGACGATTACTATAGAATGAAATGTGAGATTTCAGCTGAGGATGCATCTTGAAAAATTCTGACTCTATCAAATTCAAAATGGCCCCCTATCGGCCATTATTTACTTTCACATGCCCAATATTTTGCAAACTGTGTTAGATGTTAGTCCATTACTATAAAACAAAATTTGAGGTTTCGGGGGAGGATGCACCGTAATTTTTTGACTAATTTATATCGAATTCAAAATGACCGTAAATCAGCTATTAGTTACCTCGATTGGCCTGATATCGGGTGATCCGTGCCAGATAGGTAGACCATTACTGGGATACTGATTAGGATCAATAATTTCAATGGAGGTTTGGAATCTCTGACAGACTGTCTAGTTCTTATCTTACTCTTAGACTGGGCTTCTTAGACCTAGTTGTCTTGCGTCTTGATTTTTGACCTAGCCTAGGACTACATTGATAACCCTACACAAAATTGCTTAAATCAAATTCTAATTCGGAGCGGGAGCTCCTGGACTTATGTAGTCTTGTTAAATATCAATTTATTGAATTTAACAAAAAAAAAAATTGGGAATTATTTTTAGCATTTCTTCACTAATCAAGAATGATAGATGTGACTTTTTTCGAACAGATGGGGGATGTATAATCCATATGGTGTTACATTTGTGGTAATATTGACATCATGCTCATTAGTTGTATTCAAAAGTGATTCAAAGTTAAATAATTATGGGCCTACTTCAGGATTTATTGATAATCTGATTATAATTTTTCCACAATTAATGATTGACATCTCATGTAATTCATTTGATATTTTCAGCAATGTTTCAAAGTGGCCGCCCAAGTTGATTCTCAATATCATTCCCAAGAATGTTGTACAGCCCCTGCAGGAGCTGTTGCACAACTCAAAAGCACTTCATTTTGAATTTAATAGCACAACAGAAGATGTCAAACAGTTGCAGAACAGGATGGTGTCTCCATCAGGAAATGTAAGGCCCCTTTACAGTGTTTCATCTAGCTCTTTCTAACATGGCGCAGCACCATTTTGCCCTTCATGAGCGCCGTGTTGCCCTTTTTTGGTGCCATGCTGCCCTTATGTGCGCCATGTTGCCCTTCTAATATTCAGACAGCGAAATGTTTCTTTGAACTGCTGTTACAAAACGCCCCAGTCACTGATGTCACGCGCTCACACCTATGACGAAGTACCTGATAACGGCCTGTGTACATGGTGGTAATAACTGGCGATGTTTACATCCTTAACTGATTCTGTTTATACCCTTAATTGGGAGGGGGGTGTTGGAAACGCCTGACTTGATGCCCGGCGTTCATGATAAGGTGCCCCTAATGATAGGTGGCGCCATGCCCTTTTGAATCCTAGATGAAACTATGCTTTATCTTATTGATTCACCACATTAAAACTTAAAAAATTATCAACATCTCATGCTTTATATCTCTACACATAACAAAGTTAAAAAAACACTAAAAACATGTGCCAGTTGGCCGGCCAACTTTGCCTGCCTACCTTGGTGCATTGGCATCAGGCAGCTCGCTATAAACATAACGGTCCACCATCTGCGATGCTGGCCCAACACTAAGCCATCATTGTCTCACGTTTCATACTGTCTAGTCACCTGCAGTGAAATGGTCATCAGTAAACACGATACGTGAAAGTTTTATGTTGCTGGGCTGTGTGTGTTACAGAGACGATAGGTAGGCCTACGCTCTACTCGAAAAACGTGTGTTACGAGCCGTTCAACCAGTCGTTCACAGAAGGTTAGGTTTATGGTGGGTGAATGTCATTAAAGGCAGTCCAACATTAAATCGATATTGTTTCAACGACTCTTGTTGACTTTGACGTGTGTTTACTGGGTATGATATAGGACCTACCCAGGTAGACCTAGCTGGCTTGGCAATGATGCAAGGGATCAAACTCTAATGCTGGGCAAGCGTCTGCAATGTTGACCCAGTATTAAACCACCGGTGGCTGACTGAATACTGTTGGCCTACTGTGACCACTTAGGCCTTTGACCCTAGTTTGTTAAGTTGTGAATGCGTTATCTTGAAAATCACTCCTAATTTTGGTACTGAAACTAAAATATTTTAGTCGCATTTTAGTGATTCTCATGAAAATGGCAACAATTAAAAAAAAAAGTTCTTGTAAATTATGAGTTATCTTGAGAGCCATTAGGCAGTGTTAGTCTGAATCACTTGCTATTTTGTACGTAGGCACATGTTTACATTGTAATTCTCAATAGGATGTTAACTCAATCCAAACAAAGGATGGAGGGGATGCATTTGTTTTTGGTATATATATAGGTGAAAAAACATTTTTAGCCCGCCTTTTAGTTTTCAAAAGGTGGGCTTTGCAATTGAAGCTTGAAGTCGACGATGTTAACATTTGCTTGTAGGCACAATAACTTGGAAAGTTTTTCATTTATCCTGCCAAAATTTGTTATGCATGTTCCTGATGACCAGTTATTGGACAAATTTAATAATGCCCCTAGAAAAATTCAAAAATAGACGATTCAATGTGATTTTTCACATTTTACGTCAATAATTTGATCTTGGGGGCGAGGTAACATCAAAAATTCTCTATGTAAGCTGCTAAAATGTGTACTGCATGTTGCTAATAACCAGTTCTCAGACAAGGTCAATAATGGTGGCGGGTAGGCTATTGTCGTGTGCGCTCTTGTTTTGTTTTTTATGTAATGGTTTAGTTGATTTTTTGTGTTCGCAGGCAGGTGTTGTACACTTTCCCAAAAGTCGTGTCTTGTTGCACTCTGACATTCGAGCCATGATGCTGCTGTTTAGTCAAAGAAAGCAGCAGTTCATGGGTCTGATTCCTAATGATCAACATCGATTTATTGGCGGCATCAAACAGGGATTGAAAAATACAAAGGTTGTAATAATTTTTATATTTTATTGAAAATATTCTATGTGTCATGTTCAGATATGAAAACTGATGCAAGTATGATTTACAAATATGCTGTATGTCATTATGATCTATTTTTTTCTTTATCTACAAATAATAGCATCAGAATAATTTATAACTCAACGCAATTTATGAATGAAAGAATTATTTTTAGAAAATCAAGCAAAATTTAGTCGTCTATCGATCAATGAAAAATACCCACTGAGAACACCACTGAAACTTAAGTACATGTATTGTAACATCCAGGTGCCAAATATACAGCTACCGGGAATTGCTCATTCTGCGGCTGGAATCCTGCCAACTAACACCAGGGCTGTGTCCACAGTGACCACAGCTCAACCACAACAGGTACCTGTAATGTTGTCACTCATAAACCCTTACAGTGCAGGGATCGGCTTCAGTCGACAGAATCTGACGTCTGTAGACATCAGATTCTGACGACTAAAGTCGATCCCCCCACTGTAAGAGTAAGCATATTTCTAATGGCCGTAGACCCATAACATAGGTATTCAAATGAATCAGAAAGAGTTAACAAAGACGTTTATGATGATTTCAAATGGAAAAAAACCTTTTGTACTCCATGGTTTATATAAATTAATTCAGCGCTTAAACCTTTACTTTTTTTTTTTAATATAAATAGTCATCAATTTTATATACAGTGGCTTGTGATTAAGGGGCTAGCAGCTAACCCTTATCATGCTGAGTTAATCTATTTAATTTTTCAGCCACTTCAAGTTGTGTCACTGCCGCGATACACAACCTCAAGTGGTTGAAAATTACTCATATTTTATTTGTTTAATTTGAGACCAAATCTTTACAAATCTTGATGTTTAAACACACATTTTATTTCCAATATCAGTGATTTGCTCGACTAATAAAACAGGTTAAAAACGACAATTGTTGTGATCAGCAGGATAAGGGTTAAAATGTGTTATTGTGTGAGATGAATATTTTTTTGAATATGAATGTCATCTATTTTAGGTTTAGGGTTACGGTAAGAGTAACTCTAGCTCTAATGTGTTATTGTCTCGGATGACAGGTGGTCAGTGTTAGGGGTTAATGTATTAATGTTTCAGATGACAGGTGGTCAGCCGCAGCAGCAACTTCAGCAGCCTGCTGGATCAGTCCTTCAACCTCAGCAGCCTGCTGCTTCAGTCCTTCTCAATGAAAGACAAACTAACCTGGTGAGATAAAACACCTCATGATGGTCTCATAGCCGGCAAACCCCAGGTGTTAACCACATGTAGCATTCCCCCTTTAAGCCCTCACAATGCATCAAAGCATCATATTGCATCTCTGAAGAATGACTTAACTCCATTCTTCTAGGGCTGTTAGAACGAAATTTCAAATGGAACTGTTTCAATATTAACAATGTATTTTATTCATCAGCCTCTCACTTCAAGTCATTTTCATCCGCTACAAGTCGAGAATTGTGACAGCAATTTGCGGCTTATACTGGATGAAAATGACAAAGGGAAAATCAGGCTTGATAGGGCTAAGCCAACCCTTTCAATCCTGAATTTACCATTGTAATCTTCATTCATTACAAGATTTGTAGTGGATAAAGATGACTTGAAGTAAAAAAAAATATAGTGTTATTATTAAACAGTTTCATGAAAAAGTTTGTTCTAAAAACCCCTGGTTTTGGAAATTAAGTGATTCTTTAGATATGCAGATTGATGCTTTGTTGCATCCTTAGGATTTAAAGGTACTGGCTCAGGCTAAAATCATCAAAAAATCGGTGATTTTATTTTGGCTTATTGTTATGACCATATGATGTAGACATGTCCATAGACTAGAACTGCAAAAGTATCTCAATTTTTGTGCTGCGCATTTACCAGTTAGGTTAGATATAGAGACAAAATTCCTGTATTTCTTATTTTTGACATGGTTGTCCAGATTAAGAAATCAGTAATTTCGTCTCTATATCTAGCCTAACTGATAAATGTGCAGCACAAAAATTTAAAAACTTTTGCAGTTCTAGTCTATGGACATGTTTACATCATATGGTCATGATAAGAAGCCAAAATAAAATCACCGATTTTTTTGATGATTGTGATCCACAACCTAAAGTCACTGAAAAGTACTTGAATTTGTGAAAATTAGGTCACAAATACCATTTATAGCACATTTACCTGTTTAACCCTTACAGCGCGGGGATCGACTTTAGACGTTAGAATTTGACATCTGTAGACGTCAGAATCCCCGCACTAAAAAAGTATAAATATTTATGATGGCTGTAGACTCATAACATAAGTATTAAAATGAAGTGGAAAGAGCTAACGAAGACATTTATGATGATTTCAAATTGAAAAAACCCCTTTGATTTCTATCTTGTTGTTACCTGAGTGGACATACCATACTTTTAGTAATATACTGGACTTTTGATCTGTTGTCAGGCACAGATCCAGGCTTTGCAAAAAACTCTAGAAGCAGCGAAACAAAAAGAGCTACAGTTCCAGCAGCAGAAGAAAGTAATACAGCATCCACCAACACAATTCATGCAAGGTGAGCTCATGGCAACCAAGAGGCACATGGCGATTCCAATTAGAAGACGTGAGAGAGAGAAAGGACACAAAGAGATGGAAGAAGAAGACGATGGTGAAGGAAGCAGTCACTTTTCTAAACGAAAAAGAAGCTGCAACCACTTTCCATCTCACACCAGGTCACAAGCTAGTAGATCACGATCCAGGTCAAGAGGCCGTGAGCGAGATCGTGAATCAGCCTATCGAGAACCATCTAGAGAGCGGCTGAATGAACGGGATAGGAAAGAGGATTCAGACAGTGATACAAAACGACACAGGAACAAAGAAAGAGACTTTGCTCGTGATCGGGTACCTCCAGGAGCAAGGGAGAGGGAACGAGGTTGGGATCGTAATCAAGAACCACCTAGAGCGCGGCTTAATGAGCGGGATAGGGGTGAGAATTCAGACCGTAATACTGAACGACACAGGAACAGAGAAAGAGACTTTGCTCGTGATCGGGAACCTCCTAGAGAAAGGGAGAGGGAACGGGGTTGGTATCGTAATCGAGAACAATTCAGACAGCGTAATAAGGAAAGGGGTTGCGATCGTGATCATGAAACACCTAGAGCAGCAGAAAGGAGATGGGACAGAGAAAGGGAATGGGAACAACCCCGGTATCGGAGAGAGGATGATAGAGTACCTGGTGGATGGGAGAGACCAGACTGGCAGATAGAACGTGGTTATGACAGACCTAGATCACCAACAAGATATCACAGAAGGAAAAAATAAACTGTTTTTTGTTTCCATCAAATCGACACAATCAGGCTAAAATCATCAAAAAATCTATGTATATTTTTACATCATAATTATGGTTATATTAAGAAGCCAAAATAAAAATACAGATTTTTTGATGATATTAGCCTGATTGTGTCACTTTTATGTCAGTAATGTTTAAACCTGAAACATTTCATACACTTTGATCAAAACTAGGTTTTGATTCTGCATTTATAATGGGTAAGCTGCAAATTGAAGTGGAAATAAATAATTATGTTTACATTGTGACGTGTATCATAATAATCTAACTGTGGGCTACTCTTGAGCTTAGATATGCAATATATGCTTGTACATGCAAAAGCAGAATGTCAAAAAGAAATGGGGCTGTACATCTTTACCGTTGTGATCCCTCAACCTGCAGGAGTGCACAAGCAGAACACAGCCAACTTTGGCTTTACATTGGCCCATCAGCTGCGACGCTGGCTCACCAGTCTGCCAACACTGCCACAATTTGTGTGTTTGGTAGAAGAGATATGCTGGTAGCTTTCCATGCAGTAAATACAAAGCATTTGTATAACATTTATGCAATGTTGGACCAACGTCGAAGACGTTTGCCCGTCGTTGTGTAAATGTTATACAAATGTTTTTTCTATTGGGTTGTACTGGTTCCGTCTGTACTCCACCCTGCAAAGTCAAAGGGCGGGGGCCCTAGGGTAGTGGTTAGCACCGCTGCCTTTCACTCCAGATTTCGGGGTTCGGTTCCCGGTCTCGGCGGTTTGAAAGAAACAAAAAATGTTTCTTCCCCATCCACGTGTGAAAGTCAGTATTGTGGGGAGCCTCCGTGTCCGGGAGGTAGCGTGCTCGGCCTCAGACCGCCAGGGCTCGAATTTCGAATCCTGTGTCTGGAGGAAAGTGCCATCTCACCATCCTCAGGAGGTTCTCCTGGCCCGGTTTAGCCTATATGTGCACAAAGGTGGCCTAAAGCCCGATTCATTTCATTTGCAAAGTCAAAAGGCAGCATCTGCTTACTTGAAATGTGAGCAGATACTGCCCTTTGGCCCTGCATTGCAGTATAACTGAGGCCTACAACATTGCCACCAATCAGCGGCTACAGAATTGGCGTTGCTATGGTCGACTTCACTAACTTAACAGCGCTTACTTACAAATTAGAAGAATATTGGAATGAGTTGAAATGTAGAATTTTTGAAAAATAGATTTGTCACCAGATTAGGACATCCATTCTGACCTCAGAGATTATAGCGGTTAGGGGGGGGGGGGTGGTTACCTGAGTGACATCTATGTGTGGCGAATGTAGGACATCAATACCATCTGGCCATGTGTGAAACTGGTCAACGACGCAGCAGCTGGGTGATTGTACGCCAAAACAGTACCCTGTCACTGTTAAAGGTGATCTATCACCCCTTATATGGTATGAATAATTATGTCCTTATATGGGGTGATTGGCTATCATGTGATCCTCTCAGAGGGTCACATGAGAGCCAATCACCCCATATATGGGGGTGATTGGCTATCATGTGACCATCTCAGAGGGTCACATGATAGCCAATCACCCCATATAAGGAAACACTTGTGCCCCATCTTGTGGCAACTTTGATTTATTTTCCACAAAATACTACTATAAGGGGTGATAGATCACCTTTATTATATAGATTGACCAAGCACAGCAAGAATTATGATTTTGATTTGAGATTGCACAAACGGAATGCAAATACATTAAATTATTTTGAAACTAGAAAAGGAGTTCCGAAACTCCGAGGCCCGGCTTTAGGCTGTATGAGTGCTATAGACAAAAATTCGGCTTCTATCTTTTGTAAAGATAACTGTATTGGTCGTCCTCATGGGCAAGAATCCTAAATGTCCAGGATATAATTAAGGAAAGGAGCAAGGAGAGAAGTTAAAATATATATCTTCAACGTTTATTCATCCCACTACCATCGCCGGTTCTGGCCAACATCCATTCGATACTTGCCAGTGAATCGTGCTGCGACAGCTGCGCGTGTTTCTACGATACACACGATGTAGGCCTACCCACCCAATTTCTGCTCAATGGTGGACCAGAGTCGCAGCCCATTGCTGGTTCAATGCCGGTCAATTGTGTACGATGCTGGCTCAACATCACTACAACATTGACCGAACGCATGATTCTTCTACACCAGCGTCTACAGCAATCACTGGACGGCTAACCAATGTTGCTTCAATGTTGATCCAACGTGTCTGACGATGATCCAACAACAACCGAGCATTCTGTATACATAGGTTACTTTGCAGCAATTGCTATAGGGGTGACAATTTCTCCCCCGTGGCCAGAAAGGCCACTACCCAGATACATTGGTCCAATTGTGAAATAATGTTGGGCCACAGTCTGCGACGCTGGACCAGCATTTTTCCAACCTAAGCCCTTTAAGCTCTTATTATAGACTTAACTACAGATATAATCGTGAATATTATTTCTGAACACTTCTTAAAGACAAAAGTACTTAACTTAACTTAACTTAATGACCATAATGACTTGATGACCATATGTTCATAAGGACTGGTGTACAGAAATGTCAACCGTTTCCCACACACAGCACCCCTCTTTCCCCTAAATAGGACACAAACTAAACTTAATAGTACGTGAGTTACAGTTTTATTACTCTATCAATAAGGTGTGTTTGTGCTCTGCCTTCGTCTCTTTAGGCAACAGTGCCTTAGCAGGATTACGCTGTAGTACAGTAAAACTAGCACTTTTGATTGAAAAATTTGGGTGTAGATAAAATTTCGAAGATTGCTTATTAAACCCCACCTCAGCAATATACTAAAATTCCCCTGTATTTCTCCTTGTGCATCTGCAGCTACAGAGCAAATATATAGGTTTCTCACACCAAGGAAGCCGACTCATAACAGCAGTATATTTATAACAGCAATATGCTTTATCATCATTATTTTACAAAGTTAACTTGTAGCAAACAAAACAAATCTTTCTCCAGGAAATGATACATAGAGTCCAGTGTGATAATATATTTAAAGCCAAATATTTTCACATTCAGTACCTGCTAGTTTAGAATTAGAAACGTTCAGAATACTGAAAGAACGTATTGGGGTATTTCAATGTAACCTCTTTCATCAACAGACTCTGTCATATCAGCTGGATATTTGTTTCGCTTGTTAGCCCAGGGCTTCAGTTATAAGGCGAGCGATTGTTCTCCTTGCTCATTGCTCACCCAAATCTGATTTGGTAAAAGCTGATTACCTCTCGTCTCAAATAACAAATTCGCCAGCCAAATTGGTCGGTCACTTGCTGTAACAGTTTTTCTCAACATTTAAGGACAGCTGTTTTTCACTCTCCGCCCCCACCCACCTTATTGCCTTGGTCTGAACACAGATGTGGGACAAAAATTGACGTTATAATATTTATTGATCAATATTTAAAAAATATGTAGCCAGATTTGAGGATATAATATTTACATATGAGTTAACATCTTATTAACATGTATTATTTCTAGATAGCTATAATATAAAATCTTACACAATGGTATTGTAAAATAAACTACATATGATGTGATACTATACAGTATATTAACACTTCAATTTATCTATATGCAATTTTAGGATAGTAATTCTTACCTTACACAATGTGTTAGTATGTGAATTTGTGTAAGATATAATCAGAATGTTACTGGACCATATCTACAATGATGTGCAGAGCTACATAGTTTGTTTTAGTTTAAGACGACTCATTTTGTATTCAGTCTATCTACTAGTACGTGTACTTGAGATTACCATTGCATTTGTGGTGAATGGTCTGTATTTTGTAAATGATCTGTACATATAACAACAACATATTGGAATATGCTTTGTATATAAATTGTATATATATATATAAATATTTTACTCTTTTTCAGTGTGGGGACCGACTTTAGACGTCAGAATCTTCATCAGACGTCAGATTCTGACGTTTAAAGTTGGTCCCCGCGATGAAAGTGTTAACTGTCAAATCATTTACCGGACCTCGCATGAAAATATATATATTTGAATATGCTTTGTATATACAAATTATCTAATATATAATGCTATAAATGTAAAGTTCATCACAAGTCTACCTACATACGTCTCCAAAAATATTATAAATGTAGAGCTCTTTTGTTTTTGTTAATACAATATTATAAGTTACAAGATTTCATAAATTGCTCTGTTTCCTTTGGGACGTTTTAATTACAATATCTCGACTATACCGCATTGCCAAAATATCTTAAAACTGGGTGTGTACTTTTCATTAATATAAAAATATTTAATTATTGTTGCTGATTTCATAAATTTCTCTGTTTCCTTTGGGACGTTTTAATTACAATATCTCGACTATACCGAATTGCCAAAATATCTTAAAACTGGGTGTGTACTTTTCATTAATATAAAAATATTTAATTATTGTTGCTGATGTTTATTACATTCCTGTTTTATTCAGATACAATATGATTACAGTTACAATCTAAACATTCAAAGGCTTGTAAATAAATGTTATTCAATGATGGTATTAATGTGCCATTAGTGTGTTGTACTCCTCACATAACAGTTTTGGTGCTTTTACATATCCACTATGCAGAACAGGGATTCTCTAGTACACACCCTCCACATTAGACTACTAAGCCATATTTAAATTATATGACAATTTAGATAAATTAGAATGCTTCATTGATCAATATTTAAAAAATATGTAGCCAGATTTGAGGATATAATATTTACATATGAGTTAACATGAGCGAACCACTCAATTACCCAGATCAACTGTGTTAAAAGTTTTGACAACAAGTGATTGTCACGTTAGCACTTGTTTGACTCCTTATATTTATGCCAATATTTCTATTAATAGGGACAGGAACCATCTTTACACACAAAGTTCATCTCAATGATGACAGATTACAATATAGACATATACAGAATAATTTATTTATTACTTATTACTGCCGCGGAGCCTATTATGTGCCCGGAGCCATTTTTGGAAGAACCCTCATGTGCTAGAATGCGCTTCAATTTCCAAAATCTCTGTGTCTTTCCTGATTCCCATCAGTCATGTAGTAGTTGCTGAATCTAAAGTCGATTCCAATCTTTCTGCGTTTACGTGCTTTAAATTTCTTTTTTATTATGTGCATTTTAGGTAATTTAGCAGACAGTTTGAGTGTGGTGATGTCTGGTGTAGAGTAGTCCACTTTCATAACTTGTGGCTTTCTATCTTTATCATGACACCCCAGCCATACACAGTGATGTTCATTATCTACACACATAGGACCTGGCATGATAAGTCCCTGTTTCTTAGTGATCAGGTAGCCACCATGTTTTCCTTCACTAGTCACCACGTGTACACACTTATTTTCCCAGTCACTCACCAACCAATCTGTACCATTATATACGATAGAAGACGTATATATAAAAGGCTTTCCAGTGTAGCATCGTGTCACATTTCCAGCACTGTTTACCCAAACAAATGTTTTTCCTTCGACTTTGACTGCATACCCACCTGATAAGTCATTGGCCACGAATAAACTTTTCGGAACCAGTTCTGAACATGTTTTCCTACCATCTTCTAATGGCTTCCTATATGTGAACATATAGTCACCGTCAGAAACACTTACTTGAACATAATGACCTGTAGTGTCACTTATTATGGCACATGGATAATACTTCAGATCATGTTTAATTGCTTCACCCAGTCTGACATGACCTTCTTGCTCCTCTATTGTGAGCCACCACAGACACTTATCAAAACGGTCAACTACCACGAGATGCTGTGTTGAAGCCTCCCCATTTACCACACATAAAACAGTTGTTTGTTCAGGCTCCAACATCATCCCTGACACCTTGACTGAGTTCTCCAGTCGCATCTCATCGTCATACACGTAGATCACATCATCCAGCCAATGAACAACTATGAGGTGTTTTCTCCACAATAGAATTCCTTGTATTAACTTTTTACATTCAGTGGTATATGTTTTGAATTTGCTGCGCTTTGTAGGATTACATTCCAGGGTAGTCTTGCCTGCACGTGGTTTTTTATATCCACGAGTGATTAAGCTGATTCCTTTCTCATCAGTTTGCCATTCATCCCATTCTGTGTTTATTTCACATTTCAACTCTGATAGTTTACTTAAAGTCGCACATCTGCTCTTTATACTCTCTATGTTAGTTATGTAATCATACACTGTCCCTTTTCTTCTCAATTCTTTTCCATACAACATATTACTGCACAGCTTTGTTTCTGTCATTTTATGTTTGTGTTTAGTTTCCGATAGTTTCGTTTCTATCTGTTCGTACGCTGCGTCAATCTCACTCAGTTGTTGTTGCTGCTCTTTTTTCATATGTTGAATAATGACATCATATGCGTCAGATGTCTGTTTTTTAAGTGTATCTACGTCACTTTTTACTTTGTCTGCTTGCTTTCCCAGATCTTGCTTAGCTTGTTGTACTTCTTGCTGAGAAACACCAATCTGTGCTAAGATTTGGTCCAGATGTTCATTGTATAAACTGTTGTTATCAGATACTGTCTTTTTATTGAGCATGTGTTGAAGATTATCTTCCATTCTATCATTTATAAATACGTTTTTAGGAATAGCATCCGCTCCATCCTTCGTGACTTTATAACAAACGCTACAAGTAGGACATGGATAGTCGTCACCATGGACAAGATGCTGTAAACATTGCTGCAGACATTTGTGGCAGAAGGAGTGTCCACATGGCAGTACACGTGCCTCTGTCATCACCTCCTGACATATTGTACACTCCAGTATGTCATGGAGGGGGTTAGGTGCTGACTCAGCCATCACCTGTAACAATAAAGAATCTATGTGAGCACAATACATGTACATACTGTCAGAAGTTTATGTATTTCTGATACTGTACATATTGCAAATCATATTTTAGAAGTAATGTTTTCCTAGAGTTATTCTAAATGAGAACAGACGATCGCATGTACAACCCATGCTAGATTCATTATCATGGATGCCTTTAATTGATTTAACTAAATATCACACACTAGTTGCTGTATACAAATGTACTCAGCGCCTTGTGCCTAGCTATCTGCATAACACTTTTATGCAGATATCTAGAATACACAGCTACTCCACCAGGCAGGCAAATCTAGCACTTTTGTACACAAGACAACCTAATTTAACTAAATTCAAATGATCTTTTACATAGAGAGGAGTCACCTTGTGGAACGAGCTGCCTGAACACATCAGAAACACTGAAAGACTACATTATTTTAAGACAAAACGTACAACTTTCTTTAGACATGACCATATCTAATTTGTTTAGCTCGGACACAAAATGAAAGACTTCAAGTTTCTCCTGAACCCTCTGGCCCCGATCGCCATCATGAAACCTATGTTCTTGTCATTTTGTGTTGTAGCCTGTGCGAGTGTTTATTCACTTACCTGTGTGTCATTATATACCTGGGACCCTTGGGAAACCAGCGTAATACCTGATTAATTGATTTCATATATGTATATGTATTGATTGTATTATGCTGAAAGGGTTACCCTTAATAAATTCTCAATAATAAATAAATTCTCAATATTCTCTGCCCCAACCATCAACACCTGTGGCGATAAACACTTTACGTCGTGAGCACAATGCATGAAGGCTACATATTGTACACATTTTAGGGCTGGAAATTAATTTGTCAGTATAAGGTGAGGTGGATGATTTGACAGTTAACCCTTATAGCATGGGGAGTTTGGGGACCGACTTTAGTCATAAGAATCTGACATTGATAGACGTCAGATTCTGATGTCTAAAGTCGGTCCCGTCACTGAATGAGTAAAATATTTATAATAGCCGTGAACCCATAACAAAAGTATTTATCTTTGGTATTTTGTTTGTATCAAAAATATTTCAGCGCTTTAACCCTTTCAAGCCTGACTTTACATTGTCATCTTCATCCACTACAAGCCGCAAATTGCTGTCGCAATTCCCGACTTGTAGTGGATGAAGATGATTTGATGTGGTTTAAAAATTATAGAAAAGTGCCATGCATTGCAAACCAGTTTTATGGAAATATTCATTTCAAAACCCTTGAATGTAGGAAAATTAAATCTGTTTTCAGGGATGTAAAACGATGGCTTAATGCATCGTGGGGGCTTAAAGGGTTAATGGTTAAATATTGCAGCGCTTTAATGGTTAAGGGCATATACCGGTTTGCTGAGAAGTGCAGCACTCCAGGGTAAGGCCACTATGTTTTTATTCTCCATAAAACAAAAATCTGAAGAGGGTGAGCGGTAAAAAAAACATTGAAGAAAAAAATTGGACAATTTTTAATTTTTAATAGGCGACGAAATAAAAACGTAGAACTGATTAAAAAAATTAATGCAGGTGATGAAAAAACTAACAAAATAAAAGCATATCCTGAGCAATGTTTTTTTATCTCCTGAAATTGACATGTTTTTATTTCGCAAATTGCCAAACATCTGATGCGTGCGGCCTTAATCTAATGCGCGCACTCATCTAAAACAGACTAATAACTTATAGTGGCCTAAACAGTGTCTGACATAATATCATAGGACTATTGTATAATTAAATAAAATATAACTTACAGTTTTCTATTCAGAATTGCACTTCATCACTGTTCATTGTCAACTAAATGTGTATCGTTAGGGCATGTGACGTAAATATTCCAGACTTACAGTGCTAAATGTCCCAACCCCCATGTATCAGCTTGGTTGTAGCTATTTCATTTCTAACAGAGTAAATAAGTGTTCACATCTTGATGAGAGTCAGAGTGCTATGACTGTATTGTGTATGCATACATGTCATACATATACTAGCTGTGTAACACCCCTGTTCATAATATCACGTTACCCCATCTATGACTAGATCTGCCACCCAAACAACAGTTAGGCCACTATACTTGAATTGTCTGTTTTAGATGAAAACAAAATCAAATGAAACCCTTTGGTCTCCATGGTTTATATAAATAATATACAGCGCTTTAAGGACACTCCCCAACTATACCTGATACGCTAACAACAGTAACTGGCCACATGTAAAGTAACTAGTTACTGCTGTGTGTCCCTTTTCAAAGACAAACCGCAGTACCTGATAACATATAAAGTAACCAGTTACCAGGGGCGGATCCAGGAATTGGAAAAAGGGGTTCCGGTGTGAATTTGGTTGGTTTTCCACTATTTTGTTTTTAGTTTAGTCTCCCAACATCTATCTAAAAGTTTTTTCTCACTAGAATACTTATTCATTTTCAAGTATGTGCATAACTATTGTGGGGGTATTGTAATGTTGGTGTTTGAGATTTTCTAACCTATTTCAGGGACTGTTGATATTTCATTTCCAACACAAGTAAGTAAGTGTTCACTTCCAGTACAGATGAAGTTGAGAGTGCTATTATATATATCATGTATGTGGCTGTGCATGGGAAGTATACCAGAGGGTGATAACCCTAAATGTATAGGCTACACAGAATGCCCCCCTGACTATAAGTGGCAGTGCAGAGAGTGTTATTATATAATTATTTTGTAGGCTACTGTGGCGGGGTAACGCTGTGTAACTTGATCTGTGACTCAAACAGCAGTAGCTGATTATCTGTAAAGTAGTCAAATACGGGTGTTAGTCCTTACAGAGAGCGTCATACAGCACGCAGATGTGTGGCCAGAAAACGAATACTACTGATGCAATGCTGGGCCAGCACTGGTGATGTTGGGCCAACATTCAGCCAGCGTTGTGCCAATGTGATTGTTTATATGGGCCATATGACTGACAGCCAGCAGACTGCATCCATCACCTGATCACATCGACTGTTGGCAGCTAGAGATACAGTACAGCGACCCTTCAAAGACCAGAGCCACATAAATGTATGATATCGCATAGAAACCCTTTAACCCTCAAATCACTAGATTCATTTGTAAAAAAACATCGCAACCAAAGGGTTTTTTTCAATTTGAAATCATCATAAAATGTCTTGTTTAGCTTTTTCTGATTCATTTGAATACCTTTGTTATGGGTCTACGGCCATTAGAAATATGTTGATTCTTACAGTGCGGGGATCGTCAGATTTTGTAGACTAAAGTCGATCCCCGTGCTGTAAGGGTTATATTACCAGAGTTACATAAATGCTACAGAGCATAGAAACCCTTTAACTCTTTCAGCGTGGGGATCAACTTTAGTTGTCAGAATCTGACGTTTGTAGACGGGAGATTCTGACGTCTAAAGTCTACGGTGGCTTTTTAGGGCCACCACAAATACAAGTTAGACGTTGTGGAAATACAAGTTATAGTTGTCGCAATGCAAGTTAGACCTGTAGAAATACAAGTTAATGTTGTTGAACTACATCTTAGCTCTGTTGAAATACATGTTAGAGTTGTTGAAAAACAAGTTAGTGCTTATTAAAATTAACTTGTATTTCGACAACACTATCTTGTATTTCAACAACTCTCAACTTGCATGTCGCGAAATACAAATTAATTTTGTCGAACATCATGTTAGCCTTTAAAGCATGTTTTTTATTTCAAATGACAGTATTTTCTTAACTTGTAATTCTACTCTTCGGCTAACATGTTGTTCAGCAAGTTTTCACTTCTGTGAAACTACAAGTTATCTGACCTTGAGGAAGGGAAGATATGTAATCCA
This sequence comes from Flabesymbios commensalis, assembly GCA_964017125.1. Taxonomy (NCBI): domain Eukaryota; kingdom Metazoa; phylum Annelida; class Polychaeta; order Terebellida; family Flabelligeridae; genus Flabesymbios; species Flabesymbios commensalis. The sequence goes on along the minus strand of OZ024903.1, from coordinate 5,152,205 downwards.
TGTCGCGGGGCCAAACACATGTGCAGGACACATCAAACTGTCCTGTTAATCATCCCCAGCAAACACGAGACACTGAGCTAATGATGTTTCAACGTTGGGCCAGCGTCGCAGACGGTGGCACAACATTAATACAACACCGGCTCAGTGTCTGGTGACTATTGGGTTGCTTTTACGTATATTGTATTCATCCAATCCAAGCAAACACGAGACATTCACCCAATGCAGATTTAATGCTGGACCAGCGTCGCTGAAGATCAGCTGAAAGGTCTTATCGCTGGTATGTCATAGGTTATACATAAATCTGTTGCCTATAGCAGCAGATCACGTATACCCAACAACCAGGGAACGTCGACCCTCTGTTAGTTTATTGTATGGCCAACATGGCATAAGTAGGAAGCATGCATCACATTCTCGTCAACACCCTGCCAGTATCACTGCCACCCCAGCAGACACGATGCGTTGACCCAATGTTGTTTTAATGTTGGGCCGAAGTCGAAGACGGCGGTCAAATATTAAAACAACATTGGGACAATGTCTCGTGTTCGCTCAGTCACATTTTGTAGCATATGAATCATTACAGAAACTGTCTTGATTAAATTCTGGAGTATTCCATATTCATTTTCATCTGTACCAGTCTCTGAATCGCTACTGTTCTCGATATATCAAGCCAATGTTGGTCCAATGTTCGGATAGCGTCGTAGACGGTGAATCAACATTGGACTAACATTGGTTTGATGTATCTTGTTTGCTGGGATGCTTCCAGAGGCATGGTCGGTCAAGCATAGTCTGTGCATCTAAAGTTATTTGACGTCGGCCTACATATAGCTACTAATGGGAAATGACGCCAATTATTGTGCAGGTCATAAGGCCACTATGTTTAATTTTTCTGTTTTAGATCAGAAAAAATCCAAAATTTAATGAGGGCGGGTGTAAAAAAACTTTTAAAAAAACAAAAACATTGAACCTATTTTTGGAAAAAACAATAAGGGCGACGAAAAAAAAAACATCGGACAAATTTCTAGGAAAGTTATTCAGGGCGACAAAATGGAAAAAAACTTTAGACCTTTTTTAAAAAAGTTAATGAAGTCGACGAAAAAAACCTGCAAAAAAAACATAGGTGGGAAATTGTTTCTTTTATCTCCTGAAATACATTTGGTTTATTTCGGAATGTTTTTTTTATCTCCTGAAATTAACTGTTTTTTTGGAAATTAGCAACAATCCAATGCGCGCGCTGGGCAAAATAAACATATGTTTTTGGGACTGAAAGAGTAATGGCCATAATACCGATATTCAAATGAAGCAGAAAGATCTATTGACTAGGACATTTACGATGATTTCAACTTTTCTTCTCGCTGAAATATTTTATATAAATCATAGAGAGCAAAGGGTTTTTTAATTTGAAATCATCATAAATGTCTTAATAGTTAGCTCTTTCCTCTTCATTTGAATACCTATGTAATGGATCGGTCATTATAAATTATAAAAATCCTTTCCCTACGGGGACTGACTTTTACGGTGGCTTTTTAGGGCCACCACAAATACAAGTTAGATGTTGTGGAAATACAAGTTATAGTTGTCGCAATGCAAGTTAGACCTGTAGAAATACAAGTTAATGTTGATGAACTACATCTTAGCTCTGTTGAAATACATGTTAGAGTTGTTGAAAAACAAGTTAGTGCTTATTAAAATTAACTTGTATTTCGACAACACTATCTTGTATTTTAACAACTCTCAACTTGCATGTCGCGAAATACAAATTAATTTTGTCGAACATCATGTTAGCCTTTAAAGCATGTTTTTTATTTCAAATGACAGTATTTTCTTAACTTGTAATTCTACTCTTCGGCTAACATGTTGTTCAGCAAGTTTTCACTTCTGTGAAACTACACGTTATCTGACCTTGAGGAAGGGAAGATATGTAATCCATGTCGCGAGGCCAAACACATGTGCAGGACACATCAAACTGTCCTGTTAATCATTCTCAGCAAACACGAGACACTGAACCATTGCTCTTACAACGTTGGGTCATCGACCGGCTGACACATACCAAACACTAGGCGTTTACCCAAGGCCAGGTCAATGTTGTCTTGTCATCTGCGACGCTGAACCAACATTGATCACATGCTTGATTAACTTCTCCCGTTTGCTAGGCTGTTGCGGTTATCCTGTAAATCGGGTCAAACATATTGAAGGGACACATTTGCGAGATTTTAATTCCGACAAGAAAGTTTGAATCCACATACCACAAGAAAAAACAAGCTACTGGGCATTGTTTAGAAGTAGCGTTAGATCTACATGCAGTTGTACACAGTGATATATAATGCCAAACTAAGACGGATTCGACAAGATGTCTTGCTCATCAGCGAAATTTAGACGAACAGCCATTGCCATAGGGAAAGAATAATATATGCCTCTGGTGCTGTCGTCTCAAAGCTGTAGACTTGACAAAATGTACAATTTTCAATGTGAAAATGTAAAATTACTAAAAGATTTCTTATTATTTAGCCATTTTTAATGTTAAAACTATTCAATACATGATTAACCAGATACAAGTATTAGAAAGATACAACATCAGTAAATAATTATATTTGCGGTAATCTGCAAGAAATAATCGTTCAACATCAGAAATCAATCAAATTAAGGTGACAACGCCCCCTCCCAGTATATGGCAACGCGCCTCCTCACAGTGCAGTGTATGTGCACATGATCAGATGATGTCAATATGGGAATTTTTTAATCTAACAGTTACATTATTTTTTTAAACACTGTTAAATGATCTGCAATATTAATGTAGGCTTTATTATGTATTATCAGTAGTTTGCTAAAACAGTATAGATTCAGATATATACACATCGATCCACTGTTAGTTTTTTAGACTGTCCATGTCGGGCGAAATTTCGAGGTTTTACCTTGACACCGCATGGCTATTGGCTATATGCTTCATGATTATTATAAGCACCACCTTATCAACGATATTATTAGTTTAATAATGATCTGTAACGTTAATTAAGCATTGAGGCTATCCCAGCAAACACACGCCATTGACCCAATATAGTGACGATGTATTTGTTTGCTGGAATGTCACGTTTTTTGCCGAGTAGCTGCTACTATCGAGTTATTTGTCTCGGTATGGGCATGTTACGCCTCTCTTCAACACGATAATATTTGGCGAGACCATGTCACCAATTACTTCTCAGATTCTCGTGTCAATGAAATGCCAGAAATGAACCCTCACCTCACGATGGGCATTCATTAATTAGTTTTATTTAGTTGTATTAATTTTTCATTTATCGCTGATGGATATAAAACAATAACGCTTGTGTATAAATTACTGCCAGTCACATCTGCTGATTGCCCAACTGTCACAGATTCAAGGATACTCTAGATCCAGGGTTCTGACCGCCACAGTGGAGATGACAGGGCAGGTGGCAAGGGGATCCATTACACTCCTAATGTTGTCATAATATTATTATTATTTATTCATTAAAACCCCCACAAGTGAGGAAAACATACTATATTGTATATTATATACATAAAACGTATCACAGCTAAGAAATATCACAGTATATGTATTAAAAGCGGGTCAATAGTTTAGTTAGAATATGCGTGGTAGAGTTTCTATTAAAAAAATCAGCTGTATACAACACGCCTTGCAATGAGTCACCACCCCGTCTCTAGCAGAATACTTTTGAGTATATTTAAATGTTGAAAGTGCAGAGAGAAGGGGTGATAGACCCATGTCAAGTAGTCTGCCAAAAAGCGTGCTTTTACTGTACTAACCGGTTAATGAATATTTAGACATAAAAAATGAGCACAGACTCCGTAGGCCTACTGAATAATTCACTAAAAATAGCCTTTTCATCAGGCTTACGAACATAGGCCTAGATTTAATACCTTCTTCAATAGGTAAGATACCAAGAGCCGTCATCAACTTGGAGTGATGAGAGTACCTACTCAGACCAAGAAAAGCTTTAACAAATTGTACCCTGCAGCGATTCGAGTTTAATATACATTGCTCTATTTGAATAAACGGTTTCAAGCCCGAAGATTAAAATAAGGCGACATATGGTGTGCCAAAAGTGGAGCTTCAGATCATCTGGAAGGCCAGGGTATGGCATACCAACATTATTAAGACTAAAATATGACATACGACATCTTAAAATTCCGCTGTCGACCTGATTGATGTATTTTCCATCGCTGGATAACATAAATTATATAAAATTATATTTTCATATATGAGCATTCGAACCCAACAGTAGCGATTCAGAGACTGGTACAGATGAAAATGAATATGGAATACTCCAGAATTTAATCAAGACAGTTTCTGTAATGATTCATATGCTACAAAATGTGACTGAGCGAACACGAGACATTGTCCCAATGTTGTTTTAATATTTGACCGCCGTCTTCGACTTCGGCCCAACATTAAAACAACATTGGGTCAACGCATCGTGTCTGCTGGGGTGGCAGTGATACTGGCAGGGTGTTGACGAGAATGTGATGCATGCTTCCTACTTATGCCATGTTGGCCATACAATAAACTAACAGAGGGTCGACGTTCCCTGGTTGTTGGGTATACGTGATCTGCTGCTATAGGCAACAGATTTATGTATAACCTATGACATACCAGCGATAAGACCTTTCAGCTGATCTTCAGCGACGCTGGTCCAGCATTAAATCTGCATTGGGTGAATGTCTCGTGTTTGCTTGGATTGGATGAATACAATATACGTAAAAGCAACCCAATAGTCACCAGACACTGAGCCGGTGTTGTATTAATGTTGTGCCACCGTCTGCGACGCTGGCCCAACGTTGAAACATCATTAGCTCAGTGTCTCGTGTTTGCTGGGGATGATTAACAGGACAGTTTGATGTGTCCTGCACATGTGTTTGGCCCCGCGACATGGATTACATATCTTCCCTTCCTCAAGGTCAGATAACTTGTAGTTTCACAGAAGTGAAAACTTGCTGAACAACATGTTAGCCGAAGAGTAGAATTACAAGTTAAGAAAATACTGTCATTTGAAATAAAAAACATGCTTTAAAGGCTAACATGATGTTCGACAAAATTAATTTGTATTTCGCGACATGCAAGTTGAGAGTTGTTGAAATACAAGATAGTGTTGTCGAAATACAAGTTAATTTTAATAAGCACTAACTTGTTTTTCAACAACTCTAACATGTATTTCAACAGAGCTAAGATGTAGTTCATCAACATTAACTTGTATTTCTACAGGTCTAACTTGCATTGCGACAACAATAACTTGTATTTCCACAACATCTAACTTGTATTTGTGGTGGCCCTAAAAAGCCACCGTAAAAGTCAGTCCCCGTAGGGAAAGGATTTTTATAATTTATAATGACCGATCCATTACATAGGTATTCAAATGAAGAGGAAAGAGCTAACTATTAAGACATTTATGATGATTTCAAATTAAAAAACCCTTTGCTCTCTATGATTTATATAAAATATTTCAGCGAGAAGAAAAGTTGAAATCATCGTAAATGTCCTAGTCAATAGATCTTTCTGCTTCATTTGAATATCGGTATTATGGCCATTACTCTTTCAGTCCCAAAAACATATGTTTATTTTGCCCAGCGCGCGCATTGGATTGTTGCTAATTTCCAAAAAAACAGTTAATTTCAGGAGATAAAAAAAACATTCCGAAATAAACCAAATGTATTTCAGGAGATAAAAGAAACAATTTCCCACCTATGTTTTTTTTGCAGGTTTTTTTCGTCGACTTCATTAACTTTTTTAAAAAAGGTCTAAAGTTTTTTTCCATTTTGTCGCCCTGAATAACTTTCCTAGAAATTTGTCCGATGTTTTTTTTTTCGTCGCCCTTATTGTTTTTTCCAAAAATAGGTTCAATGTTTTTGTTTTTTTAAAAGTTTTTTTACACCCGCCCTCATTAAATTTTGGATTTTTTCTGATCTAAAACAGAAAAATTAAACATAGTGGCCTTATGACCTGCACAATAATTGGCGTCATTTCCCATTAGTAGCTATATGTAGGCCGACGTCAAATAACTTTAGATGCACAGACTATGCTTGACCGACCATGCCTCTGGAAGCATCCCAGCAAACAAGATACATCAAACCAATGTTAGTCCAATGTTGATTCACCGTCTACGACGCTATCCGAACATTGGACCAACATTGGCTTGATATATCGAGAATTCTGGTATGTAGTAATATGAGGATGCATAGTAGGCCTACCCTCAGTATTATCTGAGTTTGTCAGGGGCACAACCAGAAGAAAATATACAGGCGCATCACACCGCTATAGCTCGCTATGGGAAGAGAGTTTCATACCACACCTACAAACTCTGGGAACGACATGCATTAAAAAAATCCACAGAAAATATGGTTATCTTGTACGTACAAGATAGTACCTTGTGTACTTACAAGATACCATATTGGCTATCTTGTACGTACAATAGCAATTCGGCTACCTTGTGCGTACAAGGTACTATCTTGTACGTACAAGATAGCAATTCGGCTATTTTTTACATACAATATAACAATTCTGCTACCTTGTACGTACACGATACTATCTTGTACGTACAAGATAGCAATTCGTCTATCTTGTACGTACAAGATAACTATATTTTCTGTGAATTTTTTTTAATGCATGTCGTTTCCAGAGCTTCGTACACACCCCCTCCCCAGAAGATTTACATCTATTCTGTGAAACTCAATAGCCTTGACCTCCAATATGTTCACCGAGCTAGCTAACACAATGATGTATGGGGGAGGAGTCTTCTATAACATTATTTTCGCCGAGTTGCCATTCAAAACGGTATCCGGTGACGTCACGGCGTTTCACAGAATAGCTATTCGTAATTGGAACATTTTCTTGATATTTATTCTAATCGTTAAATCAGAATCGTTAACAGAGAAAGCCAGGTTCTGCGCCATCTGGTGAATAACTATAAACATACTCTCAGGTTCCCAGCAGACACTAGACGTTGAATCAATGTTGGTTTCCCGTTGGTCCACCGTCTACGACGTTAGACCAACATTAAACCAACATTGTTCCAACGTCTAGTATCTGCTGGGTTTGTTTATGTGTATAGTTATTCACCAGATGGCGCTGAACCTGGCACTTCCCCAGCCAACAAAAATGAGAAATTTCCCCAACGTTGGTTCACTGTTGGGCCAGCGTTCTAGACAATGGCCCAGCATAGAATCAGCATTGCGTTAATGTTTTTATGTTTTCTGGACTATACAGTGGAGCAACAATCCTGATTATAATCCACATCAGATAGGCAAATATCTTACCGAGAACTGTGAGCCAGTCTATGATTAATTGTTTTAATGATAATCGTTCAACCTATAAAGCAGACGTCAGATTCTTTACATGGCCGGTCGCCTATACAAGGAAAATGTATTTTTATCGGATAAATATTTACTTGATAATCAATTATTGAAAAAGGAACTGCAACGTTTCATATATATTATCAAGTAACACATGCTGACTTGATTTTAAGCACACAAAGTCTCCGGTTCGTATTAGCATATCCAACCAACAGCAAAATGTATATGTGCAACAGGAATACTACTTTATATTTTATAATTTATGACTCTGGGCATTACCATGCTAATCATAACTTAGCCCGTTCTACATAATAATATTTCACATCAATATCTACATCGTTTTACTGATCTAACTCGGGGGAAGATTATCTTTTTTTTATAAAATCGTACACGCCTAACATGATGAGAGCTCCATTAGGGGCTTTTCAAGTGTTAGCCCACGTAACGCTTGGATGGAGAATGAAGGGAAGTGCCACGAAGCGTACATTAGTCAAAACAATAATAAAAAGCGCTATGAGAGGGAGGGGGTCGAAAATTGTTCAAAAAGAGTTACGTAATTGTTGAACAGCCCCTTACAATGTATAGACTGTTGGCCTATATTTCGAACTGCTTGCAGTCAGATATAAATACCTTAGCTTTCATCACGCTGACACGTATATTTCGGCTCAATGTTGGACCAATCTGGTAGACGCTGGGCCAACACTGGGCCACCATCCGCTCCTAGGGATCAGCTCCCGACACAAGCGAGACGCTGGCTCAATGTTGGCTTAATGCTGGTCCAGAGTTTTGTGTTTCTAGATTACTATCATTTGCATGATGTTGACCCAACGCTGCTTCAATGTTGGGCCAGCGTCGTAGATGCTGGATCAGCATTGAGGCAGCGTTGGGCAAGAAACCCGAGCTAGCTGGGCACAAAATAAAAGTGGGAAGTTAATATAAGAAGCTGCCAAAGGGTAGCCTCCCGGGGTAGCCTGTATCAACCCGGCATATATGTCAAATCGTATGTGATATATTTATCCCCAGCTATTATAATTAGTATTTTTAAACAAATACAAAGTAGGCCTAATGCAAATACAACGTTTTTTTTTAATATTTCATAGTGAATTTGCCATTTAGCGTAATGTAGGTGTATAGACATTATATATGATTTTTTTTACAATATATATATATATGTGAAATAAACATACCAAACATAATTTTATGTTGAGCTACTATTATAGAAAGAAAACATAGCCTATTAAATAATATTATGTCAGGTATTTATGGTGAACTGCAATAATCTCAAGATAAATACACACATGCATGATTAAAAGTATACTATATTGGTTTCTGCATGCTTGTTGTATGCAACATACTATATTGGATTGTGTATCATGCTTGCTGTATGCTGCATACTATATTGGTTTCTGTAAGCTTGTTGTATGCTGCATACTATATTGGTTTATGTAAGCTTGTTGTACGCTGCATACTATATTGGTTTATGTAAGCTTGTTGTATGCTGCCTACTATATTGGTTTATGTATGCTTGTTGTACGCTGCATACTATATTGGTTTATGTATGCTTGTTGTATGCTGCCTACTATATTGGTTTATGTATGCTTGTTGTATGCTGCCTACTATATTGGATTGTGTATCATGCTTGTTGTATGCTGCATACTTTATTGGTTTCTGTATGCTTGTTGTATACATGCTGCATACTATCTTGGATTGTGTATGCTTGTTGTATGCTGTGGGGTTTGTGTGAGAGGCGGTTGGGTGTTAGCTCACTGCTGTAGGTGGGTGCCGGCTTTGGATTGTTTCTCCAATGTGTGTGCATGGTCGCCTTCCACTTCGATGGGCAGCGGCCTGAGTGTCAGCGTGGTGTTGTATAGATGTTCCAGGAGTGGCAAACATCTTTCAGGGCTTGGACCGATGTCCACATCGGGCTTGGACCGCTGTCCACATAACTTCATGGTCATTGTATGAATTGTCGAAAGTAAGGTTTTCTGTGATTCAAATTATTGTGAGCCGACCGCTACCAGTGGATGATCGCTGGAGTTTTGGAGAGATATTTGTTTAGTTTGAGACCGACTAAATCTTGATGTTTAAACATACATTCAATTCACAATAACAATGATTTAATCTGCTGAGCAACAGATTAGAAATAAAAGGTAAAAGAGTTAAAATTGAATGGGCGAGAATCTCATTTTACCATTGTTTACAAAGTACATTTTTGCGATTAGGTATTCCCATCCTAGCTGCTCTGAACTGACGACCCTGCTCAAAGTTGGACATACACATTCTACTTAACGCCTGCAGCATATCTAAGGTAAGTACCCATCATCAGTCATGTAGAATTTATTGAAGCCGAAGTCAATCGATATCATTTTTCGTCTACGTGCTTTATATTTCTTTTTTATTATGTGCATTTTAGGTAATTTAGCAGACAGTTTGAGTGTGGTGACGTCTGGTGTGGAGTAGTTCACTTTCACCACTTCTGGCTTTCCATCCTTATCTTGACATCCCAGCCATACACAGTGATGTTCATTATCTACACACATAGGACCTGGACTGATAAGTCCCTGTTTCTTAGTGATCAGGTAGCCACCGTGTTTTCCTTCACCAGTCACCACGTGTACACACTTATTTTTCCAGTCACTCACCAACCAATCTGTACCATTATATACCATATAGGAAGGGTATATAAAAGGATCGCCAGTGTAGCATCTTCTCACTTTTCCTGCACTGTTCAGCCAAACAAATGTTTGTCCTCTTACTTTGACTGCATACCCCCCTGCCAAGTCATTGGCCATGAATATACCTTGCAGAGATAGTTCTGAACATGTGCCATCTTCTAGTGGCCGACTATATGTAAATACCTCAGGTCTATAATTACTACTAACGTGCACCTGACCTGTAGTATCACTTATTATACCACATGGCTCATATATCAGATCGTGTTTGATTGGTTCACCCAGCTTGACCTGACCTTCCTGTTCCTCTATCCTCAGCCACCACATATAATCACCTTTGTCAGCCAAGACCATGTATTGTGAGTCTGCATCTTCATTTATTGTACATAAACACCCTATACCCATGTTACTTTCACGTGGCAATCTCAGGCTGGGAACCTTTACTGAGCTCTCTAGTCGCATCTCTTCATCATATACATAAATCAAATCATCCAAAGAATGAAGAAGTATGAGGTGTTTTCTCCACGGCAAAATGCTTCGTATCGTATTTTTACCTTCTGTAGAATAGATTTTGAATTTGCTGTGCTTTGTAGGATTACATTCCAGGGTAGTCTTGCCTACACGTGTTGTCTTATATCCACGAGTGATTAAGCTGATTCCTTTCTCATCAGTTTGCCATTCATCCCATTCTGCGTTTATTTCCCATTTGAGCTGTGATAGTTTACTCAAATTCTCATATCTGCTCTTTATACCCTTCATGTTAGTTATGTAATCATATACTGACCCTGTCCTTCTCAATTCTTTTCCATACATCATATTACTGCACAGCTTTGTTTCTGTCATTTCATGTTTGTGTTTAGTTTCCGATATTTTCTTTTCTATCTGTTCGTATGCTTTGTCAATCTCACTCAGTTGTTGTTGCTGCTCTTCTTTCAGATGTTGTATAATGACATCATACGCATCATATGCTTGTTTCTTAAGCGCATCTACGTCACATTTGACTTGATCTGCTTGATTTGAAAGATCAATTTTAGCTTGTTGTACTTCTTGCAAACAAGAACCAATCTGAGCTAAGATTTGCTCAAGCTGTTCCTTGTAAGTAGTTGTCTTTGATATGATATTTACAATGGTATGTTTCTTGTGAGTTGGAAGAATGCACATGTCGCATATTGGAAGATGACAATCTTCACAGAATGAGCACAAGATCATTTCATGGTGTAAAGGACATGTTGGCAACTGCTGTATCGCATCCTCACTGGAAATTGTATTGTGTTTCTTGGTGTATCTGCTCAGTCTATGAGGTTCTTTACATTCTTTACACATGTATTGGTCACAGTTTGGACAGTATACAAGAGCGCGTTGGAAACATCTGTTAAATGAGCATTGAGCTGGCTCGTTGTACACAACATGATCATCAGCGTCTCTTTCTATATCACATAGCGGCTTTAATTTATCAGTCATAAATATATTTTTAGGTATAGCATCTGCTCCATCCTTCGTGACTTTATAACAAACGCTACAAGTAGCACATGGATAGTCGTCACCATGGACAAGAGGCTGTAAACATTGCTGCAGACATTTGTGGCAGAAGGAGTGTCCACATGGCAGTACACGTGCTTTTGTCATCACCTCCTGACATATTGTACACTCCAGTATGTCGTGGTTAAATGCTTCCTGGTCCATCATCACCTGTAACAATAAACAATGTACGTGAGCACAATACATGTACTGAGTGTACATATTGTACATCGTAGTCTAGATGTCATTTTCTTCCTCAGCCAACAACACCTGTGATAATAAACCAAATAAATCTACATTACTCCATGCTATATGTAAGCTGGACACATGCAGATATTGTATATTTCAACATATAATAAAACATAATGATTAAAACATATACGAAAAGAGTTAAAGCAAATCATTTGCCTAGGCCATGAATCAGGTGAGTGAAAAGACAGGAAGCAGATTACTCGTCTATATATACTAGGCATGCCATGAAGCAGGCGTGTGAAAAGACTCTTAATAATCTATCATCGATCACCCCATCCTCACATCAGTAGCCCACCCCAGTTAAAAAAGTCACGTCAAGGCAAATTTTCCTTAGGCTAACAAATAAACTCTCCAAACCACTATGCATAATTATGAACAAATAGCATTTGTACATAAAGTCTTTATACAGAGAATAAGTGGGGCAGATTGCCTCTAAATCACCAGGTCTTAAATACAGCATCCGAAAATGAAGAAAGAACGGCAGATATAGAACTGTTTAGAGTGATGCAAGTCGATGCTGAGTACAAAGTTTTATCCCACCCAAACTAACATTTATGCATGGCAAATTTATAACATCGCCTCAGGCCAGCTCGCATATCTGTATCTGTAAATTTCGTGACAGTATGTCTACATGCCCTTAAAAAAACGGTCAAGGATACCAAAGTGGCACCCGGCTGATTCCTACTCAGGATATCTCTTAGAACCAGAATCAATCATAAAACATCGTTCATACCGCGAAACACGCTTGAGTGACAAAATGTCATTTGGCAACTGGACTATTGTAAGGGTTAATCAGCTACAAGTAGATTTGGAGAATATTTCACTATAGCCTCTACACAGATCATGTCTTTAACTTCATGTGATATTTAAAGGTCACAAAAGCTTACAATTGTGATTTGAGGTCCAGCAATTGGTTTCACGCCCAAAATTAGTCAGAACTGACACATCACATTATATTATAGGTTCGTTAGCTAAAAAAATATTTTCTTTTTAAAAGGCCGCTGATGGCCATCTTGGATTTTTGCTGTTTTCGGCCAAAGCTGGAATGCTTCTTTTAAAATATAAACTGGTTGACCTCCATAAATCTATTTTCTACCTAATTAAAAAATGAGATCTAATGGGAGAACAGTGGATGAAATGAGGGAATACTTGCTTTCCACTGTGACAAATGCAGATATTTTGGATTTCGCACTCTACAAAAAAAATTCTATAGAGGCTTAGGAGCCTATTTTTTGAGAAAGACCTTAATTAAACTACCTAAAACAATCGTCAAAACCCACTTGCCGAAGGTTGGTCACGGTATCATGGATTTGGACCCTAGGCCCTATACTAAGAATTCGAGGTCACATCTTGATAGCAGCGAAATCAGAATTCTATTTTAAGACGACACTTTGATTGCAGCGAAATTGTGACATTATGATGAAGTGCATGCCCGGACACAATTAGTGTCTTTCAGTGATATAGGCTAATTAAATATAATTTTATAAAAAAACATGTACATATTTAATATTGATATTAAATATAGAATATAAGAATATATATAAATGACAAATAAATCCCTCCGTAGATTTTATAACATGAATAATCCCGTAGAAAACGGATACAACTGCAGAAAGGTCAGACCTGTATGTGCAAATATTGTGGGAAATAATCCAACATGTGGTGTTAAATTGAGTCTCAATTTATCCTACTGCATTGAGGCTAGCCGAGTAAACAACGACTCTGGGCGAGCGCAGCTAGCTACAGAGCCGTTGTCGTTGGTCAGCGCTACATTGAGGCCTACCTTGTCTGATAAACATTTAACGGAATATTTTCTTTTTGTAGTGGTAGTATAGGCCTACGCTTTAAATCGTGCTGCAAATAGGATATAGCCCAGCCTAAAGTGATGACCTCTGTGCCGATATAACGCGGATGGGCTCTTCCCTCACTGCTATAGTCGTCCTGCAGTAAAGCCGAGGTGATGCTTCAGTTTTTTTAACCCCCCCCCCCCTCACCTTGTTGGCTCGCCCCCCCCCCCCCCTCACCTTGTTGCCTGGATGGGAGAGAGATACAGCTTATTAGTTCAGCTTTCAGCCAGCGCTCAACCCTTTCAATGTAGGTACCGACTTTAGAAGTCTGAATCTGACGTCCATAGAGCTAAGCCGTCAGATTCTGACGTCTATTTACGTAAGAATCTGACGTTCAGAGACGTCAGATTTATAATGGCCGTATTGATCCGTAAAATAGGTATCTCCAATTGCACAAAATCATTTGGTCTCTTGATTTATACACAAATATTTCAACGCATTTAGGGTCAATGGCTTACCCCATTTAGACAGCATCCTTTTTGACTGGGCAATTCGCCAATGAACACAGGAAACAGTATACTTTGCCCCAGTGTTGATTTAAAGTTGGGCCAGCGTCGCAGACGGTGGACCAACATTGAATCAGCCTCTGGTAAGGGTTTCGTGTTTGCTGGGATGCATCTGGAATTAAAACACTGCCCTCCACAATATACAGTGTAGCCTCGTGGCGGATCTAGGATCCGAAGAAATGTGGTGCCGGGGATTTGGGGGCTTGTAATTTTCATTCATTTGAAGCTTGAATTTCTAATGCAATTTCCAGCTACAAATTGCGAAAAATATGTCTTTTTTTACATAAGGGCCTACATCTTCGAAATTGAATAATTTGACTAACTGAGCATCTACCGTAACACAACTATATTATCCATTTCAGTGACATATTATTTGGTTTAAAATCTGCTTAAAACCTTCTATATACGGGCGTAGCAGAACGAGGGTGCCATCATTAATGCCAACATTAAACATACACATGGTCAACGTCTGTGTTTTTCTCTGACAGAGAAAGTATCTTATGTTGGACAAGTCGCAGTTTCCTACATCAGCCCTTCAGGTAGGCCTACACCTGGTTTTCGTTGAGCAGTTTTTTATAACTGTCATGTTCAGTGTTTCTCACTCAGCCATCTCGGGTTTCTGGCCCAAAACTGTTGGGCTAGCATCTTTGATGCTGGCCCAACATTGAGACAACGTTGGGCCAACATCATACTTGCCCAAATTTAGCGACCCAGAAACACAAGACATTGGGCCAACATTAAACCAGCATTGGGTCTCGCTTGTGCTGGGAGCTGATCCCTAGTTGACAGTACATGCTGGTCCAATGGTGGCTCAATGTTGGCCTAACATCTACGAAGCTGATCCAACATTGAGCTGACATACGTGTCTCGTCTTGTATGAGATCTGAAGTATTTATGTCTGACAGCTAAATTAACAGTTTGATACATCAGCCATCATGATGGATGTAGTCTGGCAACCAGCCAGCCATATGACTCACATAAATAACAACATTTGCACAACGCTGGCTGAATGTTGTGCCAGCATAACCATCACTGGCCCAGCATTGAATCAGTTGTCTGCGTTTTCGGGTCTGTCATGTAAAGGATAAAACCAGTATTTAACTACTTTACAGATAGGCCTAATCTAATACATCAGCTACTGCTGTTTATGTGTGACTGATATACAACGATGTAAAACGCTTCTGTCACAAATAGTGTGACTGAGAGAAAATTTTCAGAAAGATGTTGGGAGATTAAAGTAATAGAGAAATTGACATTTGTGGAAAGACAACCAAATTCCCCTCGGTATGACGATGCATCATGTGTATACCACAACAGGCTGTGTAATATCTAACAGCAGTAAATGATTACTTTACAAGTTATCAGTTACTACTGTTTGCATGGCAGATATAGCTGGGGTGTTACACAGTGATGTATGTATGACATGTACATGTACATACACAATACACGTCGCACTTAGCGGTTCCAGACATGGGCCCAAATGTTTTTTTCTTGGCCTGTAACTGCTGTTTGTGTGGGAAATCTCGCTATATAGGGTTACGCAGTATGTGCATATACACAATACAGCTAGCACTCTCCTCTCATCTTTCACTCTCATAACAGTGACGCCTGTGGGCTCGGAGCGTTGAGTCACTGTACAAGAGTGAACTCTCATCTAGACTGTAAATGAATTCGTATTTACTCTGTTAGAAATGAAACATTCACAATCAAACTGATGCTTGGGAGTTCGGACATTAGCACAGAAAGTCTAAAATACTAATGTAACCATACCCTCATCATACACATTTTCTCGACGACGAAGTGTAATTCTGAATAGAAAACTGTAAGTTATTTTTTACTTTACTTTTTACGCAGTAGGCGGTCACACTATCACGTAAAGGCATCCCGTAAGAGCCACGTAAGGTCATTTTTGCGATACGTGGCCATCCCGTGGCGTGTACGGCATCTACGTGGCGCTTACTGCATCTACGTGGCTCTTATGGTGTCTACGTGGCGCTTACGGCAAGGTAAAGTATAAATGTCAAAATGTTCAAAATTTTGCCACGTAAAGTCAGCACGTGGCACTTACGTGGTGCATACGTGGCTGTACGAGGCAATATGTGGCGATACGTGGCGGTACGAGGCTATACGTGGTACTACGTGGCGATTACAGGGATTGCATAAATACACGTGTCGGATCCCTGACAGCAGCATCTTCAGCAATAGCAATTAACATTAATCATGATAAGGGGTGGAAATAGAGGTAGGAGGGTCCGAGCCAGGAAAGTTGCCCCACCTGCAGTAACTGTTGCCACTGAGCGGAGTGTCCCCCCCCCCCCCCCCCAGAGGAGAGTGCTACCACCACCGCCGGCACCGGGCAGAATGTCATCCTACCTCCACCCCACCCCAGCAAACCCGGGCTGATATTGGCGGACTGCAATCTGCAGTCTCTGTCTTCTTGGCACTCTCATTGTGGTCATTGCTTTCCTGAAAATGAAGATGCTTTTGAGCTGGCAGCTCCTTTTATAGGATTTTGATGATTTTGCTTGACACTTTTACGTGTCTCTCACGGGACACGTGGCTCTAACGTGGCAGTGCGTGGCTTATACATGGTACGTGGCCTTTACATAGCAAGTACGTGACGATTGCGTGGCGTTACGTGGCATTACGCTGCTCTTACGTGGAAATTACGTGGCTGTGCGTGGCGCACACGGCCAATTTTTGGGTGGTTTTACGTGGCAAGTACGTGAATATTGCGTGGCTCTACGACAGCTACATGGCTCCTACGAGGCAGGATGTTTACGGGGCGTTTACGATCCCGTAAATTTAATTTAATTAACCATACGTGGCTCTTACGGGATGCCTTTACGTGATAGTGTGACCGCCGCAGGGTTACGTAACGCTTAGGGGGGAGGGGGGGGGGGGTAAGGGATGCGTTACGGAGCGCAGAGCCGTAGTCAATTCAAAGTAACGTTAAAAACTAAAAAACGTTACGAAGGGGGGAGGGGAGGGTAAAAAATCGTCCAAAAAAGCGTTACGTAGTTGTTGAACGGCCCCTTATGCTTTTTATATGATTTCAGTGTATGTCACACACTGCCCTGGAGTGCTACACTTCTCAGAATAACCCTTTAACCCTTCATGTGCTGACATATTTGTATACCAACCATGGCGACAAGGGTCTTTTAAATGTAAAATCGTCATAATTTGTCTTTGTTAGCTCTACCGCTCAATTTGAATACCCATATGTTATGGGTCTGTGATCGATATAGATATTGTGGCAATTTCGGTCTGTGGGCTTCCGACAGAATTATGCTAATAATCTAGCTTACAGCAAGCCAGCAACTAGACGCATTCACAAGCTCATCTATATACACACTTTGTAACATGCTGCAGCCTACGAAACTCGATCAGTCCTTGCCAGTCAGGGATACCTTGAGATGTGTCTCGTCTGCGAATTAGGACTGATCTTATGCAACTGGAGCGAATTCATGTCTGACAAATCTGTCATTACCTACAGACATGACTGGGCCAGGTCAGTGACCTCTAAATTTGGTTGATCTAATTTATATGCGCATCTACCTCTTTACTGAGAGTAGATGCATTGAAAAATCCCTACATTCTTTCCGATTTTATAGAATAAGGGGGGGGGGGGTGTATTAGCTACACTAACATGGATGAGGATGGAATATCCGAGTCAGGACTATGATTATCTAATAAAAAACAGGCAATAAACATGATAAAAAACAAAGTAATTAAGTTATACCCTTCTTCTTTAACTGCTCATTTATAGACTAGGTAACTTTGACAGAGATTTATTTTTGAGTTTATTTTAAAAAATATTCTATTTATAAATGTAGTAAGTATAGCTATCAAAAATTAAAAAATGCAACTTTTGATGGAAAATTTTGTGAATTAACCCTATGCACTGTGTAATTGCTTTCGAATTCAAGATGATGATTCTTGAGCATACTATGTCTATAGGTTAGTGTTATGGGGTGTGATAGTTTCAGGGGATGCTACTGTTATAATTATGTTCTGAACAGGCGACATCATCAAGAGACAGTCTCGTGATTATTGAAACATGAGCTGTTGTCATTGGGTAACGTGGCCAGCACAGGGGGGGGGGGGGGGCAGGTCCCTATAAATCTTGCGTCCTATCCGTGAAGATGAGATTTGCAAACCCCCCTTAAACACTGCAAGTGAAATTAAAAAATGATCCCTAAATACTGCAAGCTTACTTGAAAAAAGACCTCTTTTTACTTGCCATTGGACCCAAATTCTTTATTTCTAAACATTCTTCTCTTTTAAAATACCCAATATTTGAGGTTTTGGGTCATTTAGACCCCCTAAACACGTAACGTGCGTTACGCACGTTTTTCACAAAAAACAACCCTAATGACGTGTTTTCTCCTTCACGGATGGGAGGCCAGATTTATGGGGACAGCCCCCCTGGGGTGGCCAGTCTGTTATGGACGGTTTCAGCAAAAGTCGCCGGCCTGGATACACAACAGACACACAACGTCACCCAGCACTCAGCCCTTAAGATTCACAGTCTACATGATTGAGTGTACCGTTGATCGGAAATGAGAATACCTTGCCTCCTCCCCAACAAAACAATCAGCTGATTCAACTATTATATGTGTGAATTGGAGGAGTACTACTATGCTCGCTGCGAGCTAATCCCTTCACCAATAAATATGTGAATAGCATGTGGCAATAGTTATTCACATTGCAGTGTATCGAAATGCAGTGATCTAGCATTTCTAGCATGATGTGTACCAACCACCGTCCCCTCTGTTCTGGATGGTGGATTGCTCACAGCTAGATATAGCCATGGAGAGAGCCATTGACTGTTTCGGTGGTTCCAAAGGGGCAGTAGTTGGCTCTCTGGCATCAATGATCTGGGGAGGAATTTGAAGGGGTCGTTTCGGGTATTCCTCTCGTACATCCCAAGATTGATTTACTACAGTGTCACTAGGTGGCTCTGACACCTGACGATCTCAGTGGTGTGGTACTCCCATAGGCGGTTTCAAATATTCCCCTTTTACATCCCGACACTGGTTTCCTATACAGAGTCACCAGCTGGCTTTCTGTCACATTAACGGGCTGAAAAAGAGTATAAGGTTGAGTACTCCCAATGGGTGGTTTCAAATATTCCCCCCTACATCCCGGGGCTGTCTTACTACAGAAATACCAGCTGGTTTCTGTGACATCGGTGCCTTTTGGGGAAATTGGGAGTACTCCCTGGAACTGCTTCATATATTTCTCCTGTACCTCTCGGGGTTGTTTTAACACAACACAGACACGACAGGCTACACGTTTTACATACAACAAAATACTTTTAAAGAGATTTTAAAGGCTTTGGGTTTACCTAGTCTCGGAAAATATTGACTGCAGGAGTTGGACCCAAAATCTATATGTTATGCCACTATTGTCAACAATCACCACCCTCTCCTCATGCAAATTTTGTTTATCAGCCGTTGCTGATTGGTGGAAAGATTATATTTAAATTTGTCGATTGACAGCAGCTTGAAAAAACCCATAAATCAAATCAAATAAATCATACATTAAGCAGCAATGTATAGAATGCAAATTACAGATCAAATACATTGACCGGACAAAGAAATATCGTTATAAACGACAATGGATTTTGTACAGTAAAATTATAATTAAATGTACCAAGATTCACAATGGTACTAATTTCGGCGTTTGGGCTTCCCACAGAACGATGCCAATAATTCAATAATCAGGTACATCTATGCTCACTTAGTAACCTGCTGCGGCCCACGAGAATCAGTCCTTACCAGCCAGGGAGACCGAGAGGTATCTCGACTGCCTATTAGGACTGATCTCAATGCAACTGGGGCAAATTCATGTCTGACAGATCTGTCATATCTACCATTACATGACTGGGCCAGGCCAGTATTCAAGTTGGCCGCTCCAATTTATATGAGCATCTACCTCTTTGCCGAGAGTAGATGCATTGAAAAATCCCTACAATATTTTACTTTTTCAGTGCGGAGATTGACAATATAGGCTACATCATATTCTGACGACTAATGTCTGTCCCCATGCTGTAAGGGTTAACCGTCGAATTATCCAACTGACGTCTCATGAAATTAGTGCCAGTTCTGGTGGGTCTGAGTAATTCCTATCCCCTAAAATATGAGTTCACTGCGTATTTACCATTACAGGTGGTGGAGGTTGAGGAAGAATATGACGTCTTGAATATGATTCTCACTATGTAGAGTACATACATGTATTGTGCTTACATAGATTCTTTATTACTACAGTTGCTGATGGCTGAGGCAGCTTTCAACCCCCTCCTTGACATACTGGAATGTACAATATGTCATCTATAGATTGTTTATCGTTACAGGTTGTGATGGCATACTCAGCATCTAACCCCCTCCTTGACATACTGGAATGTACAATATGTCATCTATAGATTGTTTATCGTTACAGGTTGTGATGGCAGACTTAGCATCTAACCCCCTCCTTGACATACTGGAATGTACAATATGTCATCTATAGATTGTTCATCGTTACAGGTTGTGATGGCAGACTCAGCATCTAACCCCCTCCTTGACATACTGGAATGTACAATATGTCATCTATAGATTGTTTATCGTTACAGGTTGTGATGGCAGACTTAGCATCTAACCCCCTCCTTGACATACTGGAATGTACAATATGTCATCTATAGATTGTTCATCGTTACAGGTTGTGATGGCAGACTCAGCATCTAACCCCCTCCTTGACATACTGGAATGTACAATATGTCAGGAGGTGTTGACAGATGCACGTGTACTGCCATGTGGACACTCGTTCTGCCACAAATGTCTGCAGCAATGTTTACAGCCTCTTGGCCACAGTGACGACTATCCATGTCCTACTTGTAGCGTTTGTTATAAAGTCACGAAGGATGGAGCGGACGCTATTCCTAAAAACGTATTTATGACTGATAAATTACAACCACTATGTGATATAGAAAGAGACGCTGATGATCATGTTGTGTACAACGAGCCAGTTCAATGCTCAATTAACAGATGTTTCCAACGCGCTCTTGTGTACTGTCCAAACTGTGACCAATACATGTGTAAGGAATGTAGAGAACCTCATAGACTGAGCAGAAACACCAAGAAACACAATACAGTTTCGAGTGAGGATGCGAAACAGCTATTGCCAAAATGTCCTTCACACCATGAAATGATCCTGGGCTCATTCTGCGAAGAATGTCAACTTCCAATATGTGACATTTGTATTCTTCCAACCCACAAAAAACATACTATTGTAAATATCATAGCAAAGACAACTACATACAAAGAACAGCTGGAGCAAATCATAGCTCAAATTGATTCGCGTTTGCAAGAAGTACAACAAGCTCAAATTGATCTTTCAAATCAAGCAGATAAAGTGAAATGTGACGTAGATGCACTTAAGAAACAAACGTATGATGCGTATGATGTCATTATACAACATCTGAAAGAAGAGCAGCAACAACAACTGAGTGAGATTGACGCAGCGTACAAACAGATAGAAAAGAAAATATCGGAAACTAAACACAAACATGAAACGACAGAAACAAAGCTGTGCAGTAATATAATGTATGGAAAAGAATTGAGAAAAAAGGAACTGTATATGATTACTTAACTAACATGAAGGGTATGAAAAGCAGATATGAGAATTTGAATAGACTATCTGAGTTGAAATGGGAAATAAACACAGAATGGGATGAATGGCAAACTGATGAGAAAGGAATCAGTTTAATCACTCGTGGATATGAAAAACCACGTGTAGGCAAGACTACCCTGAAATGTAATCCTACAAAGTGCAACAAATCCCAAACATATTCCACTGAAAGTGAAAAAAATATAGGGAGCATTTTGATGTGGAGAAAACACCTCATACTTCTCCATTTTTCAGATGATTTGATCTATGTATATGATAAAGATATGCGACTAGAGAACTCAGTAAAGGTTCCCGGCAAGACAGGTATAGGGTGTTTATGTGCGGTAAATGGAGAAGCAGACACACAGTACCTGGTGGTGGGTGTCGAGAGTGGATATCTGTGGTGGCTGAGGATAGAGGAGCAAGAAGGTCAGGTCAAGCTGGGTGAACCAATTAAACACGCTGTGAATTATGAGCCGTATGGTATCTTAAGTGATACTACAGGTCATGTGCACATTAGTAACAATAACAGACATGAGGTATTCACATATAGTCGACCACTTGAAGATGGAGAATGCTCCGAGCTATCTGTGTGTGGTACTTTCATGACCAATGACTTGGCCGGAGGGTTTGCAGTCCAAGTAACAGGAAGAACATTTGTTTGGATGAACAGTGCTGGGAAAGTGAATAGATGTTACACTGGCAAGCCTTTTATATACCCTTCCTATATGGTATATAATGGTACAGATTGGTTGGTGAGTGACTGGAAAAATAAGTGTGTACACGTGGTGACTGGTGAAGGAAAACATGGTGGCTACCTGATCACTGAGAAACAAGGACTTATCAGTCCAGGTCCTATGTGTGTAGATAATGAACATCACTGTGTATGGCTGGGATGTCAAGATAAATATGGAAAGCCACAAGTTATGAAAGTGGACTACTCTACACCAGACATCACCACACTAAAACTGTCTGCCAAGTTACCTAGAATTAAATTAACAAAGAAGAAATATAAAGCCTGTAGAGGCAGACCTTTAGGCCTCGACCTTAGATCGAAATTCTACATGACTGATGATGGGAGCCGACATTAGAGATGTTGCTGTCGTTGATGTCCAGGTTTCAGCAAAGTCACTCCTGAGAAGCTAGCGTGGGAATTCCCAATTGTAAAGATACACCCTTTTAATTACCTTAAATGCAAATAATAAAGAGAAAATATAAACCAGATATATACTGACTGACCATCCTTTCAATAGATTCTACATGACTGATAATCGGACTAAACATTAGAGATGCTGCAGGCGTTGCAGGTTTCAACGAGGTCATAAGTAATGAGGAGCTAGGGTGGGAATTCCTTATCGTAGAAATGTACTTTGTAAAGTGATAGACGTACCCTTTCAATTTGAACCCTTTCACATCTAAACAAGACTAAGGTTGTTTGTAATCTGTTTTATTAGCCGATTAAATCATTGTTATTGTGAACTAAATGTATGTTTGAACATCATGATTAGCAAATGTTCGGCGTCAAACTAAAGAAATGTGAGTAATTTTCAACCACTAAGGGCCTAAAGTTGTGGATGATTCAAAGTCAAGTGGGTGAGAATTTACATTTTATAACTTAATGCTTTAACCGTTAAAGCGCTTAATCTTTTTTCTGAAAACCTTGGAGATCAAAGGTTTTTTAGCTTGGAGACAGAGTCTCCAAGTTTTTAAGCTGAGTGTCAGGGAAAACGTCTGTCGGTAACCGGAAGTCGTTATCTGTTCTGCCTGTGCAAATTAAGGCATTATCTGCTGCCTGGTAAACTAGTCATTTACTGCTTTTTAACTGGCTCTTCCTGCCATAGCGCTGCCAAAAGGCCGTATTTGCTCACTTGTAAATCAAGTACATACTTCCTTTTCGCTGATGTCACTGCCTCCTTCTTGTTTGTAACAGCTATTTCGATAGACAGTATCTGCAAACTTGTAAAATAAGCAGATACTTGGTTTTGGCTGTGTGCAGAAGTGTCATACCCAGCTCACACGAAGCATTAACAACGAGGCAATTTTGTTTTAATGTTGTGCCGACGTTAAAGACGGCGGGCCAACATTAGAACAACATTGATTCAATGCCTTGTGTTCGCTCGGTCCCTGCTGTTTGTAGAAGGTAAACATGATGCACTGAACCAATGTTGGTTAAATGTTGTGCCATCATCTATGACACTGCTCCAACATTGATCTAACATTGGGTCAGTACATCGTGTTATGGTGACTCCCGGCAAAAACGACCTTTACCCAGTGCCGTTTTACTGCTAAGCCAAGGTTGTAGACAATGGGCCAGCATTAAGCTAGCATTGGTAGCACGTTTGTCATGTTAATGCCGATATACGGGTGGTCCAATGCTGGGCCAGCGTTTTAGATGGTGGGCCAGCATAAGGCTAGCACTGTGTCAACGTTTTGTGTTTGCCGTGGAGCTGTTACACGCGAAGCTGAAAGGCAAGCCGCAAGTCTGTGGCGTGGGAGGGATAACTGCCCCCTCTCTCCCACCGCTGACATCTACACCGCTGCCCTCTACAGTGTTATGCAATATACAACTTAGATCTTGACTAAGACATTTATCTTCAAAAATATCAATTTTCCTAATTTTAAAAATAGATATTCGGCCTTTGTGATGAAAGGCAATGTAAATTGATATAATTTATACATTTCTGGCGTGAAATACGACCGAATAACGTGTTTATTGCATGTTGTGTGAAGTCATGACGATTTCGTGTCTTAATGGCCGCCGATCTTCAGAACCCCATAATAACCCGGAATAACCCATAATAACCCGGAATAACCCATAATAACCTTATAATAACCTATATTAACCACATAATAGCTCATTACAGCATTGTATTTGCTCCAGATAACGCAAATAATGGAACAAATCGATGTTTTATTAACAAATTCGCGCTGATGCAGACAAACAATTGGCTGGCCTATCACATGATGGTGCATATATGTCGTATGTAACTATCAATAAAGGGTGACCCCCATTGCAATAGCCTATAAAATAACAGCTTGTAATAACCCTGTAGTCGTTAAGAAATACAGCCATATAAATGAACCAAATAACAGTCTTATATTAGCGTGAGAGCACAGCTTACCAATCCAGTGCTCCAGTGTAACTCCTGACTTCACAACTCACCTGTTGTCATCAGCTTACTGCCGAGGTGTGACTTCCCTCACAACTCAGGGCGGGGGCCCGAGGGTAGTGGTTAGCACCGCTGCCTTTCACGCCAGAGTCCGGGGTTCGGTTCCCGGTCTCGGCGGTTTGAAAGAAACAAAAATGTTTCTTCCCCATCCACGTGTGAAAGTCAGTATTGTGGAGAGCCTCCGTGACCGAGAGGTAGCGTGCTCGGCCTCAGACCGCCAGGGCTCGAATTTCGAATCCTGTGTCTGGAGGACAGTGTCATCTCAATCATCTCACCATCCTCAGGAGGTTCTCCTGGCCCAGTTTAGCCTATATGTGCACATAAAGCCCGATTCATTTCATTTCTCACAACTCAACTTGTGTCATCGATGATCATGAACAGCAATTGATGTGTCATTGTATCATCAAAATCATAATTATTATGTTGCCGTACTTCTCAGACATACAATTAGTAGAATATGATTAGATTTATTATTTATATGGATATCAATTTAATTCGTAAACACATTTAGCTCGCTTCCTGGCCTAGTTGTATGAATAAAAAAATGAAATGAATCGGGCTTTAGGCCACCTTTGTGCACATATAGGCTAAACTGGGCCAGGAGAACCTCCTGAGGATGGTGAGATGATTGAGATGACACTGTCCTCCAGACACAGGATTCGAATTTCGAGCCCTGGCGGTCTGAGGCCGAGCACGCTACCTCTCGGTCACGGAGGCTCCCCACAATACTAACTTTCACACGTGGATGGGGAAGAAACAATTTTGTTTCTTTCAAACCGCCGAGACCGGGAACCGAACCCCGGACTCTGGCGTGAAAGGCAGCGGTGCTAACCACTACCCTAGGGCCCCCGCCCTTTGACTTTGCAGGGTGGAATATGAATAAGTCACCTAAATGTCATTGTCATTTATATGCCTAAGTGTCTCGTTAACCCTATCAGTCTAGCAGCCTATAATTACATTACTTTAAATTGTTTTTTTTCCCAAAGATTCAATAGTGTTTTCGAAGTCGATCCATAAATTATTTTTGTGTTAATTAGCACCGTTTTCAAAATTGAATCGAAAGCAGACTTGTTCTAAGTGGATCTATATCAGCGAATTTGCTCGCAAACATTGATTTATGCTATTATTTGGGCTCGCCATGGCTATTTCTTAACGACTATAGGGTTATTGTAAGTTATTATGAGGTTATTATAGGTTATTATGTGGTTATTATGGTTTATTCCGGGTTATTATGGGTTATTCCGGGTTATTATGGGGTTTTGTCGCACCCCTTGATACACGCTGTCACGTATAGCGACTTAATTACATATTAGGATATGCTAAGTGAACCCTAGCACCCGAAGGGTGCTGAGCGTGAGATAAAGGCATCGAAGCTTCTATAAAAGCTGTTTTTAGCCTTTCCAAATTCTCCATTAGTATATAATACTAATATAATACTTGAATCAGCCAGTAGCTACCCTGTATCTCGTGTCTTATCTTTCAAAAACTGAATGAAAAGGCTAATAAAGTTGTAATTAAGCAGATCTTTTAAATAAACATTTGAGACTTTTTTTATTAAATCTATGTCTCCGGTGCACATTTAAATTCACTTAGCATGTTGACATACCGCATATCCCCGCGTATAGTGCGACGCCATGTATAATACAAGATAAGATATGAGGCCTCTGGTGACGGGAAAAACGTCTACCCATAATCAGTGATAATACGACCTCAAATTTTGGATGTCGGCTGTGTCCATGGGCCATCATAATATCACAGAACTGGAATTCAGTTCTGTGATAATATGATGTAGGCCTATAGATATTACCTTGTTCTACTAATACTATAGCGCCGTGACACAACACAGGACAGACATCTGCATACACGATACTCAATGGCGGCAACACCGGCAACAGTTTTTTTGGCAGGCCTGCATAGGCTCATACACTGTATGAAATGTATTTAGTCAGATTTTAAAATATTTATATTTCGCCTACAAATTTATATTATTTTAATTCATCTATTAGAAATACCATATTTTGATATCATCGTGCTCAAATAAGAACATTCCGTAAATTATTTGCAGACTAGCCGCATTGTCTAAACACAAGAAGTGTGTGACTGTATAAGGTGTCAAGGTGTAATAACCACTGATAGGGCACATGCTACACAGCGACAACAGCGGTAGGCGTTAATGCTATCCCAGCAATATGAGCATTCTGAGGCCTACACGTATAAAATTTGCCATATAGGAAATATGATCAGTGATCAATATCTTGTTATATTTCGTGAACGCATTTTTCTCATTCCAATACATCTTAATAAAATATCATGTTCAGATAGGCCTGCCGTTGTAGGCCTTTTCAATAGAACACTCCCACATGAAAGGTGATCTTAGATTGAATCAGTATTAATATAAATGAACAGAGCAGTGTGACTTGGTTGCAGACTAACTGTGTCATTTATCTGCCCGTGGCTGTTAAAGGTGCCACTCGCCTCACGTCCCGGGGTCTCCCAGCAAACACGACACATCCACCCAATGCTGCATCAATGTTGTGTCAGCGTCGAAGACGGTGGACCAACATTGTACCACGACTCACTGTCCAATGCTGCTTAAATGTTGGGCCAGCGTTGTCGACAGTGTCCTAGTTTTGACCCAGCATTACGTTAGTGTATCGTGTTCACTGTGTGCATCACAATTTTCGCGAGCTTAACAAACAGGTGACTGGCCTACCTTTACAGATACGTTTTACACACAATGAACTTACTGCTAGAGCGCTATTTTTTTTTTATTAAATTCTATATCTATGTATAGTCAGATATTACGAGGTGCCTTTTTGTGACGTGAATAGATAAGAAAAAACAGGCCTAAATATGATCCTGAACACTTCATTTGAGGCCTCAGATTTATTTTTTTCCGGGGGGGGGGGGGGCATGCCCCTGGACCCCTCTAGAACATACGAGGCTGGCTGTGGTGTTTATAAATTCTTGAAAAAATCGGCGGTGCCCCCCCCCCCCGTTTGTCAATTCCTGGATCCGCAACTGGGGATCATATACAGTACTTAATATTGCGTTCTGCGCTTGGCTGTCCAACATGTGACCTGCTTACTTACACTCAATGCTAAAAAGCTACAGTGGACAATACAGTATAGCCCCTATACATGTTGCGTCAATGATTTTTAAAATGTGAATTCTGGGTTGAATTGTGAAACATGGTCCAATTAAATCAACACTTCAGACACTATGACTTATATTGCGGTGCGACAATTGTTTCCCCGTTTGCATAATTTGTGTCATGTGGACAGTAGAGTCACCATGCTTCGTCACTCATTAAGGGGACATGCCCAGGTCTATAATCATAAAAAAAATCGTTGATTTTATTTCAGCTTAATAATATGACCATATGATGTAAACATGTTCATAGACTAGAACTGCAAAAGTTTTTTATTTGCGTGCTGCGTACTTACCAGTTAGGCTGGATATAGAGACGAAATTCCCGTATTTCTTATTTTTGACATGGTTGTCAATAATTTGAAATCAGGAATGTTAAATTTTGAATCAAATGTGATCAATTTACCTTGTGTTGTTTGCCCGAATGTCCGTGTGGCGTCACCATACTCCAGCATACCCAGAGAAAAAACGGCAGAGTGATGTACTTTTGAATGAATTTGAGTGGAATGGTCTGAAAGTGTCTGAAGTTAATAATTTGAAAAATAGAAAGTTCCTAGAAGCTATAGCGTCTCATCTTAATTTGTGAAATCTAACAAATCTGGTTGTTTTGAATTTGTCTCTTTTCAGAGCCACCAGGATTCGTTGTGGTGTTTGAATCCTATCTGTTATTTTGTCTTGTTGTTTTGATGGTTTGTGAATTGTGTATTTGAGTGTATGCTTGTTTTCTTGACGTTTTGTGAGTTTTTGTTTGTTGGTGAAAATTATTATTCTGTTATCTATAAGTGGTGACCTGCTCAACGATGGAAGTGTTGGCCCGTCAACGCCAGCGCGTTGCGCTAATGCTGGCTCAGTGTGGTTAGCACCGGACTGACATTGGCACTGCGTAGCCACACTCTGATAGCCTTCGATGTTTCTATATCTCTCTCACTTGCTGCCAGCGTTGTCCCAACGTTGGTCCAGTGCCGTTGGCACGTAACGACACTAACACAGCTCTAGCAGTAATCGCTGGTTTATTGCTGGTCCTGCGTCTGCAACGCTGGCCCAACATTAAACTAACATTACCAACACATGAAAACTAAAAAAAAAAAATTATATTTAGGAAAATAGAGTACACCATCAATGTATATGATTGTATGGATCATAAAATCATTGATTGGAGCCGTTTTGCTAATCAGCTCAGGGGCGTAGCCAGGAATTATTTTGGTGTACGCACGAAATGCTTTTATTAGTATATATCTTAATGTCAATTTGCTTGTGAATATGTGGCGAGCGTTACAAAGTCCTATTATCTGATTATCATGGTTAGATTACATTGCATTAGGCCTACTACGTACGACAGGCAAACATGCCTGGCCTCCTATATTAGGTCCCGTAAAATGTGAAAATAACACTCAATTTCTTAGAATGTTTTTTTCTAGGCTGGGCCAGGTTGTACGGACGTGTGTACGTGCGTACATGCTGGCTACGCCACTGCAGCTTATAGATACCATCAAGAATCTACACTGTATAACACACCATCTTGATATCAGTGATCAGGTAATGTGTTTGTATACTGTAGATCTGGTAATATTCGCCAGGTGTTAATTTTTGCGAGGAGGACTAATTCGCAAATTTAAGAATCACGCAAAAATTATTAGGCCTATTAATTTCTGCTATTGATGACGATGATTGAAATTGTTTTGCTAATTACCGATAATTTGTATATAACAATACCGCTGTCCACTGTCACCATTCCAACAAACTCTGGAAGTAAAAACAGTGCTGATTAAACGATGGCCTGGTATTTCCAGTTTTGACCAAACATTTGCGCAAGGACGCGTGTGAGTTGAGAAGAAAGGCACGTGTCGTGACCTGAGGTAGACCCACTGTGAGGTAGACCCAGTGGATTACGCCTACTTGTGATAACGGCTGAGTAAGTGCCATTAGAACGTGACATTTCAGCTCAGTAACTATCAGTTAGATCTAATTACAACCGATTTTTTTTTTTCAAAATCACAAATTCGCGAAAATTGAAACACGCGGAAATTACCAGATCTACAGTATATAACAACAATAACAAAGGGCGGGGGCCCTGTTGAAAGGCCCAGAATAAATAATAATTGCACTTCTACTTTTGTAATATTAATTACATTGTAGTCCTGTAAAATGATTCTTTGTCAATCATTTTTCATTAAGTGCAGTACTTTAGAATGTGTGTAAAATCAGCAAATGATGGGAATCGAACATATAATATGGATATGATGAATAGGATATAAATACATAGTACCGGGTGTATAGGCCTATACATATTTCCTTTTCATGATAATTTATTTTAGAACATAGATATACATTCTCTTATACATCTGTGGCTGATATTTTGCAATGCTGTTGACAAGCGTCAAGGCCCCTGGGCCTCTTGTTTATTTTCAAATCATAAAAGTCTTATAACTCTTACTGTTTCATTTGAATACATATGTTATGGGTCCACGGCCATTATCAATGTTTTTACTCTTACATTGCTGTGATCGACTTTAGCCATCACAATCTGACGTCCACAGTGTAGACGGCAGATTCTGATGACTAAAGTAGATCCCCGCGCTGTAAGAGTTAAATGTTAATGTGGCGATGTAAAAGTAGTTCACTATGTATAAATTTTAATTTTTCTAATTATAACAGCAGATTTGAGCCTCACTATACTGGAGGACCTAGCAAGGGTTGAGTTAGGACTGTCTAGGTCGATTAGGTTTGACTTTAAAATTCGTTCATATGATGTCTGGAGATAAAAAAAAATTGAAGCCATGTTTCGGCTGATGGTAATTTGACCTCAATATGGGGTCAAAGGTCACGAAAATCGATAAAAAATAAATCTTTGTTATATAGTCGTATTTATACTCGGATTGTCAGAAATTTGATGCTGATTACAAATATATACATTTCATCGCCAGAAAATGTCATATAAAGAAAATATGACATAATTCGAGGTCAAAGGTCACAAAAATAAAAAAACAATAAACGTTCGTAATATAGTCATGTTCATACTCAAAATTTCAGAAATTTAATGCTGATTACAAATATCTACCTTATATTTAACAAAAATGTCCCTTAAAAATATATGGGGTCAAAGGTCAAATTATAACTTTGTAACTTCGCTATATATTGTAATATTCATACTCAAGTTTTCTGAAAGTGAACATAGTGTAACTGGAGAACATTTATATAAGGCTTATTTGACTGGGCATTTTGGGTTCAGAAAAATTTTGCCACATGCACCTGCGCAGTGGACAAAAAGTGCTACACCAAGCTGCTGTACCGGCCGAGTACGATTTGACAAAGTTCCAGTGGAAAATATGGTTATCAATCATGGCAATAGTTTGCTTAGATTATAGGTAAACTGACCATGTGATTTACTGCACCGTTTTGTTCTATCTTTTTAATGGGTGCAAGAAGGTGCTGGACCAATTTGGGTGTAAGGCTACCCGAATACAAAATGTGCTACATTTCTCTAT
Organism: Flabesymbios commensalis; assembly: GCA_964017125.1. Classification (NCBI taxonomy): domain Eukaryota; kingdom Metazoa; phylum Annelida; class Polychaeta; order Terebellida; family Flabelligeridae; genus Flabesymbios; species Flabesymbios commensalis. The sequence goes on along the minus strand of OZ024903.1, from coordinate 5,120,635 downwards.
AATGAGATAACTAAGTGCGTATAGCATACATATTTGTTGTTATTTTGAATTCTTGTATTCTGTTCAAAACTTACAACAGGTAATGTTTAATTTTGAACAAGGGTAAATTGTGAGTTTTGCTCTTTTTAAGCACCTGCAGTGCTTAGGGGAGTCGACTGGGAAAATATTGTTTGAAGTAATTATAGGGGAAAAGACATGTTTGAATTTGAGATATTCATAATCACAAGGATCAGCTAACTAAAGTTATTTTGATGCTGCTTTAACCCAAAGTTGGTATTGCAGGCTTATCCCCTTTGTAGCCTTTGCATGCGTAGCCGATGTATTTTTTCATCGGGCCTGAGGCCTTTCAATATTTCCACTGCATCGGCGTTTTTGGATCGTCGGGAAGATCAATCTTAATTTACTTGACGTTGGGCTCGTATGAAGGGATCGAGTTGAGATCGGAGATCGCCCATTGACCGCCTGACATAGGGATCATTGTACATGGGCCGGAAAAAAGGTGTGACTAGGAGATATCAAAATCGTCCGGTAATAAACAGCCTCTGGGTTCAACCCAGGAAAAAATATCAACCGCGTGGTTATGTAGGTCACGCTCTACATACTCATCTTCTCATTTACATTCAAAATGCCGAGAGAGAAAGTAATGTCAGCTTCACGGCCAGCAGCCGAACGGCCTGCGCGTACTTCAACAGCTGATCAGCCTGCTCACCCTCTAACAGCTGAACATCCTGCTCTACCTCTAGCAGCTGAATAGTCTGCTCTACCTCTAGTCCAGGAACATTGACCTGATAAAACACTATAAAAACTATATCGGCACAGTTTACAAAAAGAAATGAGACAGGCATACTGGCAGTACATCGAAAACATTATTGACTATTGGGAAGAAGAAAACAACACTGACAGAAATTCTGAACAAAAGAAATTTTGATTCTTTATTAAAAATATGTGAAAAGACTCAGCGGGTGTTGCCCCATTGCGCAGCCAGGGAGACACTTTCAGCGATGCCTCAGACAAAGACAAAATATTAAGCAAACAATTCAGTTCTGTGTTCACTCAAAACCCCCCGGATCCATGCCAGACAAAGGACCCAGCTCCTTTCCCTCTATGCCCCAAATTGATATTTCTACTCCCGGCGTTAAAAAACTTTTGGATAATCTAAAACCCCACAAAACTTAAGGCCCTGATTCCATACCTCCGATGGTCTTAAAGGAACTAAGTAACGAAATTGCTCGCATACCACAAATTATCTTCCAAATTCCCCTTACAACTAGACAGGTACCGGACGACTGGGAAGAAGCTGACGTGGCTCCAATATTTAAAAAAGTGTGATAAGCACAAACCTAGTGACTATCGCCCCGTCTCATTGCCATGTATAGCATCCATAATTATGGAACATATTATTGTAAGTAACTCAATGAAACAAATTCAGAACATACTCTTTCCTCTTCAGCATGGTTTTTATCGAAATCATTTTTGCGAATCACAGCTTCTTTCTCTCCTCCATGATCTAGCCAGTAGTACAACCCAAACAGACATGCTCATAATGGATTTTAGTAAAGCTTTTAACAAGGTTCCAGAAAAACGTTTAAATTACAAACTTAACTGGTATGGCATCCGAGGGGATACACTTGAGTAGACCACTGACTATCTCTCTTCTAGATCCCAAAGGGTAGTCCTGGACGGTGCTACCTCTGACAGTGCTCCGGTATTGTCAGGGGTACCCCAAGGGACTGTCCTGGGACCCATACTTTTCCTGATCTACATCAATGACCTCACTGATGTAAACAGTACAGTCCGCTTATTTGCTGATGACTGTATTGTTTACCGCCTCATCAGAAGCAAAAAAGACACCAAACTTCTCCAGTCTGACCTTGATTCTGTCGGCTTTTGGGAAAAGGCTTGGCTTATGCAGTTCAATGCAGACAAGTGTTTCACCATGAGGGCCGACAGAAGCAAACCAATAATCAACCCTTTCACCGCGCCTGGCAGACCGCAGATGTCACCTTCTGGCGACATCAGTAATTACTGTTTCTAATTAAAAAATTAATTAATTCAGCGCTCAGGAATTTTATGAAGTTATAATTCAGCGGTGAAAGGGTCAATAAATCATACAAACTACATGACCACCCTCTCCAAAGTACTGATTCCGTTAAATATCTTAGCCTTACTCTTACCTCTGACCTTTAATTTAATACCCACATCAACAATGTTACAGCGAAAGCTAACAGCATCCTTAGACTCCCCCTGCAGAAATCTAAAAATCTCCTCCAAAGCTGTCAAAACGCAAGCGTATCAGTCATTGGTCCTACCCCGCTTGGAGTATGCCGGCACGATTTGGAGCCCACATACTTCCGATAACATAAAAAAGTGGAATTGGTGCAGAGATGTGGTGCAAGGTATGTGTGCAATCGCTGGCACAATACCAGCAGTGTTAGTGAGATGGTTGGCCACCTCGGCTGGGAGTCCCTCGCTATACGTCGCAATTACATGAGACTACATATGATGTACAGGATTACACATACATCTGCGGGGGATGCCTGGCAGAGATGGCTGATACCATCCACCCGAGAAGCACGTGGTTTCCATCCGTGGAGGTATATTCCATCGAGCCCTTCCAATGACCCATACAAATTCTCATTCCTACCCTCCACGATCCCCGCTTGGAACAATCTCCCACCTCACGCTGTCTCCTGCCCCACCCTGGACTCCTTCCGCAGACGACTCACGCACATATAAACCGCAAACTTTTATTTACACTGCACCATTTTTTTCGTTTATAACCTCTTGTTTTATTTTTAGGGGTTATATTTCACATCTACACCGATCTTTGAATGCACCATCGTACACACACTACGGCGTGCAATACTCCATTTGAGGAGTGATCCCTGTCACTGCGAAGAAGAAGGGTGGAATAAATTCGTAACAAGCTGATTTTTTTCAGGATCCACTTAGAAAATAGTCCTTAAAAACATATTAAAAGTCCCCAAAAATCCCAGTTCGAGTAAGCACTGAAATTTAAGATGGCCGCCAAAATGCAGTTTTGAATGAGCATAACTTGTTAAATACATGCATATTGTATGTGCATGGTCTCATTGGTGGCACAAAGTATGCTAATTAACGTATATTTGTCAGTGTGAAAGAAGAAGAGATTAAAATGATATTTTGCTTGCTTCAGGTAGTTTAAAATAGTATAAAATTGTAAATTTTTGTTAGAATTGGAATATTCGATAATTTCTAAATTTAGGTTGACCTTACCATTTTTAAGCGATCAACCGGGTTTGGAGGGTCACTGTTGTGCAGAGACAGGCTAAACTAGGTTCGAATAAAATCTTGTGAATGTTTACCAAATCTGAAGTGAAATAGAATGCTACTGATCCTTATGCATAATACACATCCCGTTTATAACAAAATATCTAAAAGCGAAGTACACTGTATAATCACTTCAACAAACACATTAAACCATGATAACACCAGGATAACAACTTTTAGTTGCAAGTGGTTTTCTACGTATGGGGTGGAATTTGATTTCAAGCTCTGCGCTTCACCTGCTATCCTTGATTAAGTCTACCTATATTGTATCTTACACCATATCTATTTGTGTACTAATCTAATGTTTGATACCTTTTTTAAGCAGATATGCAAATATTTCAAAAAATATAGACAATTCATAATGTTATGTTGTGTATTTTTCCATACTTCAATAAAAATGTAGGCCCATCATTACTACTTTTTCAAAAGGATTCAGAGGCGTGCACAGGGGGGGGGGTCAGAAGAGACCTGACCCCCCCCCCCTCCCCCCTTGAGCTGCAGATTTTTTAAAATTTTCCAGGGATTTCCATATTTTTCAAAATTTTACTTCTTGACCCTCCCGCCCCCATTGATGGTAAGCTGCGCACGCCCCTGGGATTGTTCTGAAAAAACTATACAATAGAACCTACCATTAGCAGCTACCCGTGGGCCACAGGAAAAGTGACCATTCAAGACAGATGGCTGTTAAAAAAAAACAGTCATGTACATGGGTACATGTATTGTGCTCACTTAGATTTTTTATTGTTACAGGTGATGATGGATCAGGAAGCATTTAACCACGACATACTGGAGTGTACAATATGTACAGTACTAAATTTCCGTTGTTATTAAATTATCAAATTTAACGAATTGAGCATAAAACAATAATTCTCATAAATGCAGAGTAACAATGGTCGGTTCCTCATTTATCAAACATTTGCGGAATGACATAACGAAAAAATCATTGGCATTTTTGCATCCAAATTTGGGTTTGGATGATGCTTCCATAACTTTTAATATGTCAAGGGGATGGAAAATGTTTCATCTTTGTCATATAAAAATTTTGGTTTCATTCAGGTGAAAAAGTACTATGTTAACTTGTTGTGATTCGCTAGGTAAACATTTGAGATGACGTTCACTTTAAGGCAATAGACAATATTAATTTTATAAATCAACGATAATTGTGTCAAAGAATTTGTTTAACAAAGATTGATTAACTCTTGAGGCGATAACAACTTTGGCTGCTTTTATGCATTTATGCTAGTTTGTGGTTGACTCACTGATTCCTTTCAGGAACTGTTTTTCCTGTGGGCCATTCTCTGGCATTGCCACTGCGGCCTTATGGGGTTTCAGATAGGTCTTGTTGTCAGGAACATACGTTTTTGGCCTTTTTCCTTGTGGTTGGGAGTCTCATCTTTGTTACCTAAATTTTTTTGGGTACATTTTATCGTGTGATTTGCTTGGTCAACTTTATAAATTATCTTGATAAGAAGATTGATTCTTGTTGTGATTCGCTTAGTAAACATTTGAGATGGCGCTCACTTTAGTGCAATATTAATTTTATAAATCAATGATAATTGTCTCATAGAATTTGTTTAACAAAGATTGAATAATTCTGGAGGCGATAACCACTCACTGATTCCTTTCAGTAACTGTTTTTCCTGTGGGCCATTCTTTGGCATTGCCACTGCGGCCTTATGGGGTTTCAGATAGGTCTCGTTGTCAGGAACATATGTTTTTGGCCTTTTTCCTCGTTGTTGGGAGTTTCATCTTGTTACTTAAATTTTTTGGGTACATTTTATCGTGTGATTTGCAGGGCAAAAATTTACAAATAATATAACTAAATAAGAGGAGCGATTGTTGTTTCTAGGATTTGATTTAGCAAGAATTGATAAACTGTGGAGGCGATAATCACATTGGCTGATGCCAATTTGTGGTTGACCCTCTGATTCCTGTCAGGATTTGTTTCGGTTTCAGATAGGTCTTTGTCAAAACTATGTTTTTTGGCACCTTTCCTCTTTGATTGGAGTTTTTTTTGTTACTTTTGGTCAATGAAGCATAGATACCAGATACTGTTAATCTTGAAAAAAACAAAATATACAATATTAGTGCTCATAAAGGTATTTAAAAATAATTCATGTTAGGAAGTTAAGATTTAACGTTCTCATTAGTAATAATTTAAATTAATGAGAAGAGATATAGTTGATAATCTCTTGGTTTTATTTTATATAATTAATGCAATTATGCCAATTTGTGATGACTCTGGAATAATCCCAGGGGCTGGTTTTCCTGTAGGCCATTCTCTGGCTTTGCCAAAGTGACCTTAGGTTTCAAGTGGATCCTATCTAATTATGTTTTGGGTCACCTTTTTCTTTCTAAGTTTTCTTCTTTGTTTGTTTGTTTTGCAAGGCTTAGTGATCCAGCTGCTTTGAAATTAAATGATAAAAATAAAAATGTCCACAAGAATTAAATCTTTCATCATTCATACTTCATATCATATTACATAACATATATCATATTTCATCATATATATATATATATATATATATATATATATATATATATATATATATATATATATATATGTATATATATATATATATATATAATAAATAATTTGTAAATTAAAATAATTCGGGAGTGTATCCAAGCGTAGGAGTGTAAGGTAAAAGCAATATAATTATTCAATTAAACTACTGCAAGAACATATTATTAATCTTGCATAAAAAATCAATAAAAAAAAATCAATAAATACAAGGTCAGTTACAACAGGACTTGGCCAGTTGTTACAGGCCGCAGTAATTATTGCATGCCTTATACGCCAACTACATGATGCTCTATGTCTAGCTTGATTAATCTAGCATCAGGACTTGCGCCAGCTGCTGAAATCAATGCTAGTAATGATGGGCAGGATGCATCCGGACTTGCGCCAGATGCAATAAATTTTGTGAAGAACCAAACATATGATTATTCATTTGTTAGCTCGGCAGGACTTGCGCCAGCCGTTCTAACTATAGCAAACATGATGGGGAGTGATTTGCCTACTGGATTTGGGCCAGTTCGTTTTTGATACAATATCCACAAGCTCATTCTTACAGGTGGAATTAGTTTGATCTAGCATCAGGTTTTGCGCCAGCTGCTGAAATCAGTGCTAGTAATGATGGGCAGGATGCATCCGGACTTGCGCCAGATGCAATAAACTTTGTGAAGAACCAAACATATGATTATTCATTTGTTAGTTCGGCAGGACTTCCACCAGCTGTTCTAACTATAGAAAACATGATGGGGAGTGATTTGTCAACCCGATTTGGGCCAGTCGGTTTCTTATACAATATCCACAAGCTCATTCTTACAGGTGGAATTAGTTTGATTGTGAATGATTTATGTCCTTTTTCTTCTCCTGTAGAAGAGAAGAAAAAGCTAAAATTTTGCTTTTTCGTCAATAACTGCGTGAGTAAGAAATTATTATTTTTTTTTAGAATTCATTAGATCTTGCTCTTGAATATGTAAACAACATTTTTAGTGAATACAGCAATACTCAAGATGTGGACCATTTCCTCATGTTCCTAATTTGCTTCAAATACTTCTAAATCTATGTTTTGTGGTCTTCTTATGTTTTCAAAGTTTGTCTGCAATACCTAGGTCAGCTCAAAATGAGGTCTGTATACTTCTGTGGTCAGATTTTACACTTACAAAAATATAAATTTCCCTGACATTTAAATCCAGCCAGTCAAAACACTACTCAAACTTCATGAATTATAAATACAACAGATGTTATGATAAGGTGTCCCTTATTATCTACATTTGGAAATTTTAATTATTTGGTTATCCATTCTTTACATGTAAATTTCAAATTTCACTTCTGTAGACATCCTTATTTCAATTTAAAAACTAAATTTCAGACTATTAGCACTTCACCATTTAGAAATAGTGGGGGGGGGGAGGGTGTCACCTCCGCGTGGTCCCCCCTGGGCAACTTCTTAGAAGGCCAAGCACACCCAAACCTTTCATCAAACCAGGTTTTTCTATTTTTTTGACGTGAAGTTTTTTGTGTTTGCTTTCCGGTGGTACTGAGGTTGTTATGTTTATTTTCGAATAGTTTTTAGTTCAAATTCTTTATATATTCTCTATATATTCATATTTATATATTTTATATATTTTCTCATTGTACTTGTGGTGCCTTACAGTGCTCTCACGGATTATGATTGCTCTGTCGTGTTAGTTCTCAATGACAGACCCGATCCCCAGCTGTGGGGGCATTGTAGGTCTACTCATAATTCCTCTATGATTTGTTTTTTGTGTTTGCAGTGGTTTCTCTTTGGCATCCTGGCGATGGACGGGATGTCCGAAAGAAACCATTGCCATATAATTATTTTTTCACTTTATTGTTTTAAAGGTTTCTCTGTGTCATCCTGGCGGATAATGCAGCATGTCATAGAGAAGCCATTGCCGTACAATTAGCCTGTGGTGACTCACGGTTTGTGATCGCTCTGTGATGTCCTCCAATATCACAGACCTTATTACCAGCTGTGGGGGCACTGTGAGTCTTTAATTTTTGAGAATTTTTTGTGGTTTCATGATTTCTCTGGCCATACTGGCCGAAAAGTGAAGTAAAGAAGACATTTACTTACTTACTTAATGGTTTCTCTGCTCATTGTTTATGTCATTCATATTTATGTCTAAATGGGTTTATTTTTTTTATTATAGTATATAGTAATATAGTATTATAGTATATATTATATATTTGTTTTGACAATAACACTGTTTTGACTTAAAGACTTAAAGTTTTTACACAATCACACCAATTTCATGGAGATATAGTGACTTGATAAGTCGTTCATTTTATAATAACTTCATATTTTACATTATTTATACTGATATTTTTATACTCATTAAACTGTGTTGTAGTGCAGGCGCTACAACATGTCATCAGACTCGTTAGATATAGGTGCCAGGAGCATCATCATCTTATCATATCAAACACTTCAAACTGAATATTTTAGTACGATCATGCTTTTATTGGCTTTGTCTTTCCTTTACTACTTTAACTATACAATATGGGATATTGTAATACCTGGAATTTTCACTTAAATGGCCATACTGGCCGAAAAGTGAAGTAAAGCAAATATTTTACTTACTTACTTTAGAATTAGTGTTGTTTTTGATGCCGCAAGTAATGGTGGATTGGACAGATGAGAGGTTGGAATTCATATGTGCTCTTATGATGCATTCGTAAGTTTGTGTTGTGGGGGTCAGACACTTTGTGTCTGTGTGCCGTTTTCATACCCTCCTCAACAACAGATAATCTTGTTTAATAATGTTATTGATAGATTTTGTCAATATTATGTAATTTGTATGTAATGATACAAGAGTCAATGTTCATTAATATATTAATGTGAACAATTAGTAGATTGTTATTGATAGGTTTGGTTTTGTGTGAACAATTACTAGATTGTTATTGATAGTTTGGTTGATATTATGTAATTTGTTTGTAATGATACAAGAGTCAAAGTACACATTTAAATAGTAAATTAGATCAATCAGAGACATGTATAAATATTCATAGTAGATTAGATCAATCAGAGACATGTGTAAATAGTCATAGTAGATTTGATCAATGAGAGACATGTATAAATATTCATAGTAGATTAGATCAATTAGAGACATGTATATATATTCACTGGTTAATCCTGTTAACTGACTGTCAAGTAAATTTGTACCTATTTTGGTTTTAGGGCTTCACTCTGTTACAACCACGTTTACATTAACAACATTTGAAGTGAAGCCATTTTTATTTGTAGTCTTTCAATTTGATGTTTATTTTTATTAAACAAATTTTCCACATTTTATGTGTCTGTTATTTGTAGGATAAATGTGTATTAATGTCTTGTATATTAAATCAAAATATAAAATGTACATCCATCCAATCCACTGCCTTATTTTAGTCTGGTTGATAGTTTATTATCCATAATAGCTTTCTCTATATCTATTATGGTTAACATAAATAATATCATTCAACTAATACTAATGACTGTGGTAAATAGCAAGAAAAACGTTATTTGATTGCTTCTTTCAATAACTGATTCTCTGAGATTCTAACATCTCTGTATTTATTTTCTCTGTTCGTTGCAGATGGTACAAAAGTCAATATATTACTCTGGATATTTAACCCAATCTGCCTCATTCTGAAACTGATCTGTATAAATCAATTCTGACATGTTCACTACTTCGTATGTTTCTACATATTTTACATCCTTTCAAACACAAACATGGATATTCAAAATGAACAGTGCAAATATCTTCGATAATTTGGCTCTTTGTTGCAAGCTCTTCTTTTAATAATTTTGTCAAATAATTAAACTAAGATGCCATGGTTAGATGTTCTACAGAGAACACACTGAAATTGTTTTTACATATGATTTGTGTCACATGAATTCTGACAATTAAATTGTGTATTCTAATTGTGACAAAGGTATGTTTCCGTTTGGTTTCAATTAATCAGAACTAAATATAATTCTTTCATGCACTGTAAGAACTCTTATAGTCCTTTGTATAAACGATAACCTATAAATAATAAACATATGTATATTAGAGCTTGTAACCAGAGAATTATTTAAATATGAGCACAGACGTTGGCCAAGTGAAAATATAATTGATCTGTGATGGCAATAGAAAATTTGACATGGTGTAATCAAATAGGAATGCAATTTTTTTGTTTTTTTACAACTACCGGCAAAATGATACGTTTAAAATGGTGAACCAATAATTTAAATGTCAATCTGATGTAGTAGATTGGAATTAATGGTTCCAGAAATTTAAAAATAATATTTTCCTAATACTATACCATAACATACATGTCTCTGCATAAACAATATATTATTTTACCGTTCTAATAATGTATACACTACATACAGCTGTCTGTATGGCAACCATGCGAGTGCACAATCGAGGGGATGTGAGCCCCGGTGAGTGTTGTTGTAGACATGCAGTGTAGAGTTTACAGCACAATATAATAATCGCGAAATCACATTTTTCTGCCTAACAGCACTTCTTATCTCTTATCGGACGACTTCTTCTGCCGCCCAGTTAAGATAGAAGTTGTTTTTATTTTGCCAGCTATCCACACTGTATTATAGTAATGTTGACATCATAAACACACACTATCTTGGTTACACTTTATTTTTTTCTTTCTGCCATTCGCCATCTAATAACACTTTAAGCACTACAGTCTTGGCAATTCTCCACTCACATACTGACTCGAGCATGTTGCTAAAGCTACTATTCTATTAACATATTTACATAACATTTTTATAGATCTACATTACCTATAGGCCTG
>OZ024903.1:4822511-5105011 GCA_964017125.1 Flabesymbios commensalis | reverse complement strand
AGTGATTTAATTGGATACATAATTATGGTTGTTTTTTCTTGAAAAAACATTTCGCGTTCAGGGGGTCAAAATAACCTTAAACCTGCAATAAGGGGTATTTTTAAAGAGAAAAATGTTTAGAAATACAGAATTAGAGGTCATTTTTTTAACCTTCACTCAAGTGCAAGTGAAAAGGGTTTTTTTCAAGTGAGCTTGCTGTGTTTAGGGGTCTTTTTTTCAATTTCACTTATAGTGTTTAGGGGTGGTTTGCAAATCTCATCTCAACGGATGGGAAGCAAAGAGGTATGCTAAGAGCGGACACATAGCCACTTCTCTATGGGGGAATTGTAACACGCGCATGCAGCAGCGCGCCTGGTGGCCAGCAGGCACACGCAGATAAAAAAATAATATTCAGGTTTTAAGGTTTATAATAGAACATGATGTCTTTTTACATGCTGCAGACGCGCGGAGTGTGAGTAGTTTGTCATCTGAAGAGATGCGTACAGTGGTGACCTCCAGTCCCACACTGAATTCGCCTGTAGGTTTAGATTAACCAGAAAATCTAATATCCCTACAAACATAGGACGTTGACCGAATGTTGGGACACCGTCGTAGGCAATGGGCCAACATTAAACCAGTGTTTAGTTTTTGTATCGTGTTTGCTTGGAGCCTGTTCCCCTAAACTGTTTTTCTTCATTCAACACCAAGGAGAGTGGTCTTATCACAGTGCAATATCAAAGGAACTGTTATCATGATCCCAGCTGTATATCCCATAAATCGCATCAGCGCTATGTGACAACAGTGAGATAGTTAGTATGGAATGTGTAAATCCCAGCAAAGAGTCGACGTTAGGCCAATGTTGGTTTAAAGTTGGTCCAGCATTTTCGATGGTGAACCAATGGTAAATTGACACTTGATCAATGCCTCAATGAAATGTTTTATAGGTAACACAGTGCTGTGGTATACTCTGCCCTATATGCTGTGCTCGCTGACACAGAGGTGGCGCTACTGAGCCTTGTGTTACAGCGAAAACGTTAAAGTATCCGCTCTTATCATATACTCTTTGTTAGTCCAGTGGCAGGACCCCATTTTTTCACAAAACCTTGTTATACTCCCCTAAAATAATTTCTTTGCATTTTTCTTTAGTTAATATATAGTAGTACCCAAATACGGTGTGTGTAGACTTCAACATGGCTTGGCTTTTTTTAAATTCAAGATGGCGGACAAGATGGCCGCCAAATTGGAAGAAATGATGTAACTTCCGAGCAAATTCACTTGGGGAGATGATTTTTGTATCTGAGCATATGTTTTCAGGGTCAAGGAATCTATTTGTCCTATCAAGTTTATATCTTATGATATATATTTGCATAAAATTCAAGATGGCCACCGAAATTACTGATAAAATGGCGACGAAAGCTTATGCAGAAAGATATACCTTTAAAAAAATGTAATATCACATTCACAAAAATATCTAAATAATATATTGTGATGTTTAGACTTATTAAAGTAGGTGGGTCGTCATTATTTGGATGGGTAAACATTGTGGGCCCACCTGCATGAGCATCATGGTCAACGTCCAAGGAAAGGGATCCGCCGCAATGTAAATATTATGGTTCAGTGAAGCAAAGCGACCCAACTGCTTTAAACATTATGCTATTTTAAACGTGGCTATGGATACTTCCTATGGCTGAATAGGGCATGATAAAGAGGAATAAAGACATATGGAATGACATTATGGGTAGAGAAGGCCATGGTCCAGAAGGGGTAATAGGGCCTACCCAAAATGAAAAAACAATGGCCATTTGGATCAATTACCTCGGGATGCTGCACAAACACTAAGGGATGACTTGAGGGCAATGTTTGGGGCATGCTTGTCACCCCAGTATCACACATCGTGACATACAAAGAGGAGGATAAATCTCGCATGCAGTTGATTTAATGCCGGGCCAGCGTCGCAGAGGTAGATACTGCTGATGGAACTTCTATACTCAGAACCCTTGAGTCATGATCTAAACATAAACTGAATATTTTGGGGTACTTGGATGGTTACTAGTGACAGTTCTTTTCACCCCCCACCTGGGTAGGGTCATTAGGGATCGCTTCCTTACGTTACATGTTGTACGGCATGGTATGGAGGCACAAGTCTACAGTGATTATGCAACAGAAGCTGCAGTCTCCACGTGTCTGGCTATTATGTTCGGGCGGATTGCCAGTAGCGTACCCTGGTTACTCCGCTCAACAGCGGTACCAATGTAAGTCCCGCATCAATGCAGGCACTGTTGTTGGCCGTGGTAAGGCCTTAGACTACCGGCAATAGAGTGCTTGACACGAGGTCTCTCTCGTGGGATGAATGAAGTCGCCCTCAGCTATTGTTACTCTGGGAGGTATCCGAAGCGAGAATAGCGGAGCTGTGCAAAAGGACACAGTGTTTTAACATTAAAATAATTGCATAGTGAAACCTAAATCCCTGACCATCTGGGCATGTCTGGGGTTGATCCCCTAGACGTACCCTGAACCCCTTGTCGGGCGAGCAGGGGAAATCACTCTCAATAACCCACAATGACCTATCACTCCGCACTCATTTCATCAACTTTACATCATTCATCTCATCTTTGCACTGCACTATTTTTCTAGTATTACAATATCAATAAATGACCATTAGCGCCGAAAAGTGACGTTAAGTAATATTCTACTACTACAACAGCACAGAATAATGTGAATGTAGAATGTGCATTCGATATGGGAATGAGCAACTACAACACTTTGAGAGTACGTGGCTTGAAGGTTTTTATGCTATATTGTCTGAGTGTGTTGTGATATATGCTTCTCGTATAACATATATTCCATTGGGAGAACACACAGTTTTAGATCAAGAAGCAATATATGATAGATTGATAGGTGTTTTGGTCAGCAATAGAGACCTGGGTTTACCATATGTTCTCTCTGCAGAGCTCGCCGCATATCCACCATCAATGACAGGTGTGGGGACTACTCCACTATATCCAGATGGTAACATGCGGGTGCAAATGGAAAATCCAATTTAAATAAAAACCTTCAAGTGAATGTGTCAGAGATATTGATGTTTTCCTTTTGGTATTATTGTCGACGTGTCAGCGGTGTTGTGGACAATTGATTGTCCAACAAAAGGTTCACTCAACACGATGGTCGAAAACATTGTCGAAAGTATCAAATGAGCTTTCTGAAAATGATGTGTAGGGCCTACCTTGCACTTGACAGGTACAGGACTACCCAACTAAGAGTATCACTCGAGCTGTGCAAGGAATAACATCTTCGCTTGTCGATAGGCTAAGCATAAAATCACGGCTTCCACTGAATTATATGTGACCAAATCCTAAATGACAGCCATTTTCTAAATCACAACACAGTTGACCACCACTTTGTAGTGACAGGAGGCGATGGAGCTCTGACTCAGGTTTTTAAAGGGCAAAAACATCTGCATTTGCACTTTGTTTCTAAACAGAAGTCAGGAAGCTGATATTATTTTGACACAGCAGGCCATGTTCATAGACATAACGGAGAGTCAATAATCGTTTTGATCGCAGATGACACTGCTGGTTTTGCTTTCCTGGTATACCCCTACTCACAACAAAATCTACATTGTCCAATGATAATGCAATCCCCTATATATGGTCGAACATGAAACAAAAACATGGTCAAATATCATCGCAAATACTCCCTCTTCGTGTCGTAAGTGACTGTGCTACTATAACTGCCTATATCTACTTTAGGAGATCAGATTACAGTAATATCTGTGACACACCTCTGATAAAGTTTCATGCAAATCATAATTTTGTAAGTTTTCCTGCTGAAGGACAGACAAACCGACACGCACAAAAATATAACCTCATTTGGCGGAGGTAACGAAGATAAATGAAAGCAAACCAAATTATACCAAAATGTAGATTATGTTAACTCTTAACTCGTTATAATGTGTAAAAGCTGTTCAGTCACGTCCATTGAGTGTCTATGTCTCATTAACATGATTAATGTTAATGTACAGTTAGTGTCTCACATTGACAACAATAATTTAATTTGGTTTCTTACAGCCACTCAATCATGTATTGGTCGCAGGGTTCAATATGTCTTGTTAAAGACGGACACTATGCACTAATTCTGACAGCAATAATTTAATTCACTTGTGTGAGTTAAATTCAAAGGTGCAATGTTAAAAGTTGAAGGTTTATTTATTTTTTATTTTGACAATGTCTTCTTAGTGATTCTAATACTGTTGACCTGGTAATATTTAGACACGCGAAAATTATCAGATCTACAGTATATTTTCTCATATATCCTGTGTTCATGTTGCTGTAGAATTCCTGTCTCAGGCTTATCAGCATCAGGCAATTTCAAAAGAAGGAAATTGCTGTTTGTTATATCAGCCGGGTTTATATTATTTTGCATTCCAATCATATAGACACAGAATCATTACTAAGCCTACTTATTTAGGAACTACGACGTAGCATACCGGTACAGCTAATTAGAATATTTCCACATATAATATGACCCCATCACAGATAAGCCCACAAGAAGACATACATTTACATATTCATAACGACTTATATGCATCTTTAATGGTTTAGCAACTAGATATTACTATTTTTAGGGGAACATAGCTATACTGTGATCACTATCATTAGTTAGTCAAATTTTGGCGGCCATTTTGAATTTTTGTAAACGGCTATATCTAAACGTCAACTTAACAACTGAAATAGATTCACAGATGGCAAAAACATATGGTTAGCAGGTTAGACATCGAGATCACAATTCTATGATGTAAATTAGTTCAAAGTTCTGCATCTTTGGTCTAGGATTTTAAATTTACTTTTGCGGCCATTTTGTTTTTTTAAACGGCTACATTTGACTTAGATTTGACTGTGTAGACAGAAAATCCGTCTCTGGCTGTCAGTGAAAAGCCATGAGAGGACTGTTGCACAGGTTGGACTATGTGGGTAGTTCGCTAAATTTCTGCTGTGACGCTGTCCAGCCTGGCTGTGACGAAAGTTATCGTCGCGAAATGACAAACAGTATTGGTTGCAGAGCACTACTCACAGCATTTTTTGTCGTCTGCAAAAAAAACCTTCTGCTCTGACTCTACTCTGAGACTCTGAATAAAAATTAATTCATCAGCATTATGTATTGCTGAATTCATTATATATATTATAGATATCTATTTATGTCATTTTTTAAATATGTAGTTATTTAAGTAAGACAATGGAGGGTCTATATCAATTATTGGATCATACAAAACTAACCAATTACATAATAGGGGCCTATGTGAGCGATAATAAATGAACTTCATTAAGAACCGCTTGGAAGTGAGCGTAAATCGTCTATCATGCCTATAGGCCTACTTTGGGCCACATTCATTTTGGTAATTCTGTAGCGCATGCTTTTCGTTGATTTCTCCGTCAATTATGAACCGATTTCTCTGAAATTTAGCACAGGCAATTTTCAAGTCATATCCTAATGTCGGTAAAAATTTCGCTAAATTATATTTAATATTGCAAAAGTTAGACCATTTGACATGTAATTAAATTCTAGAATCAGTTTAATGGGTTTGATTACGTCATAATTTTAATTTAGTACATGTCAAATGGTCTAACTTTTGAAATACTGAATATTATTTTACGGTATTTACATGGATATTAGGACTCTGTTGAAATATGATTTTGACAAAATTTCATGAAAATCAATTGATAATTGAGAAGTCAACGAAGACATGCGCTACTGGTTAGTTGTGGCCTGAGGTATAGTCCTTGAGAAGTTCTTTAATTTTGTCATAGAAAACATGTTGGAACCCTCCATAACACATTAACAGTCGCACTATATATAGGCCTAGTTAGCACCCTCCACAACGTGTTACAGGTTAGCAAGCCTTCTTTATCTGAACCGTAAGACGGCGGGTCGCTGGCGACTCGCGATCGATTTCACCCCTATTAACACCCTTCGAAATACATTTTAATTGAGTTTATCTAACTCAGTAACCATTTATGCATCCATTCAGCTGATTTTGAAACATTCTACCAGTTATGGCCTATCATGTAAGAGCATTTTTAAAACACCCCTCAAAAAATATTTCGGCTATTTTAGGCATTTGTGACGATGTGAGTATCTTACGTTTCAGATACATGCTGCGTTCTAACCCGGAACCTAGTGGAGGGTGAGATCGTTCTAACTAATTATATAATGCCAATTATACAAGACATGTTTATTTACTGTTTCAGAAGCATGTTTCACAAGCTGATTCACCTTGGCCCTGTCGGGTTTGTTTCGCTTGCTTCAAAGCAGACACAATTAATTTTCCAAGGCTGCAGGAGATATCAACCCATAATTACAAGTTAGTTCTTAAGTATCAGTACAATATCAAAGGCAGTAGGCCTACTGAGTAATCACTATTTTTCTTTAATAAAAAGTCATACGTTGTACATGAAGTCGCAATCTACTGCATTGAAATTGCAAAATGTTCAGAGTGACAGTGTTAAAATGCTAAGTGCAATGATTAAGTTTTTCGTTTGATGCATTATGACACACATATGCAGCATCGCTGGCCAGCTGTGAAACAGCATCATGCACTGAGGTCTGCTCTTAATAAATAACGGTGGAAACACATGGTCATATAGCAATGTTTTAAGATTTGAGTCAAATTTTCAATCCACATGTTATTAACCCTTACAGCGCAGGGATCAACTTTAGTCGTCAGATTCTGACCACTGAAGTCGATCCCTGCACTGTAAGAGTAAAAATATTTCTAATGGCTGTAGACCCATAACATAGGTAATCAAATAAATTGGAAGGATCTAACTAAGACATTTATGATGATTTCAAATTGAAAAAAACTCTTTGGTCTCAATGTTTTTAAAAATAATATTCAGCGTTTTAAGGTTTATAATAGAACATGATGTCTTTTTACATGCTGCAGACGCGCGGAGTGTGAGTAGTTTGTCATCTCTGCCTGACACTCATCAGATGCTGAAAGACAGTGTGCGAGAATTTGTTGAGAGAGAAGTCAAACCAAATGCAGCAACTTGGGATAAGCAAAGCCTCTTCCCACAAAACCAGGTATGTCTACTTAACTCTTCCAAGCCTCAATTTACCATTCTTCATTCCCTAAAAGCTGCCAAGTTGTACTGAATGAAGATGACATGAAGAGGAATTAATTGCCATATATACTGTTTAAATAGTTTCTTGAAATTGTTTTTTCTAAAACCCTTAGGTGTAAAAAATCAGTCAATTTTCAAAATGATGCTTTGGCACATTATGCGGATTTAAAGAATCACAAACTAATATATAGATTTCACTAAGTTCAACAGTGTATTTGTTAATGTTTCTTAAATGACACATATTTGAAAATTAAACTGCTGGATTAAATTTTGAATATATGTATCATTTACATTAACCCTTTCAGCGCGGAGACAGACTTTATACGGCAAAATATGACTTAAGTCGATCCCACTCAAAGAGTAAAATATTTACAATGGCTGTAGACCCATAACAAAGGTATTCAAATGAAGCAGAAATAATTAACTAAGACATTTAGAATGATTTCAAATTGAAAACAACTCTTTGGTACCCATGGTCTATACAAAAATATTGCTGTGCTTTAAGGATTGAGATATGTCAAGAGGATAAGAATAAGTATAACCAACGATGATCCTAGTTAATCAGTTGGAGTGGAGCTTATATGAGTTGTATGTGTAACATAAAAACAACAATATATCTCTGTCATGTATGATTGCAATATTGGTATGATTACATTTGCAACCATTGTGTTATCAACATGGGTAATCCAGATTATGACAGACAATATTTAGAGGATAATGAATCAGTTCATGATTTTATTTTTTGTTGATAATATGTATAATCTTTTAATTAAAGATTAAACATGTATTTGAAAATATATGTTTTGTGTTGTAGGCCTAAATTAGAACTTAATACATGTTATGATCATTCTCTCAATGATTACTGTTCCACAATAAAATGTTAAAATCTATGTCTAGCAGACCATATCGCACAATAACAATCATAATTACAGATGGTTTAAATATTAAATTCAGAGTTGATTATGGAGGATCATGGAAGATAATTATACATTTTTCATGTAGTATTTAAAAAACACCGTACTATACTTGACCCTTTTTGTCTTGGACCCTAAAATACTGTTTTCACCTTTTTTATTTGTCCTTTCAACAGGACAATTTTGATGGAGAAATGAGCATCAGCCCTAAAGTGCTGAATTATTTTTATATAAACCATGGAGACCAAAGGGTTTTTTTCAGTTTGAAATCATCATAAATGTCTCAGTTAACTCTTTCTGATTCATTTGAATACCTATGTTATATGTCTACGGTTAGTATAAATATTTTCACAGGGCCGGGATCGACTTTAGACGGCAGAATCTGACGACTAAAGTTGATCCCCGCGCTGTAAGGGTTAAATTGGTTAGTTTAGCATAATGTTTTGATTCAATTTGTACATCT
The DNA here is from genome assembly GCA_964017125.1 of Flabesymbios commensalis. Taxonomy (NCBI): domain Eukaryota; kingdom Metazoa; phylum Annelida; class Polychaeta; order Terebellida; family Flabelligeridae; genus Flabesymbios; species Flabesymbios commensalis. Next base: position 5,096,534 of record OZ024903.1, on the reverse strand, counting down.
GTATTTAATTTTCATCCACTTGTAAATGTGCATCACAACAGCTTCAAGTGGGTGAAAATTTCAAAACTCAATGTTTTCTCTTACCGCACTGAAATTTATAAACACTGTTTGTGCATTAAATATGAAATAACTTGTGTTGGAACAGGTGCAGAGGCTTGGTGAGATGGGAATGATGGCAGTTGAAGTGGAGGAAACATGGGGCGGTACTGGCCTTGATACATTAGCTTATGCCGTCGGACTAGAAGAAGTGTCAAGAGGCTGCGCATCAATGGCTGTCATCTGTAGCGTTAATAATGTAAATAAAATTTTGTAACGATTGAAACCCTTCAAAGCTAGGGCTATCAAGTAACTGAAAATAAAGACTTTACATTTATGAAATTGGAGCCCCATGCATCAGTGTCTCAGGCTTAAAACATATTTAACTTTAAATCATGGTATGCAAGTGCTAAGTAAAACACAGAAAGACTACCATGTTCTACATCACATTAGATTTATTCTTGTTGATTGTTTTCCATCAAGATTTTCAAATGCTTGGTCTCCAAATTAAACAAATATGAGTGATTTTCACCCATTTGAAGTTGTGGGTCGCGGTAGCGAGACACAACTTCAAGTGGGCGAAAATTTTAATTATTTAGTTTAGTGGTTTAAGGGTTAAAATTGATAAAATAGTTAATAATAGATGCTCTTGGTTGATAATAATTAATTATCGTGCATTTTAGAGTTTATATCTAGGTCCTGTTAACAAATTTGGAAATGAGGAGCAGAGAGAATCCTGGGTGAGACCGTTCACATCGGGTGATCAAGTTGGCTGTTTCGCTCTAAGTGAGCCCGGTGAGTACATCCTATGGTTTATTCTCCTTAACTGCTGTATTTATTATAATAAACACCTGACGCGTTAATTAGAATACCCCCTGAGATCACAGGGGGATGGGTTTTTATTGGAGTAGTTTTTTAATGATCATATAGTGTACATGATTGTGGGTTTTATTTTCGAATCAAGGGGGTGGACGTTTATTGGAATATGGGTGTTTATTAGAATAAATACAGTACCCACTATATACATAAATTTCATTTAAGTCTGATGTATACAATTATGTATCTCTGAATAGTTTTCAGTCACTTGAGTTGAAGTTGTGGATCGTGTCAAAGAGCAACTTAAAGTGGGTGAAAATTCAAATTAAATAATTTGGCGGTTACCGTATATCCCCGCGTATAGTGCGACGCCATGTATAATACAAGTTGAGATTTGAGGCCTCGGATGACTTGAAAAACGCCTGTCCCTCCGTATAATACGACCTTAAATTTTAGATGTCGGCAGCGTCCCCGGCCATCTAAATGTGAGGTCAGATAATATCTTGTTCTACTAATCAGCTAATATTTAGCGCAGCCACACAGGACACCTGTATACACGATGCTCCATGACGGGAACAGCGGCAACATTATAGCTCAGCAAAGCCAAAGGGCAGTATCTGCTTACTTGTTAAGTAAGCAGATACTGTATTTTCATTTTCCACGGCACAGTGGATGTCTTCGGTACTCTCGTCTGGGTCAGACATTCTGAGGCCTGCATAGGCTACATATACACTGTATGAAATTGCCACTTGAAATATAATCACTCAGATTTTAAAATATTTATATTTCGCCTACAAATTTATATTATTTTAATTTATCTATTACAAATTAGACCATATTTCAATATCGTCTTGCTCAAATAAGAACATTCCAAGATGAAATGTGATAGTAAAACATTTGCAGACTAGCCGCATTGTCTAGACACAAGAGGTGCGTGGCTGTATAAGGTGTCTGGGTGTAACAATGCACGTGTTACAGAGCCGCGCTCCGTGAACTAGGCCTACAGCTAACAGATACCACCATTTGCTCAATATCGTATCATCAGCGGCAACAGCGGTAGGCGTTAATGTCATCCCAGCAATATGGACATTTTGAGGCCTACACATATAGAATTTGCCATAGGAAATATAATCAGTAATATCTTGTTATATTTTGTCAACGCATTTCTCTCATTCCATCAATCAATCAATCAATCAATCAATAAAACTTCTATAGGGCCTATATATCAAAAAAAATATCATGTTCAGATAGGCCTACCCTCGTACACAATAGAACACTCCAATATGAAAGGCTATCTTAGATTAAATCAATATTAATATAAATGAATAACTCAGCAGTGTGAATTGGTTGCAGACTAACACTGACTAACGGCGTCATTTATCTGCCCGTGGTTGTCAGAGGTCCCACGCGCGTCGGCGAGAACAACGTCGACAGCGTGAGACGGGGGCCTCACAACAAACACTACTCCATGGCCAATGCTGCTTTATAATTGTTGGGCCAGCGTCGACGACACTGTCCTAACTTTGACCCAGCATTGCGTTAGTGTATCGTGCTCAATGGGTGCATTATCCAATCGTCGCAAGGCCGCTACAGTAAATGACATTCTACTAGTTGGAAAAGCATAGTCTAACTGTTGTTCTTGTTGTATAGGCCTGCTTACCAAACACGCTGACTGGCCTACGTCTACAGATACGTTTTACCACTAGATAACTTACAGCATAACTTACCACTAGAGAGCTAAAAAAAATGTATTAAATGCTACATCTATGTATAATACGAGGTGCCTTTTTGCGACATGAATAGCTAAGAAAAAACATCGCATTACACACAGGGATATAAGGTAACCCTTACAGCGCGGGGACCGACTTTAGTCATCAGAATCTGATGTCTGTAGGATTAAAACTCTTTATAATGGCCGTGGACCAATAACATAGGTATTCAAAAGAATCTGAAAGAGCTAACTAAGATATTTATGATGTTTTCAAATTGAAAAAACCCTTCGGTCTCTATGGATTTTACTAAAAGAATTCAGCGCTTGGAGGTTTGAAGGGTTTATGGTTAAGATCTGAAGTGAGAATCAGTGTGATATCAGTGAATGCGATATCAGAACACCAAAATTAAAAAAAAGGTGTAAACTTGTAAACTTATCAGCTTTTTTCTATATTTTTCTTTGTTAGGTAACGGTAGCGATGCTGGTGCTGCGTCTACTACAGCTCACAAGGACGGGGAAGGCTGGGTGCTGAACGGCACCAAGGCCTGGATTACTAATGCTTATGAAGCCAAGGCGGCTGTGGTCAGTTCTGTCGATCCTCATTAAATACTAGACATTGACCCAATCATGACATTGAACAAGTTTGCTGTTGGACGAGAATCAGAGACATCGGTCCAGCATTAACCCTTCCAGTGCAGAGACCAAATTTAGACGTCAGAATCTGACATCTACAGATGTCAGATTCTAAAGTCATTTCCCGCACTGAAAGAATTTCAAATTTATAGTGTCTGAAGACCCATAACATATGCATTGTAATGAAGCAGAAAGAGCTAACTAACACATTTATGATGATTTTAAATTGAAAAATCCCTTTGATCTACATGGTTTATTCAGAAATATTTCAGCGTTGTCATACAATGCCATTATGGGTGAATGTCTTATTTTGTTGGGTCTATATCATACTTTTATTCTGGCTTTTTTAAATATTATTTATTTGCCATTAAAACCAGAATTACATATGTTTCAACATTTGTGCTGCTTTTTATCAGCAAAAATACAAACCAAAATTTATCAAATGTGTGGGTGTAAAAATAAATAAAACAAAAATTGTTAATTACAACAGGTCTACCTTTGACACAAAAGTCTTGTCATTCATTTAAAAGTGGCCCTTGCGTCAGCAAGAATACCAGCTTGAGAGATCTTAATATGCGATGCAATTCTAATTGTGTGAAACTCAATGACCTGGACCTCCTTTGTTTTCACTGAGCTGGCTAATACAACAACGAAGTATGGGGGAGGGTTCTTATATAACCTTATTTTCACCGAGTGACATCACTGCGTTTCACAGAATGAAGTATGGGGGAGGGGGTGTTATATAACCTTGTTTTCAACGAGTGACGTCAATGCGTTTCACAGAATAAGTCTAACAAAATGTGATTTTTCTCTGAGAATTTAAAGTTCTGAATTTATTAAGTTTTGTTTGTTGACAGGTCTTTGCTACAACAGATAAAGACAAAAAACATAAGGTATGGATCTCAATCTGGGTCAACAATAAATATTTTCCAGATAATAATATGTTTTCAAGTTTTAAAGCAAATCAAATGTTACTTAATAACAAGTGTCAAAGCAATTTTTTGTCAACAGCTCGTTTATATCGTAGGTTTTCTTATAGACCCTTTCTCAGTTAATTTCAGCAGAATATTGATACATAGTCACTATTGCCGATTCTAAAAGTACATTGTTACCTATTGGCCTATGTAGTGCAGAATAATCCTCGAATCTTTCCTGATGCATCACTGAATATTCAGCAAAATGGCGGTGATACTTCTCCAGATATTCCACGAAGGTTTGTCAATACATCGCGTGTGTGTTTTCTCGTAAGACCACACAATCGACATCGGCACTGATCGCCAGTACATCGCCAGATATTTTGGCCCTTGTGGGACCATAGCATAACCTGATGTTAATGGACTGCCAGTTCAACCCATATAGCACCGAATTATATAATTTAAATTATGCACAACTTCACGTGGGTAAAATTTATTTTTTAAATTAGTTATCTTTTTATACATTTGGGATCAACACAATAACCCCACATTATAAAATTTAAATTTTCATCCACTCAAAGTTGTGTCTCGCTACAGAGACCCACAACTTCAAGCGTGTGAAAATTACTCATATTTGTTTATTTTGAGACTAAAATTTCCAATAACAGTAATTTGATCTGCTAAGCAAATGGATTAAATATGACTTTAGTCGTGCTTTAGCTCTTTAACCCTTACAGTACGGGGATCGACTTTAGACGTAAAAATCTGACGATTCTGACGTCTAATGTTGATCCCTGCACTGTAAGAGTAAACATACTTGTATTTATAATGATCGTAGATCCATAACATAGGTATTCAAATGAATCAGAAAGAGCTAACTAAGACATTTATGATGATTTTGAATTGAATAAAACCCTTTAGTCTCCATGGTTTATACAAAAATAATTCAGCTCTTCAAGGGTTAGTCCAGCATTATGTCTGTTGTAGGGTATCAGTGCCTTCCTATTACCAATGCCAACACCTGGTCTCTCTCTCGGGAAGAAAGAGGACAAACTTGGAATCCGTGCCTCGTCCACAGCTAATCTTATCATGGAGGACTGTAGAATACCAAAAGATAACCTGCTCGGAAATCAAGGAGATGGCTTCAGGATAGCAATGGTAATTGTGATAATAAGAGTGATAGTAAATGGTAGAAATGGTTGGGATAATCTTGATGCTAGATGCAGCCATCGTGATATATTAAGCTCTTCATAATTTGTTTATTCAGACAAAAATTCATCATATTTTGTCCAACATGATATGAAATTAATATATTTGATATAGTACCTAATTTAAGTAAAACTTTGAAATATATTAGTAAAGTTTATTAAGTATCATTATTGATCCCTTCAACAATTTGCCGAATATACAATGTGCTGTATTTTTTTCAGATGACTCTTGATTCTGGTAGGATAGGAGTCGCAGCTCAAGCTTTGGGGATTGCACAGGTATGTGTCTAAATACTCATGTACTGTCTGCCTTAACTGTCGGAACACTATTCAATTTAAGTTTTCAGTCACCTGAAACTGGGTCTCGCTACCATGCAAAATACACAACTTCCAAGTGACTGAAAATAGCCTGGATTTGTGAAATGCAGGTCCAGGGGTCGATTTAAATGCTGGTATTTGTCAGTCAATGTCACCAGCCAGTGGCCCGTATGGCCAGCTGATTGAAATACAAATGTCACTCAACTCTGAAGGTTACAATGTATGCAGATGTACCGGGTAAGTCATAATTATTTCACAGGTTTCAGGAGATTTATTGCGACTATTATCCAAGAAGATTACTATAGTTTTCTAAGGAACAGAACTGATTCTTGCAAATATGTATTTCCATTTTAGTTAATTAATCTTGTCTATTATTATCTATGTGTCATGATACACATGTAAATTATTTAGTTCTGATGAAATAATAGAATGATGAAATGTTTATAAATATAAAAAATGAATATAAAAAACATAAAATATTATGAATATAAAAAACGTTTTTCTTTGTTTTAAAAAAAAATTTCTTCTCTGATCTATTGCTTTATGTCTCAAAGAGTCAATTTTATAATTTAAATAAATGTACTTTGCAGGCTGCAATGGAGTGTGCTCTTGACTATTCTGGGAAAAGGTTTGCATTTGGAAAGCCCATAGCTAAACTACAATCAATACAGGTAGGCTGTATTATTATTTCCTCATATTGTGCTGCGATTTTCACTATGAGACAGATATAAGTGAAAACTGATGATGACTTCACAATTTTTTTTTAGACCAAACTTTCTGACATGGAAGTCAGTATACAATCTGCTCGACTACTAACCTACGTGGCTGCAATGCGCAAAAGTGATGGACAATCATTTACCAAGGTGAGAGTAGTGATATCACTGATGGATATGTAGATATTCAATGACGGGAAGTCTATGCGTAATTAAAATAAACATTATACATTATGTTATACAGTGCATAATACAATGACATAGATAGGGCCTAATGATGTAAAATATATGTACAAGTATTAACTAAAAGAATTATACATGAACAATATGTATGTTTATGATACTATATATAATATATATACTGTTTCCCGCACCAAAACCAGGGATAAGTATTATTATAAGTGATGATTAATGGTACATAAATTTTGATGATTAATGGATAATGATGTAAAATACATGTAGAAATATTTACTAAAAATTTAGCAAAAGCGTTCATGTTTATGATACTATGTAAAGGCCTAATATATATATGTTTCCCGCACCAAAACCAGAGATAAATAATTAAGTTTGGACGTCATCGTCCAAACTTGGTTGTTATCACTAAAAGACTATCTTCATCTTATTATTAATTTACGCACGATTTTGGCCGCGCTATTTCCCACTCAGTTTACAAAGTAATCCACTTCAAACTTTGGCACAATGATCCTTATGTATTGACTTGAGTTGCTATATCTTTTCTCGGCGATCTGACTAGTGGATCTGGACCTGATCCAGATTTCATAGATTCACTATATGGATCACCATTGACAATTTTTAAAGCGCTATTTCTCACTCAGTTTACAAGTAATCGACGTCAAACTTTGGCACAATGATCCTTAGGTATTCAGGTACCAGGCTATATCTTTATTCAGTGATCTCGCTAGTGGATCCATAATTGTTCAGGATTTTGTAAATCCACTATGTGTACTAATGTTGGTAGAGTGATTTACATGTCGGATGATCAGTTTAAAAGGAGAGTCGGTCAACACAATGTGTCTTTGTTATGTGGACGCCGCATTATGGTGGTGGCTTGTACTGGGCTTCCCGACCGGCTTGACCTTCTAATCACCAGGGGGTGATAATTAAAATACATATGTATATCCAATAATGTTTCAGTGATGGGCCAGCATCGCGAACAGTGGCTCTGCATTGAACCAACATTGGGTGTTTGATATCAATAGTGACAACATTTTAAATGCCAGATTTAAATATCAAAATAACAGTTATAATTGCAGAGAATTGTTCCAAATGTTCTAAATGTCTCAAATGCCCGAAATGTAAAAATGTTTCTAATGTTCCAAATGGTCTAAATGCTCCAAAATTTCCAAATATCGCAAAAAGTCGCATAAGTCAAAGTCCAAACTTTACTGTTACTTGAAAAGTAAAAGTCATTTCTAGTATTATAATTGATGATTAATGGTACATTCATTATGATGATCAATTATAAATATTATTAATCGGTTATTATTGAAAAACTTAATAGTAAATTGATTCACAATGTTAGGGTGAATATTACTGCATGAAGTTATTCAACTCGCTCCCCCCCCCCCCCCCGCCCCCACAAATTATTGCACTTAGCTTGCTGTAATAATTACCTTTCCAACACTGTTTCACAGGAGGCAGCCATGGCGAAGTTAGCAGCGTCTGAGGCTGCTACGTCTGTGGCGCATCAGGTAGGGATTCTGCTAGAATGTATTTTTAGTGCTGTTATTTCCTGGGATTTTACACCATAATTATAATGTACACATTTTATTTCTTTTGCTGCTTAATTAATTTGAAGCTGAAATCGCAAACACAATTTCCAGCTTCAAATGACGAAAAATACATAAATAGGAAGGGTATTCCCCCGGGTCAGGGGGAATACCCTTCCTATCTATGTATCTTTCATTCATTGGAAACAGGAAATGCTAACGCAATTCACATCTTCAAATGACGAAAAATATAGTTATTTTTGAAAAATAGACTTCTCAAAATAGATTCTTTGATAGACATCTAACACAAGCTATTGAACCAATGCTGGCTTAATGTTGGCCCATCATCTGCGATGCTGGGCCAACATTAAACCACCATTGTTCATTTTGTCTGAAACATGCTTGAAAACATATACTGTAGATCTTGTAATATCCGCGAGGAGGACAAGTTCGTGAATTCAAAAAATTATTATTATAATTGCGCCACTAAGGAAAAATGAAAATTTGTGAATTCTAAATAAAAAATTCGCGAAAATTTAAACACGCAAAAATTACCAGATATACTGTATATGTAAGATCCCAGCAGCACAAGGGTAAAGAAGAAACATTTCAAACAGGTAAAATGAGTAAAAAAAAATGAAATTATTATCACACATAGATTGTCTGGATTGAAATGTAAAGAGGGCGGGACAATATTCATCGTAGCAAATACGAGATGTTTACCCAGTGTTGAGTTGATGTTGGGCAGATGTTGTAGATGACGAGCCAGCATTAAATTGATATTAGGTCAATTTCTCGTGTTTGTTGTGTTATGTATCATTGGTTTATGTGCGGGCCATTGCAGCAGAATTTTTCGCATATAAAATGTTTTAAATAGGCAACACACAATATATTACAGTTGAACAAGTTCACTTTTTTATTGCAGGCCATGCAGGTTTTGGGAGGAATGGGTTACGTGTCAGAGATGCCGGCAGAGCGTCACTACAGAGACGCTCGCATCACAGAGATATACGAGGGAACCAGCGAAATACAGAAACTGGTCATCGCACAAAATCTCCTCAAGGAATATCAAGCTCTGGACTAACATCTAGAATTATTTCTAATAATTGTATATAATATGTTTATAATATGAAAACAACTGGGAAAAATAATAATATTTTAAATGCACAATATTCAACTTCATAGAAATATTAGAACTTGTTTCAAACCACAATTTTAAGTGACTGGAAGTAACCCGTGTTATTCAAATTTCTATGCTTAATAATTTAGTGTAATATTTAATTGTTAAATTCTCCCTGCATATTCCCATGCATTGATGGAACTTCCACTTAACCCTTTGACTTCCAGGCCGGGGTGCATGCCAGGATCCAGATATACTGGTGTACGAGTTCTATTTTTCGTCATTTGAAGCTGGAATTGCTAACGCAATTTCCAGCTTCAAATGACGAAAAATACATAAATGTAGTATATATTTGACGAAAATTTGTCATTTTATGGTTACGTTCATTGACGAATGACGACGGAAATTTCCGTCATGTATGGTAGTGAAAAGGTTAATAGAAAAAATAAAAATTTATGTAGATATGTATAATAATAATATTCTATCCATATCGACCTAGACAGAGTATTGTACATGTTGTATGTGCCACTCAAATGATCTACAACATTACTTTTTATATACAGTATTTCAAGTGACAAATACTGCTTGCAGCATCAGTCATTTTCATAATATCAGAAATAAATAAGTCTTATCTGTTCCTGATAATATGTATTATACAACACTAATCGAATAGATCACTTTTTCAACAAGCTGTGCTGCCATTTTCTAGTAGCATTTCTAATTGATAGATCCAAGTTTCTAAAGTCATTACACGTATGTCAAAACAGTGTTTTGTAGGCCTGGCAGGTAATGAACGTAGATGTATGAGCCTTTTTCCAGAGGCATTTGTTTTAAAAGATGGATCGAAGGTTCTTGTAGCTTTTGAACGTGTACCATTAACGATGTAAGAGCAGTATAGTTTGATGTTTGTGCCATTTAGTTTATAATCTAGTCATTCCCGAGTGGTGTTGAAAAACTGATAAAATTTCTATCTATTAAGCCTTTGCATACTAAGTTATCTAAGTTATCCCACTTGATGATGTGTCTGGCTACAGAGAACGCATGTTTATGAGGGTGAAAATTACTCGGGAACAGTATTCGTTTAATTTGAAACAAAAGATTTGCTAAGCTTGACGCTTAAACACTCCTTTCATTCCCACTAACAGCGATTTCATCACCTAATACAATAAATTGAAAACGATGATAGTCGTGCTTATAATGCCTAAATGGTTAATGTGTAGTCATTCCCAGCAAACCCTTTCTATATCTGCTCTACCGCTTTATATATCTTCTTTACCGCTAGGCGAATGTCTCGTACGGTGCTGGAACATTATATTACCTCATGCGTCATCTGAAATGTTGAATACAAAAAAAATTATTCTAAAATTTTTAAAAAATTGGAGATTCTTATTCACTGAGTTAGGAATTGGGGTAGCACAGAAAATACAAAACATTTATATAGTATTTGTAAAATGTCGAACCAACGTCGAAGACGTTGGGCAGACGTTGTACAAATGGTATATAAATGTTTTTGTGTTTGCTGGGAGTAGGCCTATATCAATTCACATTCATTTCAATGCCTATGCCCGCGGTTTACTGCCATTTGTAGATATATTCTTTTCAGTAGGGGGATCGACTTTTGACTTAAAAAAAAACTCAATACCTTGATTGTTTGTAGGTCTTTTCTCTTGTGTGAATTTGCTTGGTGAATATGCGCGGCATGTGAGCTTGAGAGAGTTCAATATCTATATTTATTGTGAGATCGCAAAATTCGTTTTTTTTGCTTCAAATCGCAGGTGCTAGTGACAAATCGGTTATGTTTGATGTCAATATCGCTAGTTAACTTTATTTTGTATACAGGTAGATGATATGTTGAACATGCAATCATTCAATTTGTTGATGTATTTATATAATAAATTTATTTTTTATGTCTTTTGCTGGTTGCCGCATTTTTGGATATTTAATTACGACATATTTTTATCTTCGACAGGTACAATTTGTTTAGACGGGAGATACATCAGTACAGCCATTATTAAATGATGATAGCTTTAGCTTTTGTCTTTCTGTTAATTGATCAACTTTCCCACGGAATCTTTTTATGTATAGGTCTTACTCTAGATAGGGAAAAAGATAACTATTAGCAGGAAAATGTCGGAGCAATGCAATGCTACGTCTGAAATGCTATGGGTATCCAGCAAATACGGGACATTTAACCAATGATGCTTAACCCTTTAGTCGTCAGAATCGGACGACAGACGTCAGATTCTGACGACTATAGTCCACCCCCCCACTGTAAGAAAAAAAATATAACATAGGTATTCAAATGAATCGGAAAGAGCTAACTAGACATTTATGATGATTTCATATTGAAAAAACCCATTTGGTTGCGATGTTTTTTTTACAAATTAACCTTTACAACGCTGAACTATTTTTGTATAAACCATGGAGACCAAAAGGTTTTTTCAATTTAAAGTCATCAAAAATGTCTTAGTCAGCTCTTTCCACTTCATTTGAATAAATATTTTATTCTTTCAATGCGGGGATTGATTTTAGACGTCAAATTCTGAGGTCTAAAAAAAAATTCCGATGTCTTCATTCTGAAGTCCAAATTCTGACTCCGCACTGAAAGGGTTAGCCGTTGGCTGCTATTCTAGACCAACATTAAACCATTATTGGTTCAACATTAAACGTGATTTATGTTAAAACGACCATGTCTGGGTCTGACCTTGATATTTTCCAGTTATGCTAAAATTGTAACACACTATTCCCATCCACCTGTCAATTACCAAGCATCTTATAAAATACTGATTTTCACAGCTGTATAGTTTGGATAAGAGTAGCTATATATAATGTTACAGGATAATAAAGGGTGCATTTTGATTATATTAAGTTATCATAGAATAATATTCTTATGTACTTGGCCCACAACTGTATATTCAACGACATGTTTCCACCCCAAACGGTATAATGTGTTTTAACCCTTTCAGCGCGGGGACCGTCTTTAGACGGCAGAATAGATTCTGATGTCTAAAGTGGATCCCGCACTGTAAGAATCGAAATATTTATAATGGCGGTAGACCCATAACTTAGGTATTCAAAAGAAGCGGAAAGAGCTGACTAAGACATTTATGGTGATTTCAAATTGAAAAAAAACCCTTTGGTTGCGATGTTTTTTACAAATTAATTCAGCGCTTCAAGATTAACCTTTTCACTACCATACATGACGGAAATTTCCGTCGTCATTCGTCAATGAACGTAACCATAAAATGACACAAATTTTCGTCAATATATACTACATTTATGTATTTTTCGTCATTTGAAGCTGGAAATTGCGTTAGCAATTCCAGCTTCAAATGACGAAAAATAGAACTCCTACACCAGTATATCTGGATCCTGGTATGCACCCCGGCATGGAAGTCAAAGGGAGAGGGTTTGAGCATCCGGTCTGCACACCCCACTCACATTTTGGAATGAGCATGGTGAGATGCACTTGCGGTGGTGGGAATTATGATACCGCTTAATACAGGAATAAACAAATGCCACCTCCTGTAGGCGTTGAAATATTATTACTCTGAACAAAAATAAGTAAGCCTACCCCGAGGATATATTTAATTCAGATGTCTTGTTCAGGGCGTTCTGTCTTTAATATCAGTTTACAATAGCATAGTTGTGAATTGTAATTGACTTATTGAGACTTGAAACATAATTTTGAAACTAGCTGCATAAACCAAGAAATCATAAAAAATGAGAAACCTATGTCCTTTAATTAGGGGGTGCAGCAAACTCTGGATTTAGCTTTGTTCTCCGAATCAGCCCCAGGACTTATTCAGGGATATAATCATTTTTGTCTAACGACAAATTTTGCGAACGATTGACTCATAGTGTAGAGGCATGGACTGGGCTAGTGATGTAAATGACATTTTCTAATGCATCAAAACAAAAATAATACATGTTTAACTGCTAAATACCTCGTAGCACCAGGACATTTGTTTTTCAAAACACGGTAGGCCTATTGGACTTGTTGTGAGGATTACCATTGACATTGTCGGGTGTGTGACAAGGCAACGGACGCGACCATCGCCTCGGGCCCAATCTTATTTCTTAGGATCTTGCCCGGTCAGCAAGTGATGGTTCGTAGTATAAACTCAGTTAAAACAGATGATTCCTTCCATTCGTTCTTTCTTCATTCCATAATCATGCAGGCATTGTCAGATATTTGTGCTACTAAGTCTCGTGCGGCAGGGGCGACCACTCAGCCACGCGGCTGGTTGTAGACGCCGCGATCTGACGTCTACCTTCCGTGGAGGTCGAGTTCACAATGAAAGAATGCGGCCGGGCCACACGTGGCGTGAGCCAGGCGGAAGTGCTAACTCGTCAGATAGTGATTCCGTCCAGCTCGAAACCCGGTCGCGATAAATCTGCAATTGAGGTCGCCACAGGCCTACTACACTTACTTTTATCACGGTTAAACTTTTGAGCCATGCTGTGTTAATTCACGTTACAAATTAAGCACACACAATAAAATGTTGCTAACTTCTATACATTGTAATCCTGATGCTTTTCATCACCCTATATGACTTACAACAAAAATACAACTTTTTTCCCATGGTGTCTAGATTAGCTACATTATCTGGGTTAACGATGATGTCATTATTAGCGTAAGAAATACCATTTTAAAACATGTTTTATATAGTGTCTCATAGTAGAATGCCTATATGCTCATCATTAAACTAAAACTCTATGTGAATGGAAACTTGTCGTGGAAAGGGGTGGCAGATTAGTAGTATATATATAAGCAATATCTTAATATTTAGGCCGGGATCTAGATATTATGTAATATGCTAATACGCACCCAATAGGGACCTAATAGTAATACGCAGACTTCCTAACATGTCAGTGGCTACAGAGAACCCTTGAATGGCTGTGAGACGAAAAACATTGAAAAGGCGACTTGTCAAGTGGTGTGCTTGTTTTACCAAAATTCAATAAACAGATATAATATTCCATATAGTAATTTTGATAAAATGATTGCCTTGTGAAGCTTGGGCTACCGTCAGTGTCAATCCTGGCTTTCTTTAATTGCAAATACCACCATAGTGAGTATAATGTCACAATTAGTTGTGCAAGAAACACACGTTTAGATTTTAATGTCTAGTATAATTTAGTCATGTAGACCCACGTATAGGCCTAGGCCTATATGATATAAGCAACTTTTACGGACGCCTCATCAGAATTATCAAGCGGGGACAGATCAAATTGATACCCAGAAGTTCAATCAATGTTGGGCTAGCGTCAATGGGTAGGCCTAAATGTCCCGTGCTTGCTAGTAGCTGACTACCTTCTGTAGGCGCGTTAATCCTTGTGCTGCTGAATTGTAGGCATAATCGTTACTGCTTTTTATTTGTTTGGAGCTATCCCAATTCCCAGCTTAAAATGATAAAAAATATCTTAATTTACAAAAAATAGACGTCTCTAAAATTAAGTTTGACTGCTTTCTAGCATATACCATCGAAAACCCACTCGATCTGAACTCCCAGTAAACACAATTGAATAAGACATTGAGCCAATGGTAATTTAACGTAGTTATAACATTGTTGGCGGACAATGTAATGACATGCATATATGCGCAGCATGATCAACGTCCACAGGAGTGGGGTCCGCCGCAATGTAAATATTATGGTTCAGTGAAGCATAACGACCCAGCTGCATTATTATCAAGCGTCGTAAATGGTTGGCCAAATTGGCAAAATTAAACCAGCAGCCGTAAACTTTTTGTGTCTAGGATCTATCCCAACAAACACAAAACTCTTGTAAAACATTTGTACAACATCGGCCCAACGTCTACGACGCTGGTCCAACATTGTACAAATGTTATACAAATGTTTTGTGTTTAGCCTACCGGGGTAGGCCATGGGCTTAACCGTCCCTGTCATTAGGCCCTATAGTTCCGTGTTGTATTCCTAGCATACATATTAGACACTGATATAATGTTGTTTCAATGTTGAACCAGCATCGCAGACTTTGCAGCAACAGTGAAACAACATTGGGTCAATGTCTTGGAGTGGGATGTTCATAATGTCGCGTCTGCCATCAGGTCATGTCTGTCCCGTATACCGGTATGCGTACGTTATATATCCACTGTGTTAAACGCACCGGTATCCTGTTTGCATGTGTTCTTTTCTGGACCACCGGCATTTAAATAATATCGTTAGTTAGCTTAACATATTTGTCAGCAACAATGGTACAAGTGGTGAAAGTAGAAGGACACGAAGCTTTTAAAGCTGCCGCAAAGGAACATGAAGGGAAAACTATATTTGCGCTATTTTGCGGTTCAAAAGACGCGAATGGAGAAAGTTGGTGCCCTGACTGTGTTGTCGGTGTGTATGATTATCTTGTGTATTTTTTTGTTCTATTCCCAGAGATCGTACCATTCTCCACACATAGATGTCGCTCAGGTCAACCCCACTCTCTGAGGTCAGAATGAGATCGTACATGATTGTACACTATCTAGGCCTACATGTACAGTCTCTGCTATTTCTATTCCTCCCTCACTCAGTAAACACGAGACGTTCTCCCAATGCTGTTTCGATGTTTGCCAGCGTCGCAGACCGTGGGCCAACATTGAACTGACAACGTCTTGTATTTGCTGGGGTATATGCGTTCCTATTATTGAACTTTTTTTCTGTATTTCATATTGTTGAATACTTTATCCATTCAATGAGAAACATGGCGAAGCCTTGGCCCAGGCCTACTATTACTACTATTATGATTAGCTACAAGCGACGACAAACTATTTACCTATGTTCGACCACATCATTTCATGATTTTTGTTAATTTTGGGTGACTCACATTCACTAGTTATAATGTTAATCTTTTTTTTTGCAGCGGATCCTGTGGTAAACAGTTGTCTTGATGGTGCTCCATCAAAGGCTGTCTTTATTTATAGTAGTGTGGGAGGCAGAGATTTGTAAGTTATCACTTTTGCTTACTGTTTAATTCAAATATCTCATTTCAAATTAGACCTACAGTGCTACGTAACTGGGAATGACCAGCGACCGTTATACAGTTATAATTACTAATAACGCATTATGGTGTGATCATTCTACATTTTGTAAGACTATCTGAAATTATTATCACATTTAATATTAGCAAATGCATTAGGAGAGGGGAACTGTTTAATCTGATCGATCAAGAGATCTACCACTATCACCTTAATTAAGATACCACCGGAATTGATTGTAGCATTGGCGTATTTTGAATGTGTTTTGTAATTTACGGTCATTGAAAGAAGATGGTTACTACAGTTTCCAGCCTAGTATTATAGATGTATTGATTTATAGGTTTTTCAAGCCATGGATAAAAGGCTTGAATTACATGGTATCCGGACTAATAGTTGATATATTACATTCAAAACGGGTTAAACATCTATATGTCAAACCAGCTTTTTATTTTATGCATAACTTTTTTGCCTAAGCATTAATAAAAATTGCCGAAATATTGGTATTTGACACTCAAAATTGACTATTTTTACAAAATTTTCAAGGTGAGGCACTACGTCGTACCCTAATACTCAAATACCGATATGGTAACGTTAGCTGAAAATATTATTTTTTCAATCTGACCCCCACCCTTTCCAATATTCTGGATCCGCACTGATGTATGATTTGTTTTCAATTGTGCTTTAGCTGGAAAGATAAAAACAACGTGTTTAGAACAGATGAAACTTTGCGACTAAAGAGTGTGCCAACTCTTATGTGTCTTGGAAAGGTGAGAATTAACCCTTATATCACCACCATTGTCGTTTTTAATCCGTTTCACAATAGCCGATTACCGGTGTTTCTAATATCAAGATTTGCAAATGTTTGGTTTTAAATTAAACAAATATGATTCATTTTCAACCGCTTAAGGTTGTAGGTCGCGGTAGCGAAACACAACTTCAATTGGGTGAAAATTTGATTTGGAAACGTGATAACTATACATATATATTTGTTTATTTTTTGTTATGAGAAATAAACATACTTGTACCATTTTATGTAACTATGCAATTGGAATATTTTTTTACAATAATTAAGCCTACGTAATTATGCTTTCGTCTTATATGTATGGTTTGTGAAATTATATTGATAACTGCGCCTGTAATAGGTGATGAACGTGGGTGATTGTTATATATTCCCCTCGTATATTTCTCTAGTCAACACGGTTGGAGGAAGGGCAGTGTGCAGACAGGGGACTTGTGGAAATGCTTTTTGAAGAAGATTGATACCTTCTGGAAACTTATGTGGAATTAGGAAACTACTAAACAATTAATTGCATTGCCAGTCATTAAACTTGGTGGCAGACTATGATGATGTGAAATTTATTGATCATAAAATAGACCTGTTAATCCGCTGACCAGGACACAGTCGAACTATTTTAATTGAGATTATCAGTTAATGTAGTGCGCGTATTCAGAGTTAATCTTAGAAAATTAAGCTGATAACTAAACTATCTAAATTCATGTGAATTAGCAGCTTAGCTCATAACTTAACCATTTGCCTGCTAATCACGACAATAGTCGTTTTTAATCCGTTTTACTAGCCGATTAAACCACTGCTATTAGTATTGGGAGTGAAGTGACTGTTTAAACATCAACATTTCTAAATGTTTGGTCTCAAATTAAACAAATATGAGTAATTTTCAACCACTTGAGCTTGTGCATCACAGTATCGAGACACAACCTCAAGTGGTTAAAAATTGAAATAAATTAATGTAGCAGGATAAGGGTTAACTTTAATGTTTTCTCAGAATACAGCATCACTTCTGTGACAAGATCAACTGTTGACTTACACATTTTGTCTCGGATGAAAAAATTTCTAATTCCCTTTAATTAAGTAAATATCAGTCTGAGTATAAATTAATTAGCTTATTAAATTATTTAGCGGGTTTAGGTTAGTATATCTCAGAAGAGACACGTGAATATAGGCGTACTGAAAACCCCATAATTCCCTTTAATTATATCAGTCTGAATAAAAACTAAATAGCTCACTAAATTATTTGGCAAGTTTAGGTTAAGTATTAAACGGTAATGATGGTGATGGGAATTGGAATGTATTAAGCTAGCTCACCGCGAGAAATAATAAAGCAATATAAATGGAGTGTGGAGTGTTGGAGAATGTGATTAATTTCAAAATGCTCTAATAAGGCACCTAATGCTTAGGATTATATGGAATGCTTAAGATTTATTTGACAAATCATGTATTTTAACATTTAAAATTCAGTATACTAATTATAACGGATATATGATGTTATGGTTAATTGAATTAAAAATGATGTGATAATTGTTGTTATCATTGTTGTGTTGTTAATCGTAGGTGGGCGTGGACTGGCGAGGGTCGTCGCTCTATTCAGCTACACCTAGAACTTAACCATTAAAGTGCTGAATTTATTTATATAAAACATGGAGACCAAAGGGATTTGTTCAATTTGAAATCATCATAAATGTCTTAGGCAGCTCTTTCTGATTCATTTCAATACCTATGTTATGGGTCTACGACCATTATAAATACTTTTACTCTTACAGTGCAGTGATCGACTTTAGGCGTCAGAATCTGACGTACCGGATACAGACGTTAGATTCTGTCTCCCCTCCAGCAGCACAGCCATAAAGGTTGATAGCTAATAGATGTAGTGTCAATGGTTTTTGTAATTAATGTTATTAAATGGCTCCTGTGGACAGTAGAGACTATTTATTAAGCGGAATTTATTATCCCGTTTCGTTTGCGACCGTTTGAGATCGTTTGCGACGGTACAATACGTCGAAGACGCTGGGCCGGCGTTGTACAAATGTTATACAAATGTTTGGTGTTTGCTGGGAATAGCAGCTGGTCTGGCGGCGATTACAAGCCGAAACCGACCCAATTTCTGTTAAATGCTGGGGCCAGCGTCGCCGGTCCTGGCCCTTGGGCATTCAGTCCTAATGAGTACTTCGTTTGTGACCATTTCCAATCGTTTGCGACCATTTGCGATCGATTGCGACGGCTTGCAACCATTTGCGACCATTTGCGGTCGTTTGCGACGGTACGCGACCATTTGCGATCGTTTGCGATCGTTTGTGACCGTTAGCGACCATTTGCGATCGTTTGCGACGGTTTGCGATCGCTTGCGACCGTCTGCGATAGTTTGCGACCATTTGCGATCGTTTGCGACGGTTTGCGACCGTTTGCGATCGTTTGCGACCATTTGCGATCGTTTGCGACGGTTTGCGACCATTTGCGACCGCTTGCGATCGTTTGCGATCGTTTGCGACGGTTAGCGAACATTTACGATCGTTTGAGATCGTTTGCGACGGTTTGCGACTACTTGCGACTTTGTACGACTAACCATTCTCTCTTTCTCCTCTCTCTCCTCCACTGTCATATCATTCATCCCACCATCCTCAGGAGGTTCTCTTGGCCCATCTTAGCCTATATGTGCACAAATTTGGCCTAAAACTGCATTAATTCATTCCTCTCTGTAATTACAACTGTTATTTTAATTTTTAAATCGTTTATATTAAACACCCAATGTTGTTTCAATGCTGGGCCACTGTTCGCGACGCTGGTCCGTCACTGAAATATTATTGGATATACTAGTATGTATTTTAATTATTACCCCCTGGTAATCAGAGGGTCAAGCGGACCGTCGAGCTCAGCATAATACACCCCTATACTGCCTATACTGCCTTTCTTTCAACATAGAGATAGTAAAGGAGGATTTGCAACTTCAAAATCCAAAGGATGCGGTTTGTATACCGCCAATCCCCCTCCCTCATATGCACAGTGGTTTTCTTTGTCTTAGTGGTGGGAGTTTTATGGTCGCGGCCTTAATGATAATAGGGGTGGGGAGATGCTTTCGTCTAGCAAGTCTGTGCTGAATCCAGATTCTGATGTGACTAACCTGACCTACGTATTTGACCTGATATATGTATCACGTGATTTAGACATACAAAGCATGGCTGTTGACATGACTAATTGACACCACGTGGGAAAATAAAATTTGAAGTGACGAAATCGGTAGATCTTTCGCGATTCTGTTGCATTTTGTTTTATATTCATCTATTACATACGATTATAACTTATAGCATGCACATGGTTGAGCTTAGCTGAAATTAGAGCAATATAAATTAATATTTAGACTTGACGAATGATGTTGACAGCTAAGCTCAACCGTTATCTGTCTCTTTACCATGAGCATATGTTTATACCCACCCCCCTTGGTCAAGCCTTCCGGCCCGAATCACGTCTTTTTTTTATAATTCGATTATTGCTGGTATAATAATAACAATAACAATAACAACAATAATAATAATAATAATAATAATTTCACTTTACTATCGAACTTTCCCTTGTATACTTGAACGGACACAGGATATTTAAAATATGCATCATAACTAAATAAAAAGAGTTTGAAGTAATCATGAGCACATTCACATCCCGTGATGTTTCTACCTCTATAATTCAACCAAGGTTGGCTAAAAATATATCAGGTTTGACCATTAAGCCTGGGTTAATGTTGGCCCGCCGTCTGTGACGCTGGCCCACATTCAGCGTGGCGTCAAACTCGACACAGTAGCCCAATACTGGGCTAATGTTGGCTCAGCGTCGTAGACGGTGGGCCAACAAAAGCCCGACATTAGGTCAACGTCTCGTGTTTGAATGCCTGCAGGATAGATGAACGCACGGACATTGGACAGAGAAATGAGCAGTGAGAAGTAAAGCTACATGTCTCTCCCTCTCTGTAGAGGAGAGACATAAATATCCCAAATGTCAATAGATATCAAGTCAAATAAATACTACCCAGTCTCGATGTTAGTACGTCATAATTATGTAGATTATTATTGTGGCACACATGATTGCGAGGGGTACTGGGATGATTGCTAGTAGTAGTACTTTTCGCCCCCATCCGGGGAGGATCATTAGGGATCTGTTTCGTCTGTTGGATACTGTGTACAGCATTGTACGGAAGCACTAGTCTACAGCAATCGTCCAAGGGCAGCTGCAGCCTCCTCGTATCTGACTATAATCTTGGGGCGGATTGCCAGTGGCGTACCCTGGTTCCTCCGCTCAACAGCTGAGCCAATGCAGCACCCACATCAGTGCTGGCGCTGATGTAGGCCGTGGTAGCCTTAAATAACCGGCAATAGCGTGTTTGACATTAGGTCTCTCAAGTGGGATGAATGGAGTTACCCAGAGGGAGTGATCCTTCCTATTGTTACTCTGGGGACTATCCGACCCGA
This sequence comes from Flabesymbios commensalis, assembly GCA_964017125.1. NCBI lineage: Eukaryota > Metazoa > Annelida > Polychaeta > Terebellida > Flabelligeridae > Flabesymbios > Flabesymbios commensalis. The sequence continues at coordinate 5,075,103 of OZ024903.1, read as the reverse complement.
GGATAGCGGAGTTGCGCAAAATGCCACAGAGTTTCATCATTAAATTGTACAGAGAAACTCAAGTCTCCGGCCGTCTGGGCATGTCTGGGGGTATATCCCCCAGACATGCCCAGAACCCCTTATCGGGCGAGCGAAGGAAAACGCTCTCAATAACCCACCATGCCCTATCAACCCCACCCTCACATCATCATCTGTACATCATTTCATCTCATCAATTGACTACAACGTTTTTATCGTATTACAATGTCACTTAAAAGACCTTTTGTGCCAAAAAGTGACGTAAAGCAATGATTTACTACTACTACTACATGATTGCGAAAAATTTAATGAAACTCTATTATATATCAGTATGGAATTTACCAGAGCTTTCTACATAATTCTGCACAATCTGTTTTAAGAATATAATTAAGTGCATTTAACCGGTTGGCACATGGTATGTGCAACGTAGTGGAATACACAGTAAATAAAAAGGTTTTCTTATTAGTCACAGGTGTTCGTTCTGGATGCGGGTTTCAAACATGAAAAGTTAATTTCGCGCACCTCAACTTTTAAGATTGTCTCAGAACACGACCCATTGAACTAATGCACCGTAGTACATTTTACACTATAATAGGCCTATATCTATGTAAGGATATGTGCAGAAAGAGTCACCAAAATAGACTGGAAGAGAGGAAACCCTCAAGGCTATCAATTTCCACAAAACAGTGTGTGATACCTCAAGGTGCCTTATCTGTTCCCATAAGTCCACCAGGGATGCTTCAAGCGTGGGTACGCGCGATTTTGGCGGACGGACGGACACGACGGATTTATTCACAACACAGAAACAAAACATGATCAATGGTATTACACATATAATCATGTGTCGCCAAATTATGGTCTCCGGGCAATAAAAACACCGAAAAGTTTCCTGATGATAATAATAATTTCCACGGCGGTCTTTTGATAGTGATCCATAATGGCGCTGGAAAGAAATAATTCTGTCAAATATAAATATATAAAAGATCAGTTAAAATTACCACACTGTTGAAATCACAGAAATATCCCGTCCCACCGCTTATACCCCTCTGCAAGAGTAGAATACATTTATTTAATGCCCATATATAAATACGTTATAATATTATAATGGTTACGGTACTATGCTAGTTTACTAGCCTAAAAACGAATACAATACAGACTGAAATATTAGGTGAAAGTAATATATATATGTATATACACACTTCCTCTTCACTTCTTCCCAGCTCCGTCAAGATGTGTTTTTTTGACAACAAAGTGATGTTGTATTAGCGAAGATGTAGGCCTATTGGTAGACTTATGGGAAGATGGGCCTACGTCGGGAGCTCCATCATGGGGTCACAATGGCCGACGAGGGACTCCGACCAATCTCACCATTAAAACTCAAACTTCCTCCTTCTCCGTCGAGTCGACGGTTCCAAACAAGTCAGAAAACTCTCTTCTCTCTTGTCATGTTTATTTGATTAACATGCGATAACAGCAAAGCACAACCTCCCGCGCACGGCACGTCTCTATTGACTTAGCGAGAGCGAGCTACGGCACGTCCGTAGTCGCCGAGTGTAACGCCTGAAGTGCGGGAAAAATACCAAGGCCGCACACATTGCTTTATGTGCACCCGTCACCAAGGTACGGGAACGAGGCGAGCATCTCCATCCCCCCGCGTCCAGGAGGCTGGGGATAAACGCCACATTAACTGAACGACGTCAGGATCCTACATTACCCCCGGGTGAGTGATAACGTAGGACCAAACTGACGTGTAGGAGACTGCTTCGTGCAAGTAGCGGGGTTGTAAAATATGTAACCTCATATAACTAAGCATAGTTTGTTTGTTTTTAAAAAAAAAAAATATAGCGAGTGTGGTTACAGCGTGGGTGGTTGAAAGCGCAGCATTATACGTGAATTGTCCTATTCTCTTAACACCAACTGTCCTTTATGTATGATTCATTTGCTGCAAGCTGCGATCAACCCATTCATTTAATTAACATAATTTCTATTAGTAATTTAGCAATGAGCTTGCTAAAAAAAAAAAAATGTCTTTACATTTATATATCTGTACACAATGCTGCCAGGCCTGTAGTAGCCTAGTATTCTGTAATTAAAATATACTGAAACTTTTACGTAAATTGCTCGTGCAAAAATGACTTACGTAAATTACATGCAATACAAAATACAATACAATGAAAAATGTAATAGTCCGATGCGTGTGGCTGGTCTCGCAGTCTTTATCGTTTGGCGCTATAGTAAAAAGGAGTGCCAGCCGCACGAATCGAGCACGTGTGTGGATGTTGCGTCCAACACATGCTAAATATAAAGCGATTATTGCATTCGCTGGTCGTTAGGGGGCAGTACTCGAGTACTGTATCGAACAAGTGTTCGCATCGTCAGTTCGTTTGTAGGGTCGATTGTGCGTATCGTAGCGTCGATTCGAATGCAAGTACTCAAATCCCCATTAGCGCGAGAAGTAAAAAACTGAATGATCGTGCTCGGGCCTAGTTGGCCTTTATTATGAGCGATCACAGCTGGCGTCTCACCGTGTGATAGCCTTGAGTTGCATTATGCGGTAACGCTATGACGTACCTGATTCGGGCGCGTGCCCTACCACAGGTTTTAAAATAGTGCTGCGATTTGGTCGCAAAAAGACATGATTACATGTTTCGTTCGATGTGCAGTGGAACTAGTTGTTCCACGAAATGTCACGTGTGGGACATGACCAGCTAGTTGCTGGCGCGCCAAACGCAAAAGTCGCCCTCTTGCGTTGGCAAAACATTAAAAACATTAAAGTTAAAAAAACGCACATGTCTGCGTCAGATCACCGAACGTGCGATGAATAGAAACAGACCTATGCATCGTCGTAAAAAATCGTTAGCGATGTATCGTAAAAAATCGGAGGCGATATAAGGCACGAAAATATTAAACTGGAATTAATAAAAAATTCACTATTAATAAAACGTTCAATATTGAGTTGAATAATAAGTGATCTGAGAAAATATGCAGGTAAGTATAATTAAAATGGCTGCTGAAATCGTAGAATATTCTGAAGTCGATGCTGATCTGGTTCTTTGCTGTGCCGTACCAGTGAATGTACTGCTGATGCTGATTGCCAGCCGTGTCGGCTGAAGCAGACAATCACGTTTATAAAGTCTGTCGGCTGTGCTGTTAAATGCGTTGTGCATAGGTTTATACTGCATACACTGTGTGCTGTGTTGTAGACAGGACCGTATTTGAGCAGCGCCGCATGACGCGTGGACGGCACCTGTGACGGTCACGCTGAAAGGTCGGCCCACATGACACATGCTGATTCGAGCCACAAAACTCAGCATTAATAAACCTGTCAAATCAGGTTATGTTACATAGTTCATATCAAATTGAAATCGTTTATTTGATAAAGTCATTTAAATAATGAAGCACTCAGTCTGCGACCTGTCTGGCTAGCTGTGCAGGCCTGAGCGAGTATAAAATTGTCATATATAAACAATGCCAAACTGTATTTGGCCGTCGTTAATATTATGTTCATCACCTTGTTTAAGTGACTTGGTCTACCTCTACCGTGTCGGTGGCTAGCCTCCATATTGCTGGTGCACACCCCAGGCCTTTGGCCAGGGTATGCGGTCGCCACTCTCCGTGGCCTATGTCAGTGACGTGCCGTGCGCGGATAGGTTGTGCAATGCCGTGAAAATCAGATGAAAAATGTCTGTAATATGTTGAAGCTTAGAAGTGTAGACTAGAAAATGTTCATGCTATGTCGCATGTTGCGAGAAACGGGGGTTGCAGATTAGTTGAAAAAAATATGTGTCGTTGAAGTTTCACCTAAATGCTGTTCACCAATTCACAAAAGGTATGCATTGATTGAAGTGAAAACTGAAAGACTATATGAGACATAAAACGTTTTCACTTAGTTACACACATGCAAAATGGTACCGTGAAAACAGTGGGTCGAAGTGATACATAAAAATAATATGCCAGATACAACTATGATAAGCTATGCTAAGCTATGATAATAGTATTTTGTAAATCGACCTGGGTGAAAAAAAAAAAATTTTCACACAAGTCGAAAAACACATTCAAATATTTGCATTGTTTCGCAATAGCGCAACTGTCAAATCGAATATTTCTGTATTTATAAAAAATTTAAACTTCAGAAATAAACTATCGTGAGAAAATTTCGTTCTCAAACTGATAGACTAAATGTGACTGCGAAGAAAAACAGTGACATTTATGATTTAAGAATAATATCTAAAACGTGACTGACAGTAGTCTATGCTGATTAATGATAAAGTATATCATTTCGCTGGAAAATGATGTCTGTGATGAACATTCCACTTTTTTTTTTTTATAATGGTACGTTCATCACCGAGTCATTCTCATAAACGTCCGAATCAATCGCTCGCATCGATTCATAGATTGACGTATAAACCGACTGTCTTCGGTGCGGTTGTTTTTATGTTGTCTGTGGTGGGTGTGTGTGTGGTGTACTGTCGGTGCTCACAGCCTGTGCGGCAGGCAGCATGTGGCTTATAGTCTGTGACGGTAAGCGTTGGGCGGTACGTACATAGTATACAGTCAGCATCCCCGTCTCGCCTCACATTAGCATATTCATTACCTACTGCGTGCCCAAATAAGGCGCTAAATAGCCTAGCACGATTACAAACACCGAAAGGCGTTTCAAAGTGAACAAAAATCTCGCAAAACTATTTGCAGAATTTGTTTTCGAAACAACTTATTTACATTTCTTCTCCCTCAATCGTTTTGAAAAAGAAGATTTATAAACAATTTAAAAAAAATTATTACAATCCGTCCGTGTAAAATTTGGAACACGTGAGAAATGATCTCCACCAAATCAAAATGGCGGCTTATTTTATGCTAATGTGATGTGGCGACACAGGTTCACTGTCCAGATGCATGCCGGTTGGGGAGGAACACGTGGGTGCCCACGGCGGGCGAAGAGCTAAGTTAGGGAAACCAGCGTCCAAGATGGCGCACACCTACCAAATACAAGTACAATATTCAGCATTCTCTGAAATAACATATGACAATAGTACAAAATATTGACCTACGGTCCTGGTAATATTTTTAAACAGACCAAATAAGACCGTTTATTGACATTCATTTAGGGAAACAATTTATTTTGGCCCTAAACCTATTAAAGGTTGCCCGAGTCGAAGCGATATTTAAAATTTCTGTCGATTTGTAGAAAAAAATCGGAAAAAAAATGACGAGATTTTGTCTATGGACTTTAAAATCGAGTTACCCAACTATGGTAATCAACGATAAAAATTGAGTTACAGAAAATACCCACTTCCTACTCGCCTACAGTGGCATTAATAGGATAAAGGCATTAAACAAACTCTTGCAATTAAAAATGATAGACTAGGTCTATGAGAATAATTTTCTGGATTCTTCTAGAGAAACCGACAAGGTCGCCATCTTGAAAAGGCGCCAAACACGTTGAATTTCGACAAAAAGTTTAGAAATTTACGCCGTTTTCGACGTAAAGAAACGTGCTGCTCTTCTCATAACTCTTTCTGACTAATTTAAACTGGCATATATATAATGACCTACAGCTTTCACGTACCTTATGAAAAAAATGCTATTGATTTTTTTCAAAAAATCCCTTAAAATTAATGAAAACTATCCTTGAAAACAGCGGTTTTCAACTGGCGTCTAGGTGAAAATACTGTTGCGTAGACGATCAGTCGTCAGGGGTCACCAGTATGGGAAGATGGGCCTACGTCGGGAGCTCCTTTATGGGGTCACAATGGCCGACAAGGGACTCCGACCAATCTCACCATTAAAACTCAAACTTCCTCCTCCTCCGTCGAGTCGACGGTTCCAAACAAGTCAGAAAACTCTCTTCTCTCTTGTCATGTTTATTTGATTACCATGCGATAACAGCAAAGCACAACCTCCCGCGCACGGCACGTCTCTATTGACTTAGCGAGAGCGAGCTACGGCACGTCCGTAGTCGCCAAGTGTAACGCCTGAAGTGCAGGAAAAATACCAAGGCCGCACACATTGCTTTATGTGCACCCGTCACCAAGGTACGGAAACGAGGCGGGCATCCCCATCCCCCCGCGTCCAGGAGGCTGGGGATAAACGCCACATTAAATGAACGACGTCAGGATCCTACAGACTATTTTACATTTTAGTGGCAGAAAAAACTTAGCACCCACAGACTACATGTGGTAATGAGGCCAGGGATTGTCTACTTCTAGTGTATCTGTCATTTTGATAACTGCATGACCATGGATATGAGTCTCGTAGGTATTTTGGTGCTGTTCCATGACTTATTCTAAACATGTTGTTAAGTTAAATTTGTTTATCATGATACAAAATAATTGAAAATTTTGCATTCATAACATTGAAACAAATATGCGTCCTCGGGGGGCAGCGAGAGCAGGACAACTCTGATCGTTTCATTTTGAAGGATTTGTAGTTTTTGTTGGTAGATTTTCTTAAGCCCACCAAACCATGCGCAACATGTATAATCGAAATGACATTTAATTAAAGCTGATGTTTCCTTGAATTTGTGTTTCTCCGTAAGAATTTGCTTCGTGATTTGTTTTTCTTAAAAAAATTTCCCTCGATATAATTAAAGACTGGTCCAGGTCTACTCCCTAATATATCACACTTTTTGTGGAGGCTACCATTGTCTCACCATGCACATATATATACCCAAAGTCACATTAAAAGTAATCAACCAGGATCGCATGTTTTTCGCTGATTTCTCAGTCAATTGTCAACCGATTTTCCTGAAATTTTGTAACAATCATATTTCAACAGAATCCTGATATCCCTGAAAATTCTGTATAATTATGTATCGTATTTCGAAAATTATACCATTTGACATGTAATAAATTGAAATTATGACGTCCCTCTATAAACCCATTAAACCAATTCTAGAATTTTATCACATGTCAATGGTCTAACTTTTGTTATATTAAATATGATTTTTGCGAAATTTTTACCACGGTTAGGATTTGAATAGAAAATGTCCTTTGCAAAATTTCAAGAAAATCGGTTCAGAATTGACGGAGAAATCGCCGAAAATAATGCAATCCTGGTTAATTTGACTGCGAGTATACGCTACATTATACATGACATTAATTCATGAAAAAATATCAAGTCTTTTCAAAAAGTATAGATCGATTCTGTCTTCGCTAAATGATTGGGCCTACTCATAGTCTACATAGACCAACCATCGATTCAGAGAAGAAAGTACATTGCCAAGTTGTTCCTCAATTTTGTTGACATTCCCAGCAAACAAAAACATTTGTATAACAGTTGTACAATGCCGGCCCAACGTCATCGACGTTGGTCCATCACTGTACAAATGGTATACAAATTTATGTTTTGTGTTTACTGGGTTCTTGCCAGAAACTAAAGGGCTGCATCGTCAAGTAAGATTCAAACCTATAGCTATAGCCTAGGCTTATAGTAATATAATCTTATAGTTCATAGATAGGCCTACCTGACTCCTGAGACGTTTGATTTGATGTTAAGATCATAATTATATTAAGGACCCAGATCAAGGAAGATGAATTGGTTAACCGGTTAATGACAAGATAGTTAGGGGACGAATTAGACAAGCACGAGGATGGTTGATCCAGTTTGATAACTTTTTTTTTCTCACAAATATTCTAACGTTACAAGTTTTGTATCAATTTAAATTAATGTGAGATTTAATTAATATAGATTTCAGATATGGGCCGGCAGAGAAAACGTCGTAACGAAAAAGCTCGTAATCAAGTTAAAACGAAAGTTGATCACGCCATCGAAAATAAGGTGAGCGATAATATAGGTCAATGACTCAATAGGAGTTCTATACTTGATTTTAGAATTTGGGTTTACTCAGGTTAACCGGGGGTACAACTCATGATCAGAGAAGAAACAATGAAGATGGCTAAGACTAGATCTAACGTTAATATGTGCTGCGATCAACTGCAGAAAAATCACGCTTGTTGCGAAAAATGAATATCATATTTCAATCATCGAATATCCATTTAAATACGGATACATTAGACTGTTAGTTTTTTATTTTATTCTTCACTGAGAAGGAAACAGGGCACACCAGAGCTGTGTTTTATGCTCTATTTATTTTTTGTTCATTGCATTTTACTGTTGATATTTTCATCACTTTCTGGATCATCTATTTTGAGTGGGCGATGATCGGACGATATTTGGTAATTGTGTGCACCTTGCCGCTTGTGATTCGATTTTGTAGTTGTTGTAGTTAAATCAGCCTAATTAGGATGGTTCTTTATCTGAACGGCAAAATTGTATAATTCGCCATTTAAGCCTTTTGGCTTTAGGCATTACATTTGCAAAATAAGGCTATGTCTATGGATTCGCGAAAGTTTAAATTGCGGCGGCCCGGCCACCGATCCTCCCGTCCAACCTTGTTCAGCTTGCAGCCTGTTGAGCCGCTTTCACCACATTAGAGTCCACTTTCCTCGCCTTATGTCCCAATAAGTATAAGAGTACAAAGTGCCGTAGGGTTTTTATAATTGACTGAGTGAAGGATGGAGTGAATGAGAGACAAGAGTGAAGGAAGGAGCACTGGAGGAATGTGTGGAGTGAAGAACGGAAGGAGGGAAGGAAGGAGTGCTGGAAGGAGTGAAGGGAGGAAGGAGAGAATGAAGAAAGTAGTGAAGGAAGGAACCTTCTGGGAGGAGTGAAGGAAGGAATGAGTGAAGAAAGGAGTAAAGGAAGGTAGGAAGGAACCTTCTGGGAAAAGTGAAGGAAGAAAGGAGTGAAGGAAGGTAGGAAGGAACCTTCTGTGCATCAACTAAATAATGCAGAACTATGAATATAATGCCCAAAAAACATGGAAAACAAATTCTAAATATGCAAAAGTAAACAGAAGAAGATTAGAAAATGAATTCGATCCTGAAAAACAAAAATATTAATATTCCTCTCAACAACAAGGACCAAGTAATTTTACAAATTCAGCAAAGAGTGAAGTTCAAGTGACAAGAATATCAGGCCAAGCCGTAGGAGCCCTGCACCCGGATTTGTCTGGTGCTATACAGACTCTTGGTTTAACTGGGGGTAACAAGCACTCGCCAGGCCGTGGGAGTCCTGTACCCAGATTTATTCGGTGCTCCAATATCTGAAGAAATAAGCAGAACTATGAATATAGTGACCAAGAAACATGAAAAACAAATTCTAAGTATGCCCAAGTAAACAGAAGAAGCTGTCAAAATTAATTCGATTCTTTTTAATTATATAATGAAACTCAAGCGACATGAACTAAGTAATGCAGAACTATGAATATAATGCCCAAGAAACATGGAAAACAATTTCTAAGTATGCAAAGTAAACAGAAGAAGCTTACAAAATTAATTCGATCCTTTTCAATAACAATAATGAAGTTCAAGCGACATGAATAAATCACATTGGTCCGGTGCTATACTGACTCTTGGTCTAACTGGGGGTAATTCACAAGCACAGATAAGAAGCTGTTCAAGCTAAAGCTGAATTCTTACAAATCCTGAAAAAACAAAAATAAATAAATATTCTTTTCAACATCAAGGACCAAATAATTTTACAAATTCAGCAAACAGTGAAGTTCAAGTGACAAGAATATCAGGCCAGGCCGTAGGAGCCCTGCATTCGGATTTGTCTGGTGCTATACGGACTCTTGGTTTAACTGGGGGTAGCAAGCACTCGCCAGGCCGTGGGAGTTCTGTACCCAGATTTATCTGGTGCTCCAATATCTGAAGAAATAATGCAGAACTATGAATATAATGCCCAAGAAACATGTAAATCAAATTCTAAGTATGCCAAAGTAAACAGAAGAAGCTGTCAAAATCAATTCGCTTCTTTTCAATTATATAATGAAACTCAAAGCGACATGAACCAAGTAATGCAGAACTATGAATATAATGCCCAAGAAACATGAAAAACAAATTCTAAGTATGCAAAGTGAACAGAAGAAGCTTACAAATTTAATTTGATCATTTTCAATAACAAGAATATCTGGCCAGGCCGTAGAAGCTCTGCATCCGGATTTGTCTGGTGCCATACGGACTCTTGGTTTAACTGGGGGTAACAAGCAGTCGCCAGGCCGTGGGAGTCCTGTACCCAGATTTATACAGTGCTCCAATATCTGAAGAAATAATGCAGAATTATGAACATAATGCCCAAGAAACATGGGAAACAAATTTTAAATTTTAAGTATGCCAAAGTAAACAAAAGAAGCTGACAAAATTAATTAGATTATTTTCAATTACATAATGAAGCTGAAGCGACTTGAACTAAGTAATGCAGAGCTATGAAATTAATGCCCAAGAAACATGGAAAACAAATTCTAAGTATGCCAAAGTGAACAGAAGAATTTTACAAAATATCCGAAGAATTGCTACTGTACTTGAACAGCACTCACCAGGCCGTGGGAGCCCTGTACCCTGTACAGATTTATCTGGTGTTATACGAGCTTTTGGGTTAACTGGGGATAACAAACACTGATAGACGCACTGAACGAGAGAAGAGCTCCAACTTCTGAAGATATGCTACTGTTTTTGAATATGCACTCGCCAGGCCGTGGGAATCCTGTACCCAAATTTATCTGGTGCTATGCGGACTCTCAGGTTAACTGGGGGTAGAAAACACTGAAAGACTCGCTGAACACCAGAAGAAGAGCTCCAATAGCTGAAGAAATGCTACTGTAGTTGAGCACTCGCCAGGCCGTGGGAGTCCTGTACCGAGATTTATCTGGTGCTATGCGGACTTTCAGGTTAACTGGGGGTATAACTCATGATCAGCAAAGAAACACAGAAGAGGGAGAGGGACTGATCTAATGGTGTGGACCCCATTAAAGCAAAATAGGCGGGGGGAGTAAAGTAGATATAAAAATTAGAAGGTAGGAGGGGGTATGGGAGTTGGGAAATAGGTGGATGCTCACTTCTCCAGGCCCATGGAGGCTTGGAGTCGCTGTAGCCCTGCGGAGCAGGTCACCACAGACAGCTGCGGAATTACCTCGCAGTGGGTCGATAAGATTCTATTCTATTCTAAAGAAGAGGGAGAGGGACTGATCTAAGGGTCGATAAGATTCTATTCTATTCTAATACAGCATTAAAACTTTTGAGTTTGTCATTTTTTTTATTTTTCTACATACATTGATTGGCTTGCTCCAGGATACTTCTGTAGCCGCCTGTGGAGGCCTGCAAAGCAGGGCTCAACCCCTCCATGTCTCCCTTCCCCTTGCGGGGTACCTGGACAGGAGAGGCAAGTATCCACCAGTTTCCCCACCCCATTCCCCCCTCCCTTCTTCTAAGTATAAATTCTACTATTAGGACTAGGGGAGAGTGGGGCACCTTGACCATAGGGGTATGTGAAACCACTTCACTTTTCTCTGTTTGTTTACGTCACAATCGCCAGATATCCCATCAATATGACCACCTGGTGTTGTGTGAACGAACCAAAAATTAAAGTGCACATTTGATCACCTCAACAAATTTTCTGCTATTTTTGAAAATTATCAGCAAGAAAATGAATTTGACGGGGTGATTTTAATTTCTTCTAATTCTTATTGAAACGTAACTGTATTAAATAACAATTTTCATTTCACAGAAACCCTTTCAAGGCCAATTTTGAATAAGAACTACTATTTCACATTTGTTTTGGCGAGAAAAAAATTTGCGGCTATTTTATCTTGAGGAATTTTGATGGGGCACGTTGAACCATGAAAAGTGGGGCACGTTGAACCATAGTTCAATATACAATTTAGGAGTGGGGCAGCTTGAACATAGCGGCACGTTGAGCCACTTGATTTTTAAATAAAAATCGGGTGTTGTACAAACACAAATCATATATAACTAGGCCATCACAGATGGAAATAGTGCTGCTTATGTGTCATTTCAAAACCGTTATCCAATTTTGTTATCGTGGTTCAAGGTACCCTGACTCATAGTTCAAGGTGCCCCGTAGGTGGGGCAGGTTGAACCTTTGAAAAAAATTAATTGAAATGTGATTTTTATCTTAGGTGAGAGATTAAGTTCAAGTTATTTTATGCCAGGAGTTCACTTTTTTTCACAGCTGTCATTTGCCATACAAAAAATAATTCAGTTCCATTCTGACTTGGGAGGGGGTTAAAAAAAGGAAAAAATGGTTCAAGGTGCCCCACTCTCTCCTACCCCCCTCCAATCTTTCCTGCACTTCCCATGAAGCCGATTTTTCTCCCCCCTTAGCCTTTTTCCCAGTTTCCAGTTCTCATGAAGCATTCTTCCTGAAGTGTGCAGTTCTCATGAAGCTGATTCCCCTCCCCCCTGAAGCATTCTTCCTTTATTCTCCAAGAACCTTCCAATTGACATCATTCTGTTGACACTTCCAACTTCCCTTTCCACTCTTTTTCTCACTTCTCCTTTCTTTGTGACCTCCAGGCAGCATTTCCTATCTCTTTTCTCACTCTTCTTTCCACTTTTTCTCCAGATACCTTTCCATTACCAGTTATTATGTTGACACTCGCCTTCAATTTTTAATTTCCCTTCCAGTTCCACTGTGTTCTACAGATACACCTTCTTATTCACATCATTCCCTTGACTGTGACTACCCCCTTCCACTCCCTTCTGTTTGTTTAGTATGTTACTGTTAGACGGGGCACCTATCTGGCACTCTGTTTCCAGACGTGGAGCTGGATGTTGTTTATAGACTTCAAAAATTCAAACAAAATGGCCGCCTTTTATACTGTTCATACCAGCTCGATTCGAATTTTCAATTGTTTATATTTTTGTGATGTGACCTTAAAAACCTACTAACGGTGGCAGCCATACACTTTTTCAGCGTCACAAATTTATTGTACACCACTAGACAGTCAGATGAGGGTGTGCAGACATCACACTGGTGCCTCGCCTGTTTTTTCAATAGGGAGCTTGTCAACTATGTTACTGTAGACTATTGTCATGTTAATTTGTGTTGCATAACTTATCATAAATAAGAACAGATTATTATTTATTTATTATAGGTTTTGGTCGTTGCTGTTGGCAGGCGTTTTAATGCCGCATAGACCTATAGACTAACTTATCTTTATAAAGAAATCATATCGTTTCGTGTCAAACTTTTTTCATCCGCCATGAAAATCCTTTCCTTTTATTTTAAGTCCCAGAAAATGCAAATTTTTGCGGCTTCTAAAACTTAAAATCAGTAAAATTTTATATTTTCATATTTTTTTTGCAGATGGTTGTAGACCTATCAGGTTGAAATAAAAATCATGCGCCGGAAGAAATCCTGAATCCATTAAGAAACAAAAGTAAATGAAAAATATATGCAACTTGGGTCTCGGTCCATGTTGTTACACAAAGCAGTGTGAGAAAATACCCTCATGGTCTCACCACCCTAATGAGCTGAAATCCAAGGGAGGTGGCTGATGACTAGAGAATTCCTACTCAAATTACTGCTTTAAATGATTGTTTCCGCTTCTGGTGAATTAAAGAAAATACAGGAATGTTGTAATTATGTGGATAAAATGTAGGTATAGGCCTACACTGTTTCCTCTTGATATGATGTATAACTGTTACGTGAGATTTTCAGATGGACAAGAGGTGAGAAGGATTCGTGTCTTTTCTGGGAGCCTCCCCACAATACTAACTTTCACACGTGGGGAGCCAGGGTTTCCCCTAAAGTGTTATAGCGTAGCGGCCCCGCTACGCTTTACTTTTGGCCGCCACGCTTACAAAATGCCGCTACGCTTTATTGATTTACCGATACGCTTTAATAGTTGCCGCTACGCTTGCCGTAAAACTGCAGACGACAGCCACTAGAGCCAGTGCTGGGTAAGCCTTAGCAGGGAGGTGTATGGTGTATGGCCTTACTGAGTGCGCGCAATGGTTATCACACGTGGTCCTGGTCAGCACGCTGTCTACTGCTTGTAGTGAGTGATAAATTTAAGTTACACATCACGTTCTATAATAGATCGAGACATATGCATGATATGCCACAGAAGCTGACATTAATAGAAAGTTACCTTGTGAGGCCTACAACGCTGTTTCAATGCCATCATTAAAGGGTTGGTTTCGGGTTGCGGAATCCTCTCTTAACAGGAATATGTACCCCCCTGAAATTAAGTAGCCTGTGCACCCTGGTCCTGTCCTATACACAATAGTCCCGCTAATAATAATTTTCCTGGTGCGTTATCAGTGTATGACAATGAATCTTGGAAATTGGGAGATAGAGTTCACATTATTATTATTTTGTATTTTCAAATATCCCTTATTGCAATAAAGACACAAATGGGAACATACAATAAAATATGCCTGATAGAATAAAATAATTGAGTTTACCCATAGATGGCCCGCAGAATTATGAACTGCTTTTTGGATACTGACTGGTTGAGAGACGAGCGTGTCTTGTCTGACAAGGAATCGCTATTCCTTGGTGTGACTGAACACGCGCACGTTCAGCACAGTTGTTCTACTATCTATGACGTTGGCCCAACACTAAACCAACAGTGGCGAATGTACGGTACTATTAGTTCCTATTGTACGTGTTATCCATACATCTCTATGGTGTTGGCTAAGTAAGCTTTGTTCTATAGGCATTATCTTAGCAAACCCTGGGAGTATACCGCATGTACATGTATGCCGGCTTAGTACTGGCCATCGTGTGCGACGTCAATCCAGCATTGAACCAACCATGAGTCAACATGTATGCATGCATGTAAATAGTGGCGATGATTGGACCTAACATTTTAATTCATGCAATTATACATGAAATATTTTCAATTTTTTTATTTTTTCAGCAAAAAAAAACGAGAAAGCACCAAACGTTAGTGGCAGTAAAATCAGTGAGAGTGGCGATGGATATATTAAAAAAATCTAAAATAATATAACACTACAAATAAAGGCCCATGAATAATAATGCAGGCCCCCCCCTCATTACTTTAAAAAAATTATAATTCATGAAATTATACATGAAATATTTCCAATTTATTTATTTGTTCAGCAAAAAAATATGTGAAATCTATTTTAGATATCTTCAGAAAGCACAAAAAACACCTTATATTAAAAAAAATTCTTGGGGGGACTTACCCCCCCTACTTTGTGTCCGCCCCTCAGGCAAACACAATAGCAAGCTTAGTTTGCGCTCTTAAATTTTCATATTATTCTCAAAAGCCACCACGCTTACATTTATTTCTGGGGGAAACCCTGGGAGCCTCCCTGACCGAGAGGTAGCGTGCTCGGCCTCAGACCGCCAGGGCTCGAATTTCGAATCCTGTGTCTGGAGGACAGTGTCATCTCAATCATCTTACCATCCTCAGGAGGTTCTCCTGGCCCAGTTTAGCCTATATGTGCACAAAGGTGGCCTAAAGCCCGATTCATTTCATTTTTCTCAATCGATCTTGTTAGCATCTTTCAATTTTGGTAATCTAAACATTAGCAATACTGGGCTATATTATCGACTGTACTCCACACAAATTGTGTTCGTTTACTTTTTTTAAAAAAACAAAATGGCGGACGGCCTCAGCTTATTAGGCCTCCGTGACCGAGAGCCTCCGTGACCGAGAGGTAGCGTGCTCGGCCTCAGACCGCCAGGGCTCGAATTTCGAATCCTGTGTCTGGAGGACAGTGTCATCTCAATAATCTTACCATCCTCAGGAGGTTCTCCTGGCCCAGTTTAGTCTATATGTGCACAAAGGTGGCCTAAAGCCCGATTCATTTCATTTTTCTCAATCGATCTTGTTAGCATCTTTCAATTTTGGTAATCTAAACATTAGCAATACTGGGCTATATTATCGACTGTACTCCACACAAATTGTGTTCGTTTACTTTTTTTTAAAAAACAAAATGGCGGACGGCCTCAGCTTATTAGGCCTACTGTGATCTGTTGACTTGATAACGTTATGTTGTTTTACACTGACTAATGTTTAATGTCACTGAATGATGATCTTGGTTTTAGTTGTTTTGTCAGTGCATTCATATAGATCTAATTTGTGTTTCACATTTAATTAAAATTGATGCAGTAATTATTTCTCACTCAGGAATAGGAAACATGATTAGAAATACAGGCTCACTGGTCAGTGTAAAAAAGCGGGATTTCACAAACTGCTGTAGTTATGACATCGTTGCCTACCACAGCAACTTGATTTCTCCAAGCTGGGTCTTTTTGTCAGGACAACCAAAAATGTTGACCACATGTAGGGCGCAGTTAATTAAAAAAAAAAATTCTAACCCTGTGCTCACACAGTTAAGTGGTCAGGTTGATGACTGAGCACAGCGTTAGAAATAATTTTCCAAAATGTTTGACCAACATTGTTTAAATGCAGGTACAATGATGCAAGCTGTGGATCAACATTAAAGCAACATTCGTTTAGTGTCTCGGGCCAAACATGATGTCACATGAAACTGAGCCAATATTGGTTCAATGAATTGCCAGCGTCAAAAACAGTGGACCAATGTGTGAGATTAGACATTTTACAACTAACAAGCAGGTCTACATTGAATTCATGAGATGATTGTCATCATGGCCAATCAAACTGGATTTGAAAGAACGTTTTTAAATAAAGCAAGTCCCATGTCTTACCAAGTATCACACAAAATTGTCAAGAACTTCTTATATGCACACTGACGAAGGAGCACAGCAATAGTTTGTCTACAGGCTCGTATACTTAAAAAGTAAGATAAATACTAGGCCTATATTATGAGAAATAACAGTCGTTAATATAAAAAGTAATTTCATGATCTTGTTGCTACTCCTTTCTTCCATGATATCCAGTAGGCACACCACCTACTGCAGCCGCCTTGTAGCTTTAAAAAATACATTGTGTTTTCCTGATTACTATTCATTAATAAAATTACCCTCTGACCTCAACTGCTGGGGGTACAATTAAACTCTAGAATAGACATTCTACCCTCTACAAAAAAAATAGGGGTTAATTACTCTTCTGCTGAAAAATTTATCTAGAGCCTTGTCTTAAGACAGTTCTCAATGAAATTCAAAGTTCATTCCCATATTGTATAACAGTTTTTTAGGACAGTACTCTAAACCTGGAAAGATTGGTGCCTGTTTTATATTGGCAGTGTGGGCGGTTTGATAAAAAAAAATCCCAGCTCCACAGTATATGGTGCAATGTTGGGCCAGAGTCGTGGACAGTAATCAATACTTGGCCAACAACGGATCAATGAACATTGCTTTTTTTGCCAAGATGATTGTTTCATATTTACAGTACTTAGTAGGTTAATCATGCTAATGGTTTGCAAAATAGTGGTGTGTGGAAAATCACACTCCTTGAATGAGCAAGGAGTGTGAGGAAGGAGTGTGATTTGCAATCAAATGTCGAATAAACATACCGGTACCTACCGGAATAGAAATACCTATCAGAAAGATCTTCAAATTCAATAAAAGTACCTACCGCGCAATAAAAGTCCCTACTGTACTGTAAAATTACCGGTGTTTAAATCGTATGACAAAAGAATGCATATTTTATCAAAATTGTGACTATTATTTGAAGCCTGTGTTATGGAAGTAATTCGTAGTATGCCAGCCAATGTTGAATGAAACAGCATAAATTAGCACCTTACCTGTGCCAAGCAGTAATAAATAAAAGTATAATAATCGCCAGAGGAAAAACTGCTTACCCATCCAGCCCCTCATCAATGCACACACAGCGGTATTGGTTCAACTGTCAATTGTCTGTCATTTTTGCTTTGGCAATATATAGTATACAGCATATGTTGTGATTCAGGAGTCCTCTGCGGATCTCGGCAGGCTCCGGCTCATTCACGTGAATTTCCTTGCATGCGCCGAGTGCCGGAACCGACCCCACATGCTCTTCCGGAAGACAATGTACAAGCGGGCAAACCAACACTGGGAATTAGTCAGGCTGGATTGTAATGTCACGATCAGCACCAGTACACAGTTATGTAGACACGGCATATGTCACGATCAGCACTTTCAAAGTGCATGTATCGTAGCGATCAGCGAGATAAGGGTTAACCCTTAGAGCACTGAGCCAAGAAATTTTAATTTTAGTCACTTGAAGTTGTATCTCGCTACCACGATCCACAACTTCAAGTGACTAAAATTTAGTTTAATTTGCTAAATCTAGGTTGAAATGTAGATGATCATCACAGATTTGAGACATATTAAATTTTTAAAACCTGGTTATACAAGACAATTAAAACATGAGGAAGCAATACTATAGTCATCTGTAGGCGACATCAGTGTGTTAAGGGTTAACACAGTAAGCTTTGTGAGAACTTTTCAAGCCTGTGGCTGCTTTCAGCAACATCTTAACCAATCACATCAATTGGCCTGTGAAAAAATCAATAAACGTACCATTTGTAATAAGCCTATACCGTGAGGATATCCACGCTCAAAAAAATAATCATACCGGTACGTTTATTTGGCACTTGAGAGTAAGTGTTGCCTTTGTATCTGTACATTGTAGGAGGTGTGCGGTTTTTTCTACTCCTCAACTTTGTTTTCTGGCATTTGATGGAGTGCGTGTGTTAATGCACTCTTAATATCATCAGCACTGGTTAATTTATGTTACAGATTCAAATTGAGATTGAAGGAATAACAAAGTCTAATTATGATGAAAATAATCCATTGGCCTTGCCATCAGAAAAAAGGAAAACAGAGGTAGAATGCAAGTCTGCTCCAGTCGTAAAACGATTGTCGAAGAAGGAGAGGAAAAAATTGGAGAAACTTGTTGATAAAAAGGAGAAGAAAACAAAGGTTTGTTAGATTCATGCACTTTTTTATCTGAAAAATCTCCTAAATTGTGTGAAAATATCAATAGAAAATACCAAACTAAAAATTTTAGATAATTTTGTAAATCTTGTTTTATATTTGAAATCAATGAGATGTTGCATAAAAACTTGAAAAAGTGGAAAATGCAATCTTAAGAATGATAACAAAGGAGGTAATCTCTTGTGACAATCAATCACTAAATAAATGAAACTTCTATAGCTCCTAAATCCTCAGCGGACCGAGCTCAGAGGCACAAATCCTTGGCATGATCATATGTCATAATGTAGGCTAAGGCAGGTTCGTCAACAGAGTACATTTATGGTGTTTATGCTGCAATGTATATGTTCTATTAAATTCAATTTAGTATATACTTTCTTTGAATAAAATAAAATTTTAGTATAAGAATATAAAAAAATTAGGACTACAATTTATTGTCAATTATTTCCAGAGAGCTGATCTATTGGAAGCATTACAAAGTCTTCAAGCCCCGAAAGAGGAGCTAGCTCTGTTAACTACAACCACAGAGGTCTACAATCAGAGATTAAAAAGGTGTGATATATGTACAAAAGAACCTGCTATTAGCAGCCACCCTTGCAACACAGGAAAACCGCGCATAGGAGGTTCATTTGTATACAAAACGCCATTTTACGGAATGACCGAGTGGCCTCCCAAAGGAGGTTTGCCTTATCCTGCTCATGTGAAGGTGAAATTGCTCAGACAATTTCTAGCTCCAAATGACAAAAATATTTCTATTTGTTAAAATATTGACATCTCAATCAGTGAAAGGTCTCAAGGTCAAATGTTCTTCAGCCATCCGGTTCACTGAAATTTATGATTCACCGACCCTGAGACAAAATCACCGACCCCAGTAAATATTGAAAGAATTGGTTTTGTTTGAGGGCATTCTGAGGCACTTTTCAGACTTAAATTAAAGAAGTACACATTTAGGCTTCTTTTGGGTTCTGGATAAGCACCGTCCTGCCAGACCATTGCCAGGGTGTCAATTACTGACCCTGGATACTAATTTAAATTACCAGTCGCGGGTCGGCTTTAAATCCTCCACTGCTATATCATTTGAATAACTAAGAATCTATCAAGTATGTTTTCAATTTCAGCAACATCATTTGGTTGAAAATTGCTGTTATCATTGGGATTTTATAATTTGTTTGATTGAATACTAGCTTTAAAATATATATATACAGTCTCACGTAGTATTTAACTTTAGATTTCTGAGTTAAATTTTCGGTCACTTGAAGTTGTGTCTCGCTACCGCGATGCACAACTCAAGTGACTGGAAATTATGTTATTTGTGAAATTTGAAGTCCCAATATCTATCTGTGTTTAAAGATTGAAGGCATATTTTACTGTGAACAGCTCGTTATCAGGGGTATACAAGTGCTAATAAAAACACAGAATGTCTACTGCGGTCGACATCAATGCTCTGAGGGTTAAGACATACATTTTTTATATCAAAATCTAAACCTTTACAGTGATGACACATTTAGATTAAACCTTGACTCGATCCACATACCAGCATTAGTCACTTTGTAAAGGTCAAATGAGTTTCAAAATATTTTTTTTAATGTGTGAAGTGTATGCTAAGGCTTTATTTAAAAAAACAGGAAACATGACATTGTGGATGATCCAGCCAAAATCAGCGCTATCAGTGGCAGTAATAAAAAGGCCCGTAGAGCTGCTTCTGACAATGAATCAAACGAAGAGTCGTCATCCAGCGAAGACAGCGAATCCAACGATGAATCCAGTGAGGCTGAAGAAAGTGAACAACCAGCGGCCAAGTCGTGTGGCGACGTTCCAAAGAGCAGTACCAGCGCTGTAGATAAAGATGCCCGTAAGGATGATGTTAAGGAGAAAAAGACTCCGATAGAGTCTGTGAAGCGTGCCGCCAGAGGGTCAACTGTGTATATTCCCATCAAAAGAGACGCAGAGATACAAGTAGGTGATTCAAATATCAAGTGATAAATTTGTGCAATTTTTTTGTAGTTTTGAAATTTGGCACCTGAACATGTATAGCCCTCGTCCTTTATACATACCACACCAAGCCCTCCAATGGATAAAATGTAGTGGGTTATGCACCAAAGAATAATTTATTATATCTATTTCTGGGTGGGCTGGTATGCTGACAGCATGTGCACTATAAAGAGCCCTTGAAGTCTTTTGAAAAGTGTAGGACATAATCCAGACTTTCGGATATTGCCATGATTGTGCAAACATCCGACCCGGCCAGACTCGAACCCAGTGTCTGAGTTTCGAGCCACAACCGGACCGAATGAGCCATCAATGGCGGCATATATATAGATATAGATAAAGTTATGTCTGTTTTTCTCGACATTACATCAATGTAGACTTTAAAGTCATTACAAGTACTTTATGCACATTCTGACACATTCCTCTATTTCACACAGGAGCAAAGATTGAAGCTACCGATTCTGGCGGAGGAGCAGGTGATAATGGAGGCTATCACAGAGAACCCTGTGGTCGTGCTGTGCGGAGAGACTGGGTCGGGAAAAACCACACAAGTACCTCAGTTTCTGTATGAGGCTGGCTATGCCCAGTAAGTATGGCTTGACCAGTCTATGATATCACAGTGATATCACAATCATCTTGAGTGATATCAAAATGACATCTCATACTTAGCAGGTCCGTAGCCAGGGTCGGAAAACAGATGAGACGAGGCCGAGAGTAAATTTCTGAGAATCCAAAACTTCATATAAAATTTTAGTGGTAAAATTTAAAATATGAAAATTTGTAGCTCTGCCTCATTTGTCTCATGCTCGCCACGGGCCTGCTTAACCCTTTCACCGCGGGTGGTGCCAAAAGATCAGAATGTATTAATTACTGTTTTTTTTTTTAAAAAATAATTAATTCAGCGCTCAGTCATTTTATGACGTTATAATTCAGCGGTGAAAAGGTTAATTATCATGATATGAGTTTGCCGTGATATTGAAGATATTGTAGACATCACTTACATACATAACTAAGATTTCACACTAAAATATTACATTCTGAATTTATTTTGACGTCACTGTGTTCAAGTTGATATCAGAATATATCATCATGATGTCAACTGCATATCGTAGTGTGATCTGAATGTGGAAAGGTTTTACTCTTACAGCGTGGAGATAAACTTTAGTCATCAGAATCTGACGTCTACAGACATCAGATTCTGAAGACTAAAGTCAATTCACTGTAAGAGTAAAAATATTTCTAACCCAGACCATAGGTATTCAAATGAATCAGAAAGAGCTAACTAAGACATTTAGTTCAAATTGAAAAAACCCCTTTTGGTCTCATGTTTTTTTACAAAAATAATTCAGCGCTTTAATGGTTATTGTTGGTCTTTAACATCGTCCCAACATCAAACTAAGTTAATTTCTTGTGATTGAGCACTGGGAAACTGTGTCAACAATTATACCAGTAATCCGAGAACTCTTACACTTGAATATTAGATTGTAAGTGGCTCTTTTTGCATCGTGAAAGACACAATATTTATTTTTTAACTGTTGATGACCAGCTGGAAGAAATATCTGTTAACTACAAAAAGATAATAAATGTCCAAATTATTGGCTTTTGCATCTGTGCTCATCCTTAGAACATAGAAACATTGCAACCCTTACCTGGATTCTGCGTGAATTTGTCATGTGGAAATGTTCGCAAATGTCTTAAGGGAATGTTTATTACACCAAAAGACATTCCTGCGAAACCCTTGCTAAGATTGGATAGATTGTTTCTGCTTCCTTTGAATACCTATGTTATGCTTTACGGCTATTAAAAATATTTAAAAATTTTCAGTGCGGGGACCATCTTTATACGTCAGAATCTGACCTCTACACACGTCACATTCTAACATATAAAGACGATCCCCGCACTGCAGGGGTTGAAGACAAATGACAACACTGATCATTCTAGAAAATATAGTAAACAGCATTTAAAAGTATCTCCTTATTTTTTTTCTAGTCTTATAATTTGGACAATAGTAGCCGATTACTTATTGTTTAATTTATCATGTGTGCTTATGTTGTTTTCAGTGGTGGTGGTATAATAGGAGTGACAGAACCCCGCCGTGTAGCTGCTATAAGTATGTCACAAAGAGTCGGCAAAGAGATGTCTCTCTCTCCCAGGTTAGTTTGCAATTTGTAACAAACAGCAACAAGACATTGAACCCATAATGGTTCAATAATGGGTCAGCACAACTTATAGTGGTAACGTGATATTCAGGCAATATTGGATAAAATCAACAGAGACTGTCTGACACGGAACCCCTTTATTCATATTCGTACACCATGTACACAGACACGGGTGAAAAAACAGTTATCGGGAATTCAGTAGAGACAACACACATTTCACGTTAATCATAACAGCATCAAACCACCAAGTCAAACATGATCTGAGCACAGCATACACATTCATAGGCCTTCCTGCAGGCGGTCAGTTGTGCAGGATGAAAACGGGCCAGAAATTCATGAGCAAGCGTACACATAGCACCCTTGAAGTACCAAAACACAGTCATGGAGAACAACATATAGTATAAAAAATTCTTAAATCATTGTCAACTTTTTTTTCAATGATTAACCCCTCTCTGAGCTAATAAATTAAAATTTGTAATCACTATGTTGTTTCTCACTACATCGATTCTCACATTCAAGTGACAATAATTGTTGTATTTTCTAAATTTAAGTCTAAATGTATATGATTATCGCAAATTTAAGATATATTTAATTTTTAGAAGCTGATTATATAAGGTCAATAAAACATACAAAAACAATGTATAGTTATCTACATCAGTGCTCTGGGGGTTAACTCTTTAAACCCTTACGATGCTTTATGACATCATTTTACATCCCTTAAAACAGACTTAATTTTCCTACAACTAGAGGTTTTAGAACGAAAATTTCCATGTAACTGGTTTACCAATACATAGCAATTTTCTTCAATTTTTAAACCACTTCAAACCATCTTCATCCACCACAAGTCGAGAATTGCGACAGCAATTCGCGGCTTGTAGTGGATGAAGATGACAATGGTAAATGCAGGCTCTTGGTGTTAAAAAAATTCTTTTGTCATTATTTAGTCAAGTATGCTGTCTACTGTATAACTATTTTCTCTTTTGAAATATGTTCAATATTATCAACATTTTAAAATTCCAGTGAGGTTTCCTATCAGATACGGTATGAAGGAAACACAACCGAGGACACCAAGATTAAGTTCATGACTGATGGTGTATTGTTAAAGGAAGTACAAAAGGTTTGCCTTTCTCTCTATTTTCTGATATTAACCTTCACAACCCTGACATATTTTTGTATAAACCATGAAAACCATTTTTTTTTTAATTTGATGTCACCATAAATGTCTTAGTTAGCTTTTTGATTGCAATACGAACCAAATGCTGCTGTTGTGATATTGTTCTTTATCCTTAGAACTGTGTATCGTGATCGTGGGTCACTTATTTGTGAGCTGCTTAACCTTTAAAATGCTAGGCTCGACAGTAGTCATTTTTTAATCTGTTTTATTAGCCGCTTAAATCAGAGTTACCGTATATCCCCGTGTATAATGCGATGTTTTTTCTTAGGTATTCATGTCACAAAAAGGCACCTCGTATTATACATCGATGTAGAATTTAATACAAATTTTTAGCTCTCTAGCGGTAAGTCCTCTAGCGGTAGAGCGTATCTTCAAACATAGGCCAGTCAGCGTGTTAGGTAAGCAGGCCTATACACACGATACAACAAGACTGTGCCTTTCCAACTAGTAGCAAACAAGAGACGTTCACCCAATGCTGGTACGTTGCTGGGCCACCGTCTGCGACGCTGATACAACACTGTACCAGCATTGGGTGAATGTGTCGTGTTTGCTGGGAGCCCCCGTCTCACATCCCCGCCGACGCGCGTGGCACCTTTGACAACCACGGGCAGATAAATGACGCCGTTAGTCTGCAACCAATTCACACTTCTGACCTGTTCATTTATATTAATAATGATTTAATCTAAGATCGCCTTTTATCTGTTTATATGGAGTGTTCTATTGTGTACGACAAATCTGAACATGATATTTTCATATTGGAATGAGAGAATGCGTTGACTAAATATAACAAGATATCACTGATTATATCTCCTATCGCAAATTCTATACATGTAGGCCTCAGAAAGTCGATATTGCTGGGATAACATCATCTTCATCTATCCAGTTGTCTGCCACCGGCAGAACCTGGATAACCCGTATATGTGCTATGTGTTCAGAACACCACTTCTCCCTCCTCCTCCCTGGCCAATTCACAGTTGATTCAGGCGGCCCAAACAATTTGACCTGAGTGTGACCTCCACACTGCAGTCAGTAAACCGGTGACGTCATAATGAATATTCATGTTGCTCGCACCCCTCATTTTCGTACCGGCTTTACACACACCTGTTGTCAAGGTCAGACTGGTAGTCTGACGGTCAGACCTGATACGGCAAGATGGGATAACATTAACGCCTACCGCTGTTGCCGCGGCTGATACAGTATAGAGCAAATGGTAGTATCTGTTAGCTGTAGTTCATGGAGCGCTGCTGTGTTATTGCACCTTGACACTTATACAACCAAACACCTCTTGTGTCTAGACAATGCGGCTAGTCTGCAAATGTTTTACAATCACATTTCATCTTGGAATGTTCTTATTTGAGCACGACGATATTAAAATATGGTCTTTGTAATAGATAAATTAAAATACTATAATTTTGTCGGCGAAATATAAATACGGGTATTTTAAAATCTGTGTGTATATATATATGTAGCCTATGTAGCCCTCAGAATGTCTGCCCATCGAGACAGTCCCGATGACATCCACTCTGCCGTGGAAAATTAAAATACAGTATCTGCTTACTTAATAAGTGAGCAGATACTGCCCTTTGGTTTTGCAGAGCTGTACTGTTGCCGCTGTTCCCGTCATTGAGCATCGTCTATGCAGGTGTCACGGCGCTATTTAGTAGAATAAGATAATATCCATGCCTCACATTTAAATGGCCCGGAACGCTGCCGACCGGGACGCTGCCGACATCCAAAATTTGTGGTCGTATTATACAGAGGGGTAGACGTTATTCAGGTCATCCGAGGCCTCAAATCTTAACTCGTATTATACATGGCGTCGCACTATACGCGGGGATATACGGTATTGAGAATGAAATGGCTGTATAAACATCAAGATTTGGAAATGTTTGATATAAAATTAAACAAATATGTGTAATTTCCACCCAACTCCAAGTAGGTAAAAATGTATGTTGCTGAATTTAATGCTTTAAGGATTAATCTGCTTAGAGCATTATTTAATGCTCACAAATTTTATAATTTTTCTCGTCCCTCTATTACAGTAATTATCCGTTATAGCACGAATCGTTACTACACGAATCGGATATAACACGATGCCAAAATTTTACACTATCTTTTTTACCATTTTTCAGAGTGTAAAATTTTGGCATCGTGTTATATCCGATTCGAACAAATATGTGTAATTTCCACCCAACTCCAAGTAGGTAAAAATGTATGTTGCTGAATTTAATGCTTTAAGGATTAATCTGCTTAGAGCATTATTTAATGCTCACAAATTTTATAATTTTTCTCGTCCCTCTATTACAGTAATTATCCGTTATAGCACGAATCGTTACTACACGAATCGGATATAACACGATGCCAAAATTTTACACTATCTTTTTTACCATTTTTCTGGAAAAATTGTGTTATAAATATTTCAACATACAATTAAGCATGAAATTGTCCGCCAACGTCACATGTTAATCGTGCAGTAGCGGTAGGCCTAATCCTTCACGCATGACGCTCACGCAAGGTCGCCGGCAAGTGGTATTGCACAGCACATAACGGCACCCTTTTAGAACAAGAGTATCTCATTTGAGCTTAACTTAAATTCAAACACGAATCGTGTAATAGATAATATGAAACGAATATGACACAATTTCATCTCAGAAAATGTATTTACTTACTCAAATTAACTTAATGTGGCGTGTTTAGCAAAAGAACATGTTTATTTAAATCGTGTAATAAAAATATTATAACACGAATAATAATGTTTTTACATGTTTTTTTAATCTGTTTTAAAATATTATAACACGAATATGGTGATTCTGCAAGTTTTTAAAATCGCGTGTAATGAAATATTATAACACGAATATGATGTGTTTTACATGTGTTTTATATCGTGTTATAAAATATAACACGAATATGGTGCTTTTTATATCGTGTTGTAAAATATTATAACACGAATATGACGTGCACGATTTGATGTCAGTAATCCTAGCTATTAAATAAAATTAACTTAATTTAGCAGGTTCAACCGGAAAAATGGTTATTTTTAAATCACGTAATAAAATAGGTAGCCAGAGGTGATGACACGCCGATCGTTTGTTGAATGCCACTTCCTCACAACTCACATTGCAATGTCGAGCAGCGTTCTCGTTTGTATTGCAAGGTGTTATGTTGTTAAATAATTTATAAATTCAGTTAATATATTAGATTTAATGGTGTTGCATAAATATATTTTTATGCCGATATGATCAGTCATAAATCACTGTCAGTATGGACAGCTCACCGACAAGTTTGATTGACAAGCGTGTTCTAACGCTGATTGGTCAATATCTCCCTCCCATCTCACTTGACCACAACGCTGGCCCAGCATTAAATCAGCACTGGTTCATTTGCGGGCAGTTACGCGATGATCAACGCCGCAAGTAAACGTGAGCTTATCAAACCATTTCAAGCCTACAGGCTTGGTAGTTATCCTATGAATAATATAACATCAGTGATATGCTGTTTTATTACACGATGTGGAAAAAACATAATATTCGTGTTGTAGTAATTGATTGCACGATACAAAAAATGCAAAGACATCGTGTTTGTTGTGTTCAAACGCTGATTAGTCAACACCCGCCTCCCATCGTACCGGGCCGTGTCAGGATGATTGACAGTCTCGTATGATCTCACGTTGAGAGTGATATTTCACGAGATTTTGACACCTCTACTCTCAAAACGATGAAGTCATTAAACACTGTACATGACACAGACTTGTATACACAGCGTCACTCTGTTCACGCACGAGTCCTGTATTCCTGATTCAACTAATTTTACTTCTACTGCTTATATTAGACACATTCAACCAATTCACATTTTTATTATTTACAAATAATAATTAATATAACTTCCAAAACTCCGATATTTGTACAGTAAATAAGGCCTGGAAACAACGTTATGCTACAAGCTAGTATATTGTCCCGTGTCAGTTATTTATATTACCGCATCCCGTGTATCTCCAGTCATATCGTATCTAGTAGTACTAGATAAAATCGGGCCATTTCGTATAACACGATCGGCTTATAACACGATTCGTACTTATGGACCCCAATGATCGTATTATAACGAATAACTACTGTATTTTCTTTCCAGGTGGGTGGGATATCACATTGACAGTTTTTATTACAAAATCTATGTTTCAGCTCTCCATTTATGTGTTATTTTTAGGATTTCCTCCTGACAAAGTACAGTGTTGTGATCATTGATGAGGCTCACGAGCGCAGTATCTACACGGACATTCTGATCGGCTTGTTGTCGCGCATCGTCCCTCTACGGCATAAGGTAAGCCTTCCCATTATCCATGGTCTAGGGCCCACCATTCCCCCCCCCGGCATAATGTAAGTGTTCCCATAATCCAGGGTCTGGGTCCCACCCCACCTCCCGGCATAAGGTAAGCCCTCCCTTTATCCAGGGTATAGGGCTCATCCCACTGTAAATCTTAACCACTAAAGCACTAAGCTATTCAATTTAAATTTTCAGTCCCTTGGAAGTTGTGTCTCGCTACCGCGATACACAACTTCAAGTGACTGAAAATTTATGTGGCTGGTTAAATTTAAGTCCCAACATATATCAGTGTTTCAAGATTGAAGGCACATTTTACTTTTACCAACTGGTTATCAGGGATTATACATGTGTTAATAAAAACACAGAATGTCCACTGTAGTCGACATCAGTGCTCTAAGAGTTAACCAGGGATAGAACTTAAGGATTTTTTTTACTAGTGAGCAGGACTTTTAAAACATAAGTTTTACTAGTCCGCTAGATGTTTTACTAGTCCTTAAATATACATTTATATTATGTTACCTTAATAAAAAAGTCTTAGTAAAAAATAAGAAACAAGCGTGCATTATATACCATGTAGGAATACATTGATTTTAATATTAACTGCCACTGAACATGTCATCAAATAGTAACTGTATTATAAATTCAGTTTTCAAATTTAACTAGAATAGATACAAGTGGATTTCATAGTCGCCTGCCTAAGACCACAAAGCTAACTATTAGTGATGAGGAAAATTATTATCCTTGTTATGTATTTGTACCTACTGATTCTGGTCCCAGTCATCATTCAGTGAACTTAACCATCATCCTCATCGTGACTATATTCACTATCTGATGACAGCGAGACTGTATCAACATCATCAGTTGTCTGAGATTCCGCTCTGGGTCCTAATGGTTGAGTATGTTGCCTCCGAGATCTTACCCCTGCTGCACTGTTGCATGCCGAAATGTTTTTTTTTGCATTTCGGTGGCTGCACACACATGCTCCACTAATTCCTCTACAGTTTTTATGAACAGTCATGTTCACATTCCCCCACACCAGTACTCCTGATGTTTAATCTCCTATCATATTGTTCAAGTTTGTCTCTCTCGTAATGTGCATTAAGTGATTGTTGCTGTACATACTGGCGTTGTGTTGCTTGCTCTTCTTATAGTTTCCTAATTTCTTTCGTCAGTGCGTCATTCATGCATGCTGATATGGGGATTGGCCGTTGTGATATGTTTTATAAGTATCTGGTTCGACTGGCTTACCACTTCCCATACTATCTTCCGCATCCAGAGACAATCCTGCAGCATCCGAACCCCCTTCATTTTTGTCTTTTACCGGAGATTTCTGTGTTGAAGACTTCCCCTTTTCTTTTTTCTGTGTCATATTAATGTTCAACTGTTTTTGTAACTCTGTTTTACAAATTTAATTTTTGAGTTTTTGTCTGTCATTTAAGTGGATTTGAGGCAGATATAGGGTGATACTGGTAGTTATTCAGAGCAGGTGGCATATTATTAGATATCGATGGTCTCTTGAGCATGTTTGTTGCTAGTTTGTTTGATGGCTTTGACAAATTCCGCCTGCTAATTTCCCCAAATTTTGAAGCTGTCAACGTGTACTTCTGGCATCCCAATACTTGTCACTAGTTGATTGAGCACTTGTATTTTTTTACTAATTCTACCAAGTTTTCGTGGTTTTCATGTACTGAATCAAATATGGGTTTTCTAGTCATCTTTTAAATTATGAATTTGTAGTTTCTG
Organism: Flabesymbios commensalis; assembly: GCA_964017125.1. Classification (NCBI taxonomy): domain Eukaryota; kingdom Metazoa; phylum Annelida; class Polychaeta; order Terebellida; family Flabelligeridae; genus Flabesymbios; species Flabesymbios commensalis. The sequence goes on along the minus strand of OZ024903.1, from coordinate 5,045,025 downwards.
GATAGTGCCTAATGGTAAATACCATGTCAGCACAAGCATATTTGGAATGTTCTGTAGTTGAGTGAAAAACTTCAAAGTTTCCTTCAGTCAATGTGAGCTGATAGCTGAGAACTGATTCAACAGGTACATATGTTCCCAGTGTCGTCTTTCTGTATGTCATATTCATGTCATCAGGTCTTTCCATGTGGGTAAATCCATACAGAGGGTTTTCCTTTTTCATTTCTTCCTGGCACTCCTTCAGTCGTTGGGGCTGGCAACTGGCATCGCGCTTTGCTCTTTTCACAGAGTCGGCCATGACAGGTTCTGCCCGTGTACCCGTGGTTTGTCCCATGTCTGGGTTATACTGGTCTTTGACCCATCCGGCTGCACAACATCCAGTTTTCTCTTAAAAAAATGACTGGTCTGAAAGAGGTTACAGAAGCCTGAAGCACCAGCAACACATGAACAATAAGCAGTGATCACATTGTATGGCTGCTCTCCGCTAACTGCGAACCACAACTGATGTGGTTTTGTCGGTTTCCTCTGACTACCAACATTTGGCTTTAATGAAAATGGTATACTAGGTTTTGTTAGCACAATGGTCATGTACATAGCCTTCAGTAAAGAACTGGTATCATCTCGTCTCAATTCCCTGGCATGTTTTTCGGCACAGGTTTGAAGTCGTCTCACTACTTTCCCGGTTAATTTCTTTCCCAGACTGCAGCAGGTATGTCTCGATGTTTATGTCGTTAAATTGCTCCACTGCTTGGAGGGCGGCACTCTTCATCCGTATTTTGAAGGCTTCGAACTGTTGGTTTGCCTTGTGCAATAACAGCATCACGCTTACACTTCTTAAAAATTTTATCAGAAGTTGGGTCGAGGATGGTATATACAGAAGTGATCTGATCAGAAGTGATCTGATGAACCCGTGAGATGAGCTCGGCTTTTTTTTCAACTGTGTATGCTTAACACCACAACATCACAACCTAAATTTCAGCTCCTTCACAGTCAACTGGTTGGCCTTCCTGTCACCAAGAGACGCACCATCTATGTCCAATTCGGTTAAAACTTCATCATCCATTCTCTGAAAGGACATATTTATACAATATAATTCATAAATATATTTGTTTAATTTTAAAACATTCAAGAATAATAATGTCTTTGCTATGAAAAAATATTTTAGTGTTGTAATCTATTCGAAATATAATATGAACTGTGTACTGCATGCACATAGCCGTCTTCAGCACTGGTCCAACATTGTATAAATGTTATACAAATGTTTTGTGTTTGGTGGGCAGCACTGTCTTAGCTAGGATTAGACAACTGCCTGTCTTTTTTTCTAATTTTTAGCCCGCCTTTTAATTTTAATTAAAAAAGGTGGGCTATTGCAATTGAAGTTCGGCATCATCGGTGTCGGCGTCGGCGTTAACATTTACTTGTGGGCGCGATAACTTGAAAAGTTTTTCATGTTTCCTTCCCAAATTTGTTTTGCATGTTACTAATGACCACTTCTCGGACAAGTTGAATAATGGCAGAAAAAAAATTCAAAATGGCCGACTTATTGCGATTTTTCACCTTTTACGTCAATAATTTGACCTTGTGGGCGCGATAACTTGAAAAGTTTTTCACATATCCTTTTCAAATTTGTTATGCATGTTACTAATGACCAGTTCTCGGACAAGTTCAATAATAGCCGAAAAAAAAAAAAAATGGCCGATTTATTGCGATTTTTCACATTTTACGTCAATAATTTGACCTTGTGGGCGCGATAAGTTGAAAAGTTTTCCACATATCCTCTTCAAATTGGTTATGCATGTTACTAATGACCAGTTCTCGGACAAGTTCAATAATGGCCAAAAAAAAAAAAAAAATGGTCGATTTATTGCGATTTTTCACATTTTACGTCAATAATTTGACCTTGTGGGCGCGATAAGTTGAAAAGTTTTTCACATATTCTCTTCAAATTGGTTATACATGTTACTAATAAGTAGTTCTTGGACAAGTTCAATAATGGCCGAAAAAAAAAAAAAAATGGCCGATTTATTGCGATTTTTCACATTTTACGTCAATAATTTGACCTTGTGGGCGCGATAAGTTGAAAAGTTTTTCACATATCCTCTTCAAATTGGTTATGCATATTACTAATAAGTAGTTCTTGGAGAAGTTCAATAATGGCCGAAAAAAAAAAATGGCCGATTTATTGCGATTTTTCTCATTTTACGGCAATAATTTGACCCTGTGGGCGCGATAACTTCAAAAGTTTTTCACATATTCTCTTCAAATTTGTTATGTATGTTACTTATAAGTAGTTCTTGGACAAGTTCAATAATGGCTAAAAAAAAAAAAAAATGGCCGATTTATTGTGATTTTTCTCATTTTACGTCAATAATTTGACCTTGTGGGCGCGATAACTTTAAAAGTTTTTCACATATCCTCTTCAAATTTGTTATGCATGTTACTAATAAGTAGTTCTTGGACAAGTTCAATAATGGCTGAAAAAAAATTCAAAATGGCCGATTTATTGCGATTTTTCTCATTTTACGTCAATAATTTGACCTTGTAGGCGCGATAACTTCAACATTTTCACAAGTATCCTCTTCAAGTTTGTTATGCATGTTACTAATAAGCAGTTCTTGGACAAGCTCAATAATGGCCGGTAAAAAAATCAAAATGGTCGACTTATTACGATTTTTCACATTTATTTTACGTACATAATTTGACCTTGCGATAACTTGAAAAGCGATAACTTGAAAAGCGGCTGGTTTAACATACCATTTATATCTTGGGTTGTTATTTACGTGATGACATTCGTCTTTACTTTCTTTATCATAATTCGGCGGCGGGCTATTATCGAGTGTGCTCTTGTTACATAACCACCCGTCCGATTCCTCCTTTATAGTGTAATTCAGACATTTTTTGCCCGTCATTTTGACTTTATACCCGTTCAAAAGATGGGTGCACGGGTCGCTGGCTAACACAGTGGTGGGCAGTGCATTCAGCTCTGACCTACTGTTGATCCAACAATACAGAAAAGCAAGTTAATTATGTCTCCCCCTCTGTAGACAGAGTGGGGGACATATTGGTTTATCTCTGTCTGCTCAGTGTGTCTTCGTCCAGCGGTTTGACCCAATGCTGGGATAATGTTGGCCCACCCTCTACGCCGCTGAGCCAACATTAGCCCTGTATTGGGTTACTGTGACATGTTTGGCGCCACGCTGAATGTGGGCCAGCGTCACAGATGACGGGCCAACATCACCTTAGCTTTGGTTCAAAGCATTGTGCTGGTATATGCTACGCAAGCCCACCATTGACCCGGCAATGTATCGCCAGGTCCATGTGTACGACGCTGGCCAACATTTAAACAGCATTGAGGCAGTGTATACTATGTGCACGCACTCCCGCCAGCATGAAGTTCTGACTAGGGCTGAATGGATACTAGGCAGCTCCGGCGACACTGGCCCAACATTTAACAGACATTGGTTCGGTGTCAGCTTGTACTCGCTGCCAGCAGTAAACACTGCCATACCAGCGTGCTATTTAATGCAGTGTTGACAAGCCACATTTTGTTTCGCACAATAATAAATTCAGCTTAATACAAAATCTTAGGCCACTTAAGGTAGTGAATGACAGTTGCTGTAAGGTGACATTCCAGTATAAAGATATTAAAACTGTTGCCTAATTGATTGAGCCTAAAGACTATTTAGTTACTGTAGATATAATAAACGGGTTCCACCTCATAAAAATACATAGTCTTAACTCTTCTCAGGTGCCATTTAATAACAATAATTTCAAAAGCCATTGACGCTACATTTATTAAGCGTATAATATTGAGGTATTGTTTAATAGGACTATGTGAAAGCCGTCGGGCTAAATAAGCCACATAACAACACAAGAGTCACAGAAGTAGTTGGCACTGGCCGGTAGCCATAAGTGTTACAAAAAGCTAGATACTGATTTCTGTCTGTATTGTATGTCTTCTTAGTTGCACTGGTGAAGGCATGCATTCGGTAAGAAGCAATTTGCAATTAAAACAATACAAAGGCATTGGATTACAACTATAGCCTAAGACTGACGCTAGCATATCCAGGCCACCAGGTGATGCTACTTTGCTGATGGCATCAGCGACAATATTGTCACTACCCGGCACATATTTAGCTTTGATATGGAAATTATATACTGCTGACAGCCAAAATAATTCGCGTAGAGCATGCATCACAAAACTATTTCTAGAAGTCCTTTTATTTATCACTGATTTTGTGGTTATATTGTCAACATGAAGTATTACAACCTGATCCTTCCACAGGGGGGCCCATGCCCGAGCGGCAAGGATAACACATAGCGTCTCTTTGTAATTGTTATGTAAGTCGCTTACTACTGGCCAGTCGCTGGCCCAATGTACATAATGCCAGTCGCTGCGGAAGTAAATCCCACCCCCGGCGTTGCAAGCATCCGATTGTACGTCTGCGATCGGCCCCGCGCTGAGACAAGCAGCTGTGCCGTTAAAGTGCTACATGAAGTCTATCCACCATTCTATGTCAAGCTGAAAATCTGCGGTCAATTTTAGCTTATGTGATGGCTTTTGTAAATTGTTGACAATGTCTAGAATACGCCGGTCGAAAATTCTACCTCCCGTATGACCTGGCAAGCCCAATTTAGCTTGCCAGCTAGATATTGAAGTTGGCGACGAGAAACCCGCTTACGTTAAGCAAAGCTGTCAAGCGAAATCCGTAATTCAGACATTTTGTCTGCTGGTAGCTGCAAATTCATAGTTGTTGAATCCAGGATTATCCCCAGAAATCTGATACGTTGAAGAGGCTCTTCAACCTTAGATCAATTTAATCTAAAGCCTAAAGATCTGAGAAATCTAAGGAGTGACGTAAGTGCTGCTTGAGCTTTTTTATAAGACTTTGATATAATGCAAAAATCATCAAGATAACAAATGATATCTCTATGACCCTTCTTATACATCATGCGACACACTGTTTGAGTTAGACGGGTAAAAATTGATGGGCTACACGAGGCTCCAAATGGTAATCTGCTGTTGTAGAAATATTAAGGCAAATTTTTTCCTTTGAAAAATCATTTTAGCCCAAATGCTTTGTAATCATCAGGGTGTATCCTAACGGATCTGTATGCACTAGACAGATCAACCTTAGCGAAATCACTGTAGCAGCAGTCAAAGTTTTCGCTGTTTCGACCTAAAAGCTCTGCCGCTGGGTCCATAGAGTTCCTAAAATAATGGCCTTCTGAGAAACAAGGGTTCCTTTAAACCCACTACACTAATATTTAAAGAGACTGGAAGCACAACCATCAATTCATGACATTAAGATGTTCTGATAGTGATATGGATGCATTTTATTTATTCTGCCCAGATCATCTTAGCAACAACAACAATCATGACGTAGACGTAGACGTAGACGTGCTTCTTATGGTCATCTCATTTTAATTTCAAGTGAGATAGCTGAAATGTAGAAGGACAATCATTAACCCTTGTCCTGCTGAATTGTTTCAAATGCATTTTTCGTCATTTGAAGCTGGAATTGCTAACACAATTTCCAGCTTCAAATGACAAAAAATATGACTATTTATGAAAAATAAACATGTGTGAAAATACCATTTTGATTAACTGAGCATCTATCACCAACTATGTTTTGGATTTCAGTGTCATTTTATTTCCTCTGAAACTTACTCGAAACCGGATATATACGGCTCCAGCAGCCGACGGTTGAAGGTGAATTGCGTAGTAAAGAATGTGGAACTCATTGTAAACACTCGCCGGAAGTTCGCTGCGAGTGTTTATAAATGCACAGTCGTTTTTAAATGGGCAGCCATTTATAAACGGCTGGACCCGTACCTGCTTAAATGGCCAAATTAGCCGAAAAGTGACGTTAAAAAGACTATTTACTTACTTACATGTGAACTTTGACTCTTGTATCATTGGATACAAATTGCATGTCTCTAATTAATCCAATCTACTGTTAAATGTGAACTTTGACTCTTGTATCATCACATGCGAATTATGTAATATATGTATGTTCTTGAAGCCATTTGATTGTAGATGCTTTAGACACAGTGGTATGTTGCCTGAAAGTGAACATGAACTTCTGCCACATTTTATCCTGGTTCACATGTCGCCATGTGGAATGTTATCTATCTGGTCTGGTGAGGACCATCTACTGTGCCCTGCACAAGCTCAGGTACATGATGTTGTCCTCGGGCTTGTTGGTGATATTGTGGTGACTGTACACGGTTGGTAACGAAGGCAGTCTTACGAATATCTCCCAACATTACCGGTACCTGTTTATAGGCAGAGGTAATGTCTAACGTGGAGAATAAAACTGAGCCCGCCATCGCATCCAAGCAATCCTCTGCTCAAGGCAGTGGAAAAGCATCAGGCTTTATCACAGAATTTATTTTTCTGTAGTCGACACAGGGTCGTACGCTGCCATCTTTCTTCCTCACCAGGACAATCGGACTAGCCCAAGGTGACGAAGATGACCGGATAGACCCTTGCTCTTGTAATTTAGTCAAGGCCGCCTTGTCTTCCCCTTCGAATGCTGTGGGGGTGCGGCCAGGTTGTTGTTTGATCGGCCTGGCATCACCAATGTCAATGGCATGTTCGCCTAAATTAGTCAGGCCTAAATCAGTGCCATTGGTGGAGAATACATCTTGGAGCTCAATCAGGAGTCTACCAATTTCAGAGCATTCTACCTGGTCCCGGCCCTCACACATTTCATCAAACAACTCCCTCTAATGTTCTGGGATAGCTGAGCTTTGTACCTCATCACTGCGGTCAACAGATCGGGGATTCGAATGTGGGGGTTTGGTGAGAGGTTGTCCCAGTGAGACTAAGAGTCTGCGGACATCACCTCCCTACGCCTCTAGCAGAGTTTCACATTCGCCATCATATTTACAGGCTGTACCCAAGACAGTGTCTTGTTTAATTGACCTGGATTCGGGGAAGGGATTTAACAATCGAACCTTCACAGCGGTGTTTTCTTGTACATTGACAAGGCATATTGGCATCGCCAACTGCATTGACTCAATTATTTGAGGGGCTGGTTCAATCAAGACAGAGTGGTCACCCTCACTGTCAGCCTACCTATCAATGTACACATCCACTATCAATCGCGCTCAACCCAGGAATAACATAGTGGTCGGCGGCGTAAATATGTCTGGTATTGGGCTGGTCACAATGGCAAGTGGTATAGATACCCCTTTCCATTGAATACAATCCTCTGACATCAGCATGTCAAAGGGTTCATCAGCTCCATCCTGCATAAGGTCAGCACCTAACAGAACATCATCAGTAATGGGTGCTACAATTGATGTAACATTATTATCATTCAAAGGAGAAGGGGAGTGTTCACCACCACCGGAGCTAATTCGGGAACTAAGGTGGGTTGTACCACCTCTTCAATAACATAATATTGCTCAGAATGTGTTTGCGTGTGAGGAGCACAAGGAGAAGAAGGGGAAGATGATACTTCTTCAAAGGCACTTGGCTGGGGAAGTGCAGTGCCAGGAAAAAATTTACCACCTTTGCTTAATTGAACTTCTTTCTATGTGCTAGACCAGCCTGTCTCTTCTCTATTGAGTCCCACTCCGGACCGGAGACAGCTGAACAGTGCATACAGGGATTTGATCGACCACAAGAGCGATGATTAAAACACTGGTCGTGAGGGTCCGTCTTAATTAACGCCACCCCGCAATTTGGGTTAGCACATGTTTTCTTCATGTTACAGTTAGTGGGGATCGTTAAACTGGTAGCTATGAATCAAATTAATTTCCAAAATAAAATAGATCTAAGCCAAAATAATTTAGCTTCAGTTCCCGTAGTATATGGTGCCCTGGAGGTTGGATCAATAATCAGTAGAACTAGAATATGGGTTCCAAGACAGTCACGTTGTGTAGCGTTGCTGTAACAAACAACAAATTTTTTAATCGAGTTAAGTCCAATTAAAATTAAAATAAATACTTAAAATAGTCTAAATTTGAATGATTTAAAATCAGTGATGCCAAAAGTAATTGCTAACAACAGTAACCAGCATGGGAGACGTAAAGTGCGACAGTCTACCAATGCTGCAAATGAAATAGGCCGACGCCGTACATCGCCGCGACGCGTGTGCGATAATACAGCGATCTCTAATAGACGTAGCCTACCTAATTAAAACTCCTAATTTTTAATAAAAAAAAGTACGCTAATCTAAAGGCTTGTGAAGCTTACTATAATCAATAAAAATGAAGAAATAAATTCAAAATCCCGCTAAAACACTAAACAAACTTACAAAAGCGAGAGCGAAAATTAACCTGCCATGTTTGTTGGGCGACAAAGTTAAGAACATCGAGCTGGGGATTTCAGGTGCTATCGCAGGGGGACGTCAGGACGTGACGTCACCGACCTTGATACACTCGGGTTTGATCGGCATTAATTTTATTCTAATGCATTGTCGTGTCTGGCAAAACAATCGTTGAGTTACCCATATTTAATTATTCACGAGATAAGTATTTCTAATAAATACTCATTTATAATAAATATAAATTTCATTTTTAATCCACCCCACTCCATCGACTGGCCCTTTACCATGGTGGGATATTCCAAGGCAGATGGGGTAGTCCTTCAAAAGATAAGTACAAAATCTAATTTGAATTGGATGGGCACAGCTATCTCACCAGATGTGTGGCTTGTCTGATTCTGGTACATAGCCATGGATTATCTCAATTATTGAACAATCTGCTTTGTGGGCAACATATTTGGTGTGCTCTAATTGGGGGTAAATCAGAAGTAAAAAAGCAATGCAAGATTCTCTTACCAGAATAGACATATTCTCTTCAACTTCTGCCTCTACAATTCTCCTCCGTAACTTTAAAGAAGTTTTTTCCAGATTAAGTTGAACCATTGTAGTTACATAAACAGTGGTTAGGAGGGAAGCTATATTCAGCAATCACCCTTTTATTTCTACCAGGAAATCGCACAACCATCAGTCCTGGCCAATTCTGATTCTGAATATGAGCATTCAAAGTAAATTTGATAGCTTTACTTCAGTGCAGGCACTGATGTTTGCCGTGGTAGCCTTGAAACAACCAACAATAGAGTGTTAGACATTATGTGTCTCACATGGGATGAATGGAGTGACCCTTAGCTATTGTTACTCTGGGGACTATCCGAGCCGAGGATAGTGGAGCCGTGTTTTGTCAGAAAAAACCCATAGTCTGGACGTCTTGGCATGCTTGGCGGTAAATCCCCTTGACATGTCCTAAACTCATTATTGGGCGAGTGAAGGAAAACACTTGCAACAACCCACCATGACATATGACCACACCCTCACGTCATCATCTGTAAATCATTCATCTCATCAAATGGCTGCACTGTTTTATGTATTACAATGTCCTTCAGCCTTCAGTAAAGAACTGGTATCCCCTCGTCTCAATTCCCTGGCATGTTTTTCGGCACAGGTTTGAAGTCGTCTCACTACTTTCCGGTTAATTTCTTTCCCAGACTGCAGCAGGTATGTCTCAATGTTTATGTCGTTAAATTGGCATTGTGCTGGTATATGCTACGCAAGCCCACCATTGACCCGGCAATGTATCGCCAGGCCCATGTGTACGACGCTGGCCAACATTTAAACAGCATTGAGGCAGTGTATACTATGTGCACGCACTCCCGCCAGCATGAAGTTCTGACTAGGGCTGAATGGATACTAGGCAGCACCGGCGACACTGGCCCAACATTTAACAGACATTGGTTCGGTGTCAGCTTGTACTTGCTGCCAGCAGTAAACACTGCCAGACCAGCGTGCTATTTAATGCAGTGTTGACAAGCCACATTTTGTTTCGCACAATAATAAATTCAGCTTAGTACAAAATCTTAGGCCACTTAGGGTAGTGAATGACAGTTGCTGTAAGGTGACATTCCAGTATGAAGATATTAAAACTGTTGCCTAATTGATTGAGCCTAAAGACTATTTAGTTACTGTAGATATAATAAACGGGTTCCACCTCATAAAAATAGTCTTAACTCTCCACAGGAGCCATTTAATAACAATAATTTCAAAAGCCATTGACACTACATTTATTAGCTATCAACCTTTATGGTTATGCTGCGGGGGGGGGGGGGGAGACATCTCCAGTTTTTTGTTTGACCGCATTCAATATGTAATAAGCGTATAATATTGAGGTATCGTTTATTAGGACTATGTGAAAGCCATCGGGCTAAATAAGCAACATAACAACACAAGAGTCACAGAAGTAGTTGGCACTGGCCGGTAGCCAAAAGTGTTACAAAAAGCTAGATACTGATTTCTGTGTGTATTGTATGTCTTCTTAGTTGCACTGGTGAAGGCATGCATTCGGTGAGAAACACTTTGCAATTAAAACAATACAAAGGCATTGGATTACAACTATAGCCTAAGACTGATGCTAGCATATCCAGGCCACCAGGTGATGCTACTTTGCTGATGGCATCAGCGACAATATTGTCACTACCCGGCACATATTTAGCTTTGATATGGAAATTATATACTGCTGACAGCCAAAATAATTCGCGTCGAGCATACATCACAAAACTATTTCTAGAAGTCCCTTTATTTATCACTGATTTCATGGTTATATTGTCAACATGAAGTATCACAACCTGATCCTTCCACAGGGGGGGCCCATGCCCGAGCGGCAAGGATAACACATAGCGTCTCTTTGTAATTGTTATGTAAGTCGCTTACTACTGGCCAGTCGCTGGCCCAATGTACATAATGCCAGTCGCTGCGGAAGTAAATCCCACCCCGGCGTTGCAAGCATCTGATTGTACGTCTGCGATCGGCCTCGCGCTGAGACAAGCAGCTTTGCCGTTAAAGTGCTACATGAAGTCTATCCTCCATTGTATGTCAAGCTGAAAATCTGCGGTCAATTTTAGCTTATGTGATGGCTTTTGTAAATTGTTGACAATGTCTAAAATACGCCGGACGAAAATTCTACCTCCCCGTATGACTTGGCAAGCCCAATTTAGCTTGCCAGCCAGATATTGAAGTTGGCGACGAGACGCCCGCTCACGTTTAGCAAAGCTATCAAGCGAAATCCGTAATTCAGACATTTTGTCTGCTGGTAGCTGCAAATTCATAGTTGTTGAATCCAGGATTATCCCCAGAAATCTGATACGTTGAAGAGGCTCTTCAACCTTAGATCAATTTAATCTAAAGTTAAAGATCTGAGAGAAATCTAAGGAGTGACATAAGTGCTGCTTGAGCCTTTTACAAGACTTTGATATAATGCAAAAATCATAAAGATAACAAATGATATCTCTATGACCCTTCTTATACATCATGCGACACACTGTTTGAGTGAGACGGGTAAAAATAGATGGGCTACACGAGGCTCCAAATGGTAATCTGCTGTCGTAGAAATATTAAGGCAAATTTTGTCCTTTGAAAAATCATTTTAGCCCAAATGCTTTGTAATCATCAGGGTGTATCCTAACGAATCTGTATGCACTAGACAGATCAACCTTAGCGAAGTCACTGTAGCGGCAGTCAAAGTTTTCGCTGTTTCGACCTAAAAGCTCTGCCGCTGGGTCTATAGAGTTCCTAAAAAAATGGCCTTCTGAGAAAAAAGGGTTCCTTTAAACCCACTACACTAATATTTAAAGAGACTGGAAGCACAACCACCAATTCATGACATTAAGATGTTCTGATAGTGATATGGATACATTTTATTTATTCTGCCCAGATCATCATAGCAACAACAACAATCATGAAGTAGACGTAGACGTGCTTCTAGCTTCTGCAACTCCAATGAGCCCAGAAACCCAAATTATTTAATGCAAGAATCTGCACTGAAAAAGGTGATTTTCATGGTAACTTGTCTCTGAATCAATAAGAGAAATTAATCTGAGTTGGTTATGGTCATCTCATTTTGATTTCAAATGAGATAGCTGAAATGTAGATGGACAATCATTAACCATGGTCCTGCTGAATTGTTTCAAATGCATTTTTCGTCATTTGAAGCTGGAATTGCTAACACAATTTCCAGCTTCAAATGACAAAAAATATGACTATTTATGAAAAATAAACATGTGTGAAAATACCATTTTGATTAACTGAGCATCTATCACCAACTATGTTTTGGATTTCAGTGTCATTTTATTTCCTCTGAAACTTACTCGAAACCGGATATATACGGCTCCAGCAGCACGACGGTTAAAGGTGAATTGCGTAGTAAAAAATGTGGAACTCATTGTAAACACTCCCGGAAGTTCGCTGCAAGTGTTTATAAACGCACAGTCGTTTTTAAATGGGCGGCCATTTATAAACGGCTGGACCCGTACCTGCTTAAATGGCCAAATTAGCCGAAAAGTGACCTTAAAAAGACTATTTACTTACTTACATGTGAACTTTGACTCTTGTATCATTGGATACAAATTGCATGTCTCTAATTAATCCAATCTACTGTTAAATGTGAACTTTGACTCTTGTATCATTACATGCGAATTATGTAATATATGTATGTTCTTGAAGCCATTTGATTATAGATGCTTTAGACACAGTGGTATGTTGCCTGAAAGTGAACATGAACTTCTGCCACATTTTATCCTGGTTCAAATGTCGCCATGTGGAATGTTATCTATCTGGTCTGGTGAGGACCATCTACTGTGCCCTGTACAAGCTCAGGTACATGATGTTGTCCTCGGGCTTGTTGTTGATATTGTGGTGACTGTACACGGTTGGTAACTAAGGCAGTCTTAGGAATATCTTCAACCTTCACCGGTACCTGGTTATAGGCAGAGGTAATGTCTAACGTGGAGAATAAAACTGAGCCCGCCATCGCATCCAAGCAATCCTCTGTTCGAGGAAGTGGAAAAGCATCAGGCTTTGTCACAGAATTTAGTTTTCTGTAGTCGACACAGGGTTGTACGCTGCCATCTTTCTTCCTCACCAGGACAATCGGACTAGCCCAAGGTGACGAAGATGACCGGATAGACCCTTGCTCTTGTAATTTAGTCAAGGCCGCCTTGTCTTCCCCTTCGAATGCTATGGGGGTGCGGCGAGGTTGTTGTTTGTTCGGCCTGGCATCACCAGTGTCAATGGCATGTTTGCCTAAGTTAGTCAGGCCTAGATCAGTGCCATTGGTGGAAAATACATCTTGGAGCTCAATCAGGAGTCTACCAATTTCAGAGCATTCTACCTGGTCCCGGCCCTCACACATTTCATGAAACAACTCCCTCTTATGTTCTGAGATAGCTGAGCTTTGTACCTCATCACTGTGGTCAACAGATCGGGTGTTTGAATGTGGGGGTTTGGTGAGAGGTTGTCCCAGTGAGACTGAGAGTCTGCGGACATCACCTCCCTCCGCCTCTAGCAGAGTTTCACATTCGCCATCATATTTACAGGCGGTACCCAAGACAGTGTCTTGTTTAATTGACTCGGGGAATGGATTTAACAATCGAACCTTCACAGTGGTGTTTTTTTGTACATTGACAAGGCATATTGGCATCGCCAACTGCATTGTCTCAATTATTTGAGGGGCTAATTCAATCAAGACAGAGTGGTCACCCTCACTGTCAGCCTACCTATCAATGTACACATCCACTATCATCTCGCTCAACCCAGGAATAACATAGTGGTCGGTGGCGTAAATATGTCTGGTATTGGTGCATGCAATGGGGCTGGTCACAATGGCAAGTGGTATAGATACCCCTTTCCATCGAATACAATCCTCTGACATCAGCATGTCAAAGGGTTACATAAGATCCTTAGTCGTCAAATCATCTCATTAACTTTTAACATAACTTATAACGACTTTGCCAGCATTGACATTTCTGTAGTTGTTTTTAAATCCACCCCACTCCATCGACTGGCCCTTTACCATTGGCGGGATTTTTCCAGATTTTCCAGATGGGGTAGGCCTTCAAAAGATAAGTACAAAATCTACTTTTAAATTGCTGGGCACAGCTATCTCACCAGCTGTGAAGCTTGTCTGATTTTGGTACGTTGCCACGAATTGTCTCAATTATTGAACAATGTGCTTTGTGGGCAACATATTTAGTGTGCTCTATTTGGGGTAAATTAGAAGTAAAAAGGCAATGCAAGATTCTCTTACTAGAACAGGGTTCCTACGCGTCATGGAAAACCTGGAAAATTGCAATTTTATTTTCCAGGCCTGGAAAACTCTGGAATTTGAGAAAAATGCCAAAACTCATGGAAAACTCATGGAAAAAATATTTGTCAATAAAAAAAATGTTGTGATGCTCATTTTTATTGAGTTCGTGTAATGGGATCGAGCTAGATACATTCTTCAACAATTTAATGCAGGGTATATGCCTGAATTTTGTCATGGACAACTCCATGGAAAACTCATGAAAAAAAATTCACACAGTCAAGTAGGAGCCCTGTAGAATAGACATATTCTCTTCAACTTCTGCCTCCACAATTTTCCTGTTTTTTTTTTCCAGAGTAAGTTGAACCATTGTAGTTACATACGCAGTGATTAGGAGGGGAACAATATTCAGCAATCACCCTTTATTATTTTTTTTTTTATATAAAAAAAACAAACAAAAAATCTGTATTTCATTTACATAAAAAAAAAATTATAATAATAAAAAAAAAAATCTTTCATTTCTTCCGGGAAATCACACAACCATCAGTGCTGACGAATCCTGATTCCGAATATGAGCATTCAAATTAAATTTGATAGCTTTTCTGATGTTGGCCGTTGTAGCAACCGGCACTAGAGTGTTAGACCTCACGTGGGATGAATGGAGTTACCCTTAGCTATTGTTACTCTGGGGACTATCCGACCCGAGGATAGTGGAGCCGTGTTTTGTCAGAAAAAACCCCATAGTCTGGACGTCTAGGCATGCGTTGTGGTAAATCCCCTTGACATGTCCTGAACTCATTATTGGGCGAGCGAAGGAAAACACTTGCAACAACCCACCATGACCTATAACCACACCCTCACGTCATCATCTGTAAATCATTCATCTCATCAAAGGAATGCACCATTTTTATCGTATTACAATGTCACTTTACTCTTACAGTGCGGGGATCGACTTCAGTCGATCCCCGCACTGTAAGATTGAACATAGCCTGCTGCATTTATTCTGCTTTGCAAAGCCAAAATACATGCACCGGCAACTAAATGCTATCAAACCCCAAACATGGGGTCTAGGTCCTCATGAGAAACATGCCTAGTGCTACTTCGAGCACAGCCCATACTCAAAGTAGCACTAGCCACTTTGTCTAACAAGTCCTCGATCTGGCCGAGACTTTGGGCATCTGCCTGTACTACTGACGTAGTCAAATTCAATGACTTAGGCTGTTGGACCACCGGTTCTGATGTGCTCTTATTGTTGTTCTGTCAGAAGGAAGGAAAATTAATAAACATTTGCACATTATTATCATTCAAAGGAGAAGGGGAGTGTTGGCTCACCACCGCTGGAGCTAATTCGGGAACTAAGGTGGGTTGTTCCACCTCTTCAATAACATAATACTGCTCAGAATGTGTTTGCGTGTGAGGAGCACAAGGAGAAGAAGGGGAAGATGATACTTCTTCAAAGGCACTTGGCTGGGGAAGTGCAGTGCCAGGAAGAAATTTGCCACCTTTGCTCAATTGAACTCCTTTCTATGTGCTAGACCAGCCTGTCTCTTCTCTATTGAGTCCCACTCCACTTCGCTAATACAGACCATCAATACGCTCAAGTGTACAGATTACTATACAGTCACACTCATTTCGACTCAAGTATACCTGTATGCTGTGGATGTGTATTCCACGGCACAGGTTTACCGAGATAGGATAATTATTCTGAATTTGATTTAACCAAAATACAAATTCGGATTTATTACTCTACAAGATAGTTCCAAGGGACTAAACAAACCCTAGAGCTATGAATTGAAACGTAACCACACGCCAATATCATAACGCACACTACGTGTTGAAGAGGTGTACTATAGGCCTAGCCTGTACACTTCCACCGATTCCATCATGTCATAGATCTAGCAGTAATGGCGATAGCCATGCTCATCAGACGACCACGGTTCAACTATCTTCGACTCAAAATCTAATGATTAACTAAATCAATAATCTCATCCGACCAGGTCTTTATGCCTGAGACGGTAATCTCTTCAAATTGAACCTAAAAATTAGGTAAGCACTAGCGTTATTAGCACTTTATTACAGAGATTTCTAAGAATAAATTTAACTTAGCTCTGTCGATGGCTCGTGAAATTTTCAGATGAAGGTTGGGCCTCGATGTCGGATGAGGCCGGGGGGGGGGGGGGGGGGTTTGGGGAAGATCTGAGCCTCGTGACTCGATCTCAAATGGTTGTTGAAAAGACAATGGCCCGTTTGTGAGATTCAAACTGGCAAAAGTTAAAGCCATTGGCTATTTTTTCTAATATAAACAAAATTATTTCATTTTTTTTTCTTTTTGTGCCGAAAAGTGACGTAAAGCAAAGATTTACTACTACTTCTCCCTTGTCTTCTTCTTGCCTAAGTGGCCAGACATAGGGGGTTTATGCAGCTGAGTTATCACCTCATTTTGGTGTGAGCGGGGCACAATGAGTTGTCGATCATTCCCTGTTTGGTCTCGTCGTACAAAACGGCGAAACAGGACATTATCATGTATCTCTAAAGTTCTCTAAGGAGTTCCAGTAGTGCCTGGTAACTGGGCTGGAAGCACAAACTTCAGCACCAAATGGTCTGCTCCCGCTTGTGATCCATTTTAAAATGGTACCAATATCAGGGTCTTCTAGCTGTTTTTTTCGGACAGCACTAAGTGTATAACCGGTAGACCACCCTTGTGGTTCCTTGCGGTTAGAGGGTTGAGTGGGTGTCAAGGAAGCGGTGGTGGGTCTGGGGTTGGTCTCTTGCCGTTATTATGAGTTTAAACTTTTCGGCAATATTTATCCCAACCGAAGGTACTAGCCCACCATTTGTTCCTCATTTTTCTCGGAGTGTCTCGGTTTGGCAGATTATTATAGCCCACTGGACCCTCTGCTCGGCTAGAGCCTACCGATTGTTTGTTCTGCTCTATAGTATGATGGTGTGTCTGTGTGATCCATCCAACTACTAGAGCAACCCACAGAACGAGGAATGATAGAATCCCTGCAAAGGCGTTTCCCTTTTCATGGGGTTTGGTTGCGACAGGTGTAATATGTTTTATGTCATATAGGAAAGCATCACTTGATGGTACTGTATCAGCTAGTTCCCCAGAGCGTTTCTTACACTTTGTGCAGGGTCCACAAGCTAATGATCTTTCCTCTTTTTCAGGGCAATGACAGTCATGTGGATTTGGACAGCGCGACATGCCATCAGCATTGCCATGTTTAGTACCCAGCCGGTATTCGACATCAAAGTTAAATTCGGACAATGTCTCGATCTATCTGGCGACACGATCTTTAGGATCTTTGAGGCTGAATAGCCACTTCAAAGTGATCTGTTCGCACAGTGAACTCATTTCCCAGTAAATAGTGTCTAAAATTTTTAATGAAAGAAACGACGGCAAAAAGCTCTCTGTCTGTGGCACAGTAATTTCTTTCTGACTTGCTCAGCACTCGGCTGGCATAGGCTATAACCCTCTCCCTCCCATCTTGGACCTGAGATAGCACACAACCAATACTAATGTCACATGCATCAGTGTCCAAGATAAGCAGACAGTCAGAACGAGGATAGCGCATTATTTCTGGACCAAGCAATGAGGCTTTCAGAGATTCCATCGCCTCTTGACACTCCTTACTCCAAACAAATGGATGATTTACATGAGTCAATTGAGTAAGGGAGTGAGCAATTTTAGAAAATCCTGGGATAAATCGACGATAATAGCTTGCTAGACCGAGGAACGAACGTACATCCTTTACGGTCTTGGGCTGTGACCATCTGGCTAATTTAGCAACATTATCAGCATTTGGCTCAACTCTGGTAGAGGAGACAACATGTCCTAGAAATTTCACTCTAGGCTGAAGAAATTGACATTTCTTGGGTGACAATTTTAACCCTGCAAGTCGGAGTCGCGTTAGTACTGCACGTAATCTATCTGGATGATCCTTCAAATTTCTCGCGAAAATTATCACATCATCCAGATAAATCAGTCAGATTATCCATTGAAGACCTTGTAACGCCAACTCGATAATGCGTTGAAAAGTTGTCGGAGCATTTGATAACCCAAACGGAATTGTCACATATTCAAATAGGCCATATTTGATAACGAAGGCAGTTTTAGGAATATCTTCCACCTTTACCGGTACCTGGGTATAGGCAGAGGTAATGTCTAACGTGAAGAATAAAACTGAGCCCGCCATCGCATCCAAGCAATCCTCTGTTCGAGGAAGTGGAAAAGCATCAGGCTTTGTCACAGAATCTAGTTTTCTGTGGTCGACACAGGGTCGTACGCTGCCATCTTTCTTCTTCACCAGGACAATCGGACTAGCCCAAAGTGACGAAGATGGCCGGATAGACCCTTGCTCTTGTAATTTAGTCAAGGCCGCCTTGTCTTCCCCTTCGAATGCTGTGGGGGTGCGGCGAGGTTGTTGTTTGGTCGGCCTGGCATCACCAGTGTCAATGGCATGTTCGCCTAAATTAGTCAGGCCTAGATCAGTGCCATTGGTGGAGAATACATCTTGGAGCTCAATCAGGAGTCTACCAATTTCAGAGCATTCTACCTGGTCCCGGCCCTCACACGTTTCATCAAACAACTCCCTCTAATGTTCTGAGATAGCTGAGCTTTGTACCTCATCACTGTGGACAACAGATCGGGTATTTGAATGTAGGAGTTTGGTGAGAGGTTGTCCCAGTGAGACTGAAAGTCTGTGGACTGCGGATAAATCTCTAGCAGAGTTTCACATTCGCCATTATATTTACAGGCTGTACCAAAGACAGTGTCTTGTTTAATTGACCTGGATTCGGGGAAGGGATTTAACAATCGAACCTTCACAGTGGTGTTTTCTTGTACATTAACAAGGCATATTGGCATCGCCAACTGCATTGACTCAATTATTTGAGGGGCTGGTTTAATCAAGACAGAGTGGTCACCCTCACTGTCGGCCTACCTATCAATGTACACATCCACTATCATCTCGCTCAATCCAGGAATAACATAGTGGTCGGCGGCGTAAATATGTCTGGTATTGGTGCATGCAGTGGGGCTGGTCACAATTGCAAGTGGTATAGATACCCCTTTCCATCGAATACAATTCTCTGACATCAGCATGTCAAAGGGTGCATCAGCCCGATCCTGCATAAGTTCAGCACAGAACATCATGAATAATGGGTGCTACAGTTATTGTAACAGTTGATTCTAGGTCCCCTATTTTAATTTGGAAATCAGCCCTGCCGTTACATTGCATAGCAGTGCCGTCTGCGGTGAAAGGACGACAAGCAAGTCGCAACGGTGGACGTTTACTCTCAAGGATCATCTCATAAATTTTAGTAGATAAGATAGTGGTGGATGCCCCAGTATCTATGCAAAAGAGGACACCAATCCCCATTACAGAACCCTCCACATAAAAACATTCTGACAGAATCTGCTGACGTTTAGACACACACGGTTTTAATTATATGTCTGATTCTGTGTCTTCAGACAGTTTGTCAGGTTCAGTGCCAGTCATAATTGTAGGCACCAACTCAGTGGCATTTTTTGCTAAGGATTTATGTGGTATCTTTGTCTCTATGGTAGATGAGCTAATAGGACCAACCAGGGCTGGCCAATTGTCGCTATGTGGCCCATCAGAGCGACAGGCAAGGTCAAAACGCACCAAAGGGTTATATTGCGCGACAAGAAATGACTTCAGAAATTGCCAACATTTTTTGTTTGGTACCCGTATTAATTCGCGTAGAGCGCCAATCAATGCAACTTTTGGCCAGCCCTGCCAACAGTAGTGTCACATAATTCTGAAAAAATGGTCTTTTTTTCCAGGGTGACAGCTTTGTGGTCAACAAATTAAACCTTGATTCTTACCGAAAAAGTGAATAAAAGCAGATAGATTGTGTAAATCTAAATTCCTCTGAACCGTGACTAACACGCTGAATGCCAAAAAGAAGTCTCAGGACAAGATAAACACAGCCGTCGGTTCCTGAACAAAAATAGCCTTGAAAAGTAAGGTGGCGATAATACAAGTAATTACGGAAGTATAAGGTAGATAATCGGGAAACTAATATGAAAAGACTAGCCTTGATTCCAGTTTATACCGGAAAGACTAAATAAAATATTTCAGAGTACTTTCCTCTGACATGAGATCCTTAGTCGTTAAATCATCTGATTAACTGTTATCATAACTTATAACGACTTTGCCAGCATTGATATTTCTGTAGTTGTTTTAAATCCACCCCGCTCCATCGACTGGTTCTTCACCACTGGCTGGATTTTCCAAGTCAGATTTGTAGGCCTTCAAAAGACAAATACAAAATCTACTTTTAAATTGCTGGGCCATCACCAGCTGTGAAGCTTGTCTGATTTTGGTACATAGCCACGAATTATCTCAATCATTGAACAATGTGCTTTGTGGGCAACATATTTGATGTGTTCTATTTGGGGTAAATCAGAAGTAAAAAGGCAAGTAAGCTTCTCTTACTAGAACAGGGTTCCTACGCGTCATGGAAAACCTGGAAAATTGCAATTTTATTTTCCAGGCCTGGAAAACTCATGGAATTTGAGAAAAATGCCAAAACTCATAAAAAACTCATGGGAAAAATATTTGTCAATAAAAAAATGTTGTGATGCACATTTTTATCGAGTTTGTTTAATGTGATTGAGATAGATACATTCTTCAACAATTTTATGCAGGGTATATGCCTGAATTTTGTCATGGAAAACTCCATGGAAAACTCATGAAAAAAATTCACACAGTGAAGTAGGAACCCTGTAGAATAGACATATTCTCTTCAACTTCTGCCTCTACAATTTTCCTGTGTTTTTTTCCAGAGTAAGTTGAACCATTGTAGTTACATACGCAGTGATTAGGAGGGGAACTATATTCAGCAATCACCCTTTTATTTTTTATTTTTTTTTTGTAAAAAAAATCAAAACAAAAAAAAATCTGTATTTTATTTACATAAGAAAAAATAATAATAATAATAAAAAACAAACTTTTATTTCTTCCGGGAAATCGCACAACCATCAGTGCTGACGAATCCTGATTCCGAATATGAGCATTCAAATTAAATTTGATAGCTTTTCTTCAGTGCAGGCACTGATGTAGGCCGTGGTAGCAACCGGCACTAGAGTGTTAGACCTCACGCGGGATGAATGGATTTGCCCTTAGCTATTGTTACTCTGGGGACTATCCGACCCGAGGATAGCGGAGCCGTGTTTTGTCAGAAAAAAACCCATAGTCTGGACGTCTAGGCATGCCTGGCTTTAAATCCCCTTGACATGTCCAGAACCCATTATTCGGCGAGCGAACAACCCACCATGACCTATAAACACACCCTCACGTCATCATCTGTAAATCATTTATCTCATCAAAGGAGTGCACTGTTTTTATCGTATCTAAATTTGAATAATTTAAAATCAGCGATGCCGAAAGTAATTGCTAACAACAGTAACCAGCATGGGAGACGTAAAGTGCGACAGTCTACCAATGCTGCAAATGAAATAGGCCGACGCTGTACATCGCTGTGACGCGTGAGCGATAATACAGCGATCTCTAATAGACGTAGCCCACCTAATCTATAGAGTTCTCAAAACTCCTAATTTTAAATAAAAAAAGTATGCTAATCTATCCTAAAGGTTTATGCAGCTTACTATAATCAATGAAAATGAAGAAATAACTTCAAAATTCCGCTAAAACACTGAACAAACCTTACAAAAGCGAGAGCGAAAATTAACCTGCCATGTCTGTTAAACGACAAAGTTAAGAAGATCGAGTTGGGGATTTCAGGTGCTATCGCAGGGGGACGTCAGGACGTGACGTCACCGACCTTGATACACTCGGGTTTGATCAGCAATAATTTTAGTTTAATGCATTGTCGTGTCTGGAACAGATTAAGTTGAACCATTGTAGTTATATAAGCAGTGATTAGGAGGGAAGCTTTATTCAGCAATCACCCTTTTATTTCTACCAGGAAATCGCACAACCATCAGTCCTGGCCAATTCTGATTACGAATATGAGCATTCAAAGTAAATTTGATAGCTTTTCTTCAGTGCAGGCACTGATGTTGGCCGTGGTAGCCTTGAAACAACCAACAATAGAGTGTTAGAAATTATGTGTCTCACGTTGGATGAATGGAGTTACCCTTAGATATTGTTACTCTGGGTACTATCCGCCCCCAGGATAGCGGAGCCGTGTTTTGTCAGAAAAAACCCCATAGTCTGGACGTCTAGGCTCTAGATGTCCTGAACTCATTATTGGGCGAGTGAAGGAAAACACTTGCAACAACCCACCATGACCTATAACCACACCCTCACGTCATCATCTGTAAATCATTCATCTCATCAAATGACTGCACTGTTTTTATCGTATTACAATGTCACTTAGCCCTTACAGTGCGGGGATCGACTAAAGTCGATCCCCTCACTGTATGAGTAAAAATATTTCTAATGGCCGTAGACCCATAACATAGGTATTCAAATGAAGCAGAAAGAGCTAAGACATATATGATGATTTCAAGGTGAAAAAACCCTTTGGTTGTGATGTTTTTTTACAAATTTATTCAGCGCTTTAAGGGTTAGATGACCATTAGTGCTGAAAAGTGACGTAAAGCAACAATTTACTACTACTACTGATAGCTTTTCTGCCGCCTCACATCCGTTCTCGTCTATGACCTGAACATTGCAGCAGCACACTCATCAAATTTCTACAAGAACACATCAGAGAATATAAAAAAAAAAATTAATAATATAAGGCATTTGATATAGTATCATACATCAGCCTTTCCGGTCGTTTGCAGGTGCTCTAAACAGTTAGACTAAACAATAATGCTTCAGAAATAGGCTTGACTAAAAAGATAAGTCTTGATAGATTGTTTAAAAGTAGAGGTGGAGGGACAGTTTTATGCCTCTGTGCCACGCTCGCATGCAATTGAGATGGTGTTATAGTGACCGGGCATGCTGGGGTTCAGCCAGAAGTTTTATGTTATCATAGAAAATGATAAGCTTATGAAACGCAGCCGGGATATATTATCAGAACTGTGAATTTTAATCGTTTAATGCACCGTTTTTGCGGTCAAAATACTCGATACACTAAAATATGACCGATGCCTAACCTATACAATCCTCATAGCCCCGTTTTTTTCGAAGAATAATAACTTTATTCCCTAATTGACTCAGACATCACAACCATTGCCTCTTGTGTGTTATTGGCACAGTCAACAGAGACGTATTGATAGATCTTAGTGTTCTTGGTGGAGTATAAGGAGTCAGCATTCCGGAGTTGTACATGTAGGCCCACGCTTCGTTATGAAGAGGATCTTTTACTTTATTCTTGATCTGACTGGTAGCCAGTGTAGATCAGAGATAAGGAGTGACATGGTCACTACGCAAACACTTTACAGCAAGTCTTGCTGCTCAGCGTACTGTGCTTTCTGCAATTTATCCAATAAGCTTTCGGAGAAACCATAGAGAGACATGTTACCATGTAGTCAAGGTGAGGCATCACCAGAGAACAAACAAGCCTCAGTGTCGCCTCTTTTGTGAGACTGGATCCGACCGATCTAATGTTTCTGAGCTGGAACCATGCTGCTTGACACATCCAAGTGACCTGTGCAATCATTATCCATATGATGATAAAACATTACACAAATGTTATGGGCACATTTGGACGTTGTTATTCCACTATCTCCTACTTGCATACTAAACAGTGGTACCTTATTGTGCTGAAGAACATATGGTGGTGCTATGATAACTAATTCTGCTTTATCGTCATTTCACTTTAGCATGAATATCATAATCAATGCTTTTATCTCAGCTATGCACATCTCCATTCGACATTGAGCCTCCAAGACTTCCACTGCATATACTGATATAGACTATTGGTTCTGTACAATATGTGCATTGGTATCACTAAAGCTGTCTTTATTTCAGAACTAGCTTCGATATCTATATATATATATTTATAATCGCGACGGGCATCGCAAATATCCACAGCTTGCACTTGGCCCAGGCCATAGCCTACTGCATTTGTTCTGCTTTGCAAAGCCAAAGTACATACACAGGCAACTAAATGCTATCAAAATATCACAAACAACAATGATTATCACAATATATCTGGTGTTATTCCTTTATACTTATATGGATTTTCACCTCAATGATATCATGGTATGGGTCTGCAACCGGATCAATCACCTTGCCATCAAGGGTACACCCAAGGAATGGCATGTCTCTCCTTATTACTAACCCAGATGGTTCAACCAGAACCTTATGTCCAACATTAGCCATGTATTTAATATATTCCCGTATGGCTAACATTCTCGTGTGTCTTTCCATGTTTAAGAGATAGTGGCATTTTTGCTGTTTGGCTTGGTCTTTGTTTCAAGCGGTGGACAAGCTGTTCACAGTTACTCTTTTTTCTTTTGCAAATTTCACCAAAATGTGACGCGCCACCACATATCACTAAATGACGGGTCTCTTGTACTTATCTAGATGTCTGTTGATCGTTCTTTAGTTGTAGTGAGTGACAAAAGGAAGGTTTTTGTCTCTGTTTAAAGACATTGTGAAATTACTGTTGATTTCAATTCATCCAAGGGAAAACTCGGGTAGCTCACGTCTCTGACTTTACAACCAGATGTACACCGAAACATTGAGCCTCTTAAGAGTTCCACTGCATATACTGATATAGACCATTAGTTCTGTGCATGTTGTGCGTTGGTATCACTATTTCAGAAAAAGCTTCCATATCCTTTAAAAGAAAGTTTCAAACATTACTGAAATTGCCTTTGAACCTAATCATAATATATATATACAATAAAATTTGTTTTGCAATTTTACATATTGGTGAACATGATATCGCTACGAATACCCATTAGACATATGGCGTATAATTGACTATGATAAAAATATATCATTTAAAATTGTGCCGTTACATTGGTAATTCATTATTATTGTCATATATATTGTATATAGTACTAGAACATATATATTAGCTCCCGCCGTCACCGTAGGTGAGCGAAGGGAGCTATGGATTCTACCTCCGTTTTTTTTTGGCCTCTTCTTTTGCCTATAACTTTGTGAGAAAATAAGCTAGGATAACAATTTTTGGTATGTGGGTTACTTCCAGGTGGCTAATGGACGGGTTAAAATATTTTTAATCTGAATTCAATACGCAAGGTTGCAGAGGAGAAAATGATGATGTGACGGCGTTGGGCCGTTGGGCCGTTGGGCCGTCCGTAAACAATTGGTTTCCGGAGCATATCTCTGAAAGTACTTGTCCGATTGTCTTCAAATTTTACACACACCACCCCTAGGGGGTCTAGTTGTGCCTTTTGGGGTATTTGAACTTTGACCTACTTCTGGTTCAGAACTATGACCTATTTAGACGTTTTGACGCGCACTTCGTTTCCGGAGCAGATCTCGAAAAGTACTGGGCCGATGACAGTCATATTGCACATACATGTTCTCTAAGGTCCCTAGTTGTGCCTTTTCAGGTTTTTGGACCTTGACCTGGAAGTTGACCCAGCACTTTGACCTAATTTATAACATCGGTAAATCCGACTGAAAGATTTTGCGGAATATCATGAAAACCGCTCAAGATAGCTACACCATTACTATAAAACAAATTGTGAGGTACCAGGAGAGGATGCATCTTGAAAAATTTCAAGTTGATAAAATCAAAAATGGCCGCCTATCGGCCATTATTCACCTCGACAGGCCTGATATTGCGGAATATCATGAACACCGCTCAAGATAGCTACACCATTAATAACAAATAAATTGTAAGGTTTCAGGAGAGGATGCATCTTGAAAAATTTCAAGTTGATAAAATTCAAAATGGCCGCCTATCGGCCATTATTCACCTCGACAGGCCTGATATTGTGGAATATCATGAAAACTGCTCAAGATATCTACACCATTACTATAAAACAAATTGTAAGGTTTCAGGAGAGGATGCATTTTGAAAAAAATCATTTTGTCCAAGTTCAAAATGGCCGCCAATCGGCCATTATTCACTTTCACATAGCCGTTATTTGGTAAGCCGTGCTAGATGGCTAGACCATTACTATAAAACAAAATGTGTGATTTCAGGAGAGGATGCATCTTGAAAAAATTTGACTCGATAAAATTCAAAATGGCCGCTTATCGGCTATTATTCACTTTCACATGGCCGATATTTGGTCAACCGTGCTAGATGGCTGGACCATTACTATAAATTGAAATGTGAGATTTCAGATGAGGATGCATCTTGAAAAAGTTTGACTTGATCAAATTTAAAATGGCCGCCTTTTCTGCCATTATTCATTTTCACATGGCTGATATTTGGTAAACCGTGCTAGATGGCTAGACCATTACCTGATTACTATAAAACAAAGTGTGAGTTTTCAGGGGAGGATGCACCCTGAGAATTTTTAACTTACGAATTCAAAATGGCCGACAATCAGCATTATTTACCTCGATAGGCCTGATATCAGGTAAACCGTGCTAGATAGCTAGACCATTACTATAAAACAAAATGTGACGTTTCGAGAGAGGATGCCTTTCAAAAACTTTCGACTCAATCGAATTCAAAATGGCCGCCTATCGCCACTATTTACTTTCACATTGCTGATATTTGGTAAACTGTGTTAGATAGCTGGACTATTACTATAAAACAAAATGTGAGATTACAAGAGAGGATGCATCTTGAAAAAAAAAGACTAGATCAAATTCAAAATGGCCGCCTATCGGCCATTATTCACTTTCACATAGCCGTTTTTTGGTAAACCGTGCTAGATGGCTAGACCATTACTATGGAATGAAATGTGAGATTTCAGCTGAGGATGCATCTTGGAAAATTTCGACTTGATCAAATTCAAAATGGCCGCCTTTAGGCCATTAGTCACTTCCACATGGCCGATATTTGGTAAACCGTGCTAGATAGCTAGACGATTACTATAGAATGAAATGTGAGATTTCAGCTGAGGATGCATCTTGAAAAATTCTGACTCGATCAAATTCAAAATGGCCCCCTATCGGCCATTATTTACTTTCACATGCACAATATTTTGCAAACTGTGTTAGATGTTAGTCCATTACTATAAAACAAAATTTGAGGTTTCGGGGGAGGATGCACCCTAAGTTTTTGACTAATTTATATCGAACTCAAAATGACCGTGAATCAGCTATTAGTTACCTCGATTGGCCTGATATCGGGTAAACCGTGCCAGATAGGTAGACCATTACTGGGATACTGATTAGGATCATTAATTTCAATGGAGGTTTGCAATCTCTGACAGACTGTCTAGTTCTTATCTTACTCTTAGACTGGGCTTCTTAGACCTAGTTGTCTTGCGTCTTGTTGACCTAGCTTAGGACAACATTAAAAACCCTACACAAAATTCCTTAAATCAAATTCTAATTCATCGCGGGAGCTCCTGGACTTATGTAGTCTTGTTCTTTATACAAATATTCATTATCCGGTTACGCCTTACACTCAATAGATGTCCGCTATATGATAAATAGTTTAGGTCCCATTGTTCACATGTTTCACATAATTATATTTGTCTTGAAAATGTGGCACTGGTTAAGGGAAAAATCTAGGTTGTCCATCATTTAGGCCTACACTTTACCGAAATAGTCCTGTAAAAATGCGTGGTCCAGCCTCTCATATTGGTCTTGCAAAGGCAGTGTAGAAAATGGTTTGCCGACAGATAGTACAAGACTATTGACACAGGTGTCAGAAAGAGCCAGTCCACTTTCAATCTCCGCAAAACAGATTGTTGGGTGGGGTGTAAAGCCGAGGACCGGCTCTTCGCTGATTACTGTCACAAACCTCACACTTCCACATGTCTTGATGTGTCGTCTGCCAGCTGTAAAGAATATAATATAGCATTACAGACACATTAACACACATAATTATTTCCCTTCATTCCAGTTGCCAGCACCATCATTCATGTAGTGGACCCTGATTTTTTTTTAAGTTCAAGGTTTTTTTTATTGATTTGTATTGCGCTAACTTTGGGGATAATTTTGTATAAGCTAATTTGTATAATTCACTAAAATTAACATACCCGGTGGACCCATTTTATAATATAACTTTTTAACAAATTGACGTAGAAACAAGTGTAATATCATTTTTTTAGGTGAAACAGTACATATTTAAACATGTTAAATGGAAGAGTAATGTAATAAATTCATCGCCTGAAACTTCCTTCAGGTAATTCAGGAAGAGTCTATATGTTTGATTTTCTCCAATTCGTGTGTTAGTCCCCTCTTCTGAAAATTGTGGTTTTAGAAGTTTGACAATCTTCCTACAGCCCACTTCAATGGCTGCTCCCTTCCTGAATAAAAATTTGAGGCATGGTTTCTCCAGGAGCAACTGAAACATAACATAACGTAAAGTTTGATTAGCAGTTGGTCAAGTTTGTGTAGCTTTTCGCTTTGCGATACGGAACAAACTGAACCCTGTGAGTCTTTCCAGTCCAAAATTTTGCTGGCTAAATTTATGCTTTCCATTTTTGTACGTACGTTGTGTCAGCAGAATCAATTGTAATAAGCTGATGCCTGTGCTCATAGTAAAATTACATGTAGTTATAGTATTCATCCAGGATCTGTGACTGTTTGGGCTTCACGTCTTGCAGATTTTCACCGAATGGTTGTCTTAAACCTGAAGGCCTCCATATAACGATTAAAGCATATAAATATTTTTTAGTTTAGACACACGCAGTCACAGGACACTACCCGTTTTGTTCAAATGTATTATCATCATTTTCAGTCATTGGGTACAGATGGACATGTGTACATGCTCGTGTGTGTGTGGTTTGAACTGTTAATAAAACAAAAAAACTAGTTTAGAAATGGTTCATTAAACTGGTTATACATGTATTACCTAACTTTTGAGAACTATTTGCCCAGTCTCCCATCCTTCACAATCAGCCGAAAGTTACTGCTTTCAACAGCTTGGGCAGGATGGAAATAAATTGCCAGAAACTAGTTAATACAAAATTACCAAAATAACAAGCCTCAACTGACTCAAGGTACGCTACATTGCAGAACATATTCAAACCGTCTTACTGTTAGGAATGTAAATAGCATGCTAAATTATTTCAGACCTAAAATTGTATATGCCTAGGCCCAAATTTGACAGCTTAACTTCCGCAAACAATTTTCAATCAGAACATGGTTTTAAACTGTATTTTATTCACATTCATTGTAACAATATTCAATAATACTTACAACGCTGACACGAAATTAAATGCATCAATGGTTGAAGGAATATATAATTGTAACAACTTGGTGTAAAAATGAAAGAATTCAAGCTGATCTCTTTGATACGTTTAAAATACTTTTATGGTGTTAAATCGGAATCTCTTTTCTTCATCATTAGCCAGGAAAGGCAACGTAGTGTTGATTCTGACAGAAGTCTAGATTCCTAATTTCTTTATTTTTAGCTGCGAACCCTGTTCAAGGGTATATTTATTCATTGCTATTACCTTCTCCGTTTCCAGAACCGCTTCTCAGTCGAGTGAAGGGAAACACTCCCAAAACGTACCATGCTGTACCACCCCTGAAATAACTGTAGCAGTTAATGGTAAATGCATCTTTTACAAATGAATTGTTTTGTTTAATTATCTATGTCAATACCATATCATCCCTGATGTTGCAGATTAATGACCTCCATTCATGTTTTTAAGAGTTGATGATAGATTTTCTTGGTGATTTTCCAACATCCGGTGGATGATTGGCTGCACATATAGGCTTTGGTGTTTGAAAAATGTGCTGCTCGAAATACTGTTTAATCCTAGCAGCTTGAATAGGCGCATGGCCTTTGCCCCGGTCACTGGTAAGTTTGCCGCCGGCATGTTATGGACATATGGCTGATTTCTCCAAATCTTATTATAGCCACAATTGCTTCACTTATGAGCGACACTCACAGCTGTATCATCTTCATTGGTGATCTCACTGGTGGGATCGGCACAAAAAAGGGGACAAGACTTGAATAGATCAAGGAGGTTGCTTCGAAAAACCATGATTTTTTCCCTTGATCAAGACTTTTGTGTTGTCAGTCCTGCACATTTTATCGCTTCTTGGGATGTACCTTATCAACAGGCGCATCCCAAAAACCCGCAGTATTCATGAGGTTGGTGACATCACACAAGACCTGCGTTGCAATGGTGCAACTTAACCCAAACCAAGAGACCATTTGGCTTTTAACTCTTTGCTTCTGCTTTGTGGTGTTATTTCGGTGTCAATGTGATAGATGATAAAATCTACCTTGTACCTTCAACAATTAAATGACCTAAAATGTAAACATCGACTCTCGCCGAAAACATGATTGTTTAAAAGGCGACAAATTGTGTATTTTGTAAACTTAGTCAAGCGTAGCTAATTTTGACACTGCAAAAAAACAAATTCCATCAGTCATAGCAAGCGACTTCGTCCCATCACGATCTCGCTTAGTTAGCTCATCCCGGCTAAAATCAGAACACAACTAGTTGATCAAAAGAAAGGAAATAATTTAGTACTGAACGGTTATTGAAGTAAGAATGTAGCTACTTCAAACCCAAACAAAGAGACCAGATAAAAGCCCCGGACACTAGATATGGCTGATTCCTCCATATCTTACTATAGCCACAATTGCTGCACTGATGAGCGACACTCACAGCTGTACCATCTTCATTGGTGGTCTCACGGTGGTATCGGCACAACAAAGGGGACAAGACTTTTATAGATCAAGGAGGTTGCTTTGAAAAAACCATGAATTTTTTTCCTGATCAAGACTTTTTGTGTTGTCAGTCCTGCACATTTTATCGCTTCTTGAGGTGTACCTTATCAACGGGCGCATCCCAACAACCAGCAGTATTCGTGAGGTCTGTGACATCACACAAGACGTGCGTTGCAATAGTGCAACTTAACCCAGACAAAAAGACAATTTAGCTTTTAACTCTTTGCTTGTGCTTTGTGGTGTTATTTCGGTGTCATTATGATGGTGTTATGGCAGTAAATATTGTCTTGTATGCCTATAAAGTTCATACAAAACAACATCTTCATCAGACACAGGGCAAAACTCTTTAACACGGTCCTCCAAGTAAAATAAACGACTCTTGAAACCCTACATAGCGCAATCACAAAACTCTTAACATCTACTCAGGGCTGCTATCGGCGTATCTGCATGTACACTAACAATAACATCAATTTGCATGTTTGTAAACATGTGTTTTGAATAAGCGATATTAAAGAGCGTTAAACTAATAATTGAATTTATCATCAAAGCAGAAATTTATTACATTCTAGTATAGCAACTGGAGTGAGTTAACTGTTAAATCCATATTATAGAGCTGAAGAAGGAAGAAGGGAGAAGGGCTCGGGTTGGTCAATTGAGTATGGAAAAGAGGGAAATATTAGCTGATGATGCCCATAACCCGTTTCCTGTGCTACCTGCCCCCCACCCCTGCACACACCCATCATTTCTAATGCATCAGCTAACTGGTCAACTGAGGTTTCTAATGCATCATCTGATTGGTCAAGCGAGGTATATACTACATCGTCTCGAAACCCAAGTCTCCGGCCGTCTGGGCATGTCTGGGGGTAGATCCCCTAGGCATGCCCAGAACCCCTTATCGGGTGAGCGAAGGAAAACTCTCTCAATAACCCACCATGCCCTATCACCTCCACTCTCACATCATCATCTGTACATCATTCATCTCATCAATTGTCTACAACGTTTTTATCGAATTACGATGTTACTTAAAAGACCTTTTGTGCTGAAAAGTGACGTAAAGCAATGATTTACTACTACTGCTAAGTTAGGGTACTACACAACAATTTTAAAATACATGTGAAATAACATACAATATTTATATAGAATCAGTTCAAATATAAAACATTTATTTATCACTTTTCCCTGTTGGAGTTATGGTTTACCCAGAAATACAAAAGAAACGCCTCAACCGTCAAATGATCCCCTTCTCAGCATCTGACGTCCTCGTTAGCCAAATGCAAAATACAATAACAGAAAAAAATGAAAAGAGCTGATATTACTTAAACAATATACATTCAAACAGTTCTTTCTTGTCAAATTTCACTCCATCGATAAACTCATATAAACAGTTACTCTTATCTCAAAATATTTTTATATATCTGCTGCCACTGTATCCGTTTTCTAGTTTGAGGGGGGAGGGGTGTGTTTCTTTAGAGTCTGTATTGATGGTCATCTCTCGGGGCTAGGGGTCCTGGCCTTTCTCTTTGGTCAAATGGAGGTACATTTTGTCGTCTCTTCCGTCTTCCTCCACGAGGACGTTTGGGTGCCTTCATCTGTGGCATCGGAGGCTGTGCGTGCTGATTCACCTGTGGCTGTGCGGCAAGCACTGGCACGGGAGGTGGTGCCACAGGGCCATCTGGCACAGTGATGGGTGGCACAATCATCTGGGGTGGCACACTGGGTCGAGGTATTGTAGGGGCCAACGATGTAGACACACTTGCAGCCACGGAGTGCAGGGTTTGGGTCAATTCCATATTAGACTCTGTGTACACAGTCATAACGGTGATCAACCCAGCCAAGTTTTGACTATTGACTTTCACTTGATTGGAGTGTAGCCCCAGGGCTAGGACCAGTTCTTTAATTGAGGAGCTCAGTGTGTTAATGTGACGTATGTTACGTTGCAGCTCGTGTGTCAGCGTGGACACATCAGCTCTGGTGGCTGTGCCTTGACCACTCTTAAGCACCGCTTGAGCCGGAAGTCGAACAGCCTCATCCTGTTGAACAGGTGCATGATGACTTCTGCTCGGCTGTTGATGGCCTCCATAGCCCTGTGGCTGGAGGCTCTCCGCCTGGTCAGCCCTCACCATCTGGGGCGGTGGTGCTTCATCCACTTGTGTCGCCTCCTCATCCTGGCGCCCAGGTGTAGGTAGCATGCTCTCGTCATCGGCTACTTCTCTCATTTAAGGTGAAGGCTGAAGCTGGAAGAGCTCATCTGCCTGCCAATCCACCTCGCCAGAAACCAGGTACTGCGGCCGACCGTCTCCCATTAAACTCTTTAGATAGTCCTAGGTTATCGTTCAGAATTATTTGACTGACAATTACTATGGCTAGTCCGAAAACTAGTTTGACAGAATATAATCTTCAGGCGGATTGTCAGCGGTGTACCATGGCTCCTCCGCTCAACAGCGGTGCCAATTCAGGTACTGATGTTGGCTGTGGTAACCTTAGACAACCACAGTAGAGTGTTTGACATTAGGTCTCTCGCATGGAATGAATGGAATTACCCTCAGTTATTGTTACTCTGAGGACTTTCTGATGTTAGGGAATGCCTGGAGTAAATCAACTGAGCATGCCCAGAACCCCTTATCGGGCGAGTGAAGGGTAACACTCTTAACAAACCACCATGCCGTATCACCCCACCTTCACGTCATCATCTGTACATTATTCATCTCATCAAAGGACTGCACTGTTTTTGTCGTATTACATGTCACCTAAATGACCAGTTGTGCCAAAGTAATGTAAAGCAATATATTTAACTACTGCTACTTTGTTGCTGATCCTATCTACTAAGACGCTCAAATTCTATAAGGTGCTAGGATCCGCAGCACTTGAGGAACTGTTAAATATCTCTATGATGTATTTGCAAAAGTTCATGCAGGAGTAATCCCGCAGGTCTATGGATTACACCTTGCAGCCTCTCGGCTTCATTTTCTACATTCACCATGGATGGAAATTTGTGAAGCATAAGCTTAGCTCTTTAATTCGTAAGCTGATATCCAACAAAAACAATTTTTTTCTACAACATAATTATCTGAAGGGAGGGTCGGGGAC
Source organism: Flabesymbios commensalis (assembly GCA_964017125.1). Taxonomy (NCBI): domain Eukaryota; kingdom Metazoa; phylum Annelida; class Polychaeta; order Terebellida; family Flabelligeridae; genus Flabesymbios; species Flabesymbios commensalis. The sequence continues at coordinate 5,011,185 of OZ024903.1, read as the reverse complement.
TAAATGATGTATTGAATTGAGTATGTCTATCATATCTCCCATTTTATTTTCTGATTTATCCAGCAAATCTAACACATCATAGTGACACTTCTTGACATTCCTTAGGATAAGGTTTAAAAAATAATGTAGATATTTAACAGGATACATTTATTATTTAGATATTGCATCCCTTTCCCAATACACAAATGGAACAAAAAAAAAATATTTATAAAATTATGAAATTATTCACCCTCATTCTTTCCTCTTTTGAAATGTTGATCGTGACACTGTTTCACTGGGCATCAAAATCTGCCATTTTCTGTTGTCTCTGGCCTCTGTCCTTTGTGCAGCCTGTAATAAATCATAATGTAAATACTGTACTATATAAAACTGACATCCTCACTCTGTGGATTCAAAATATTTTTAACAAGTGAGAAAATAAAATGTACTCAGGCTGCTATCATATATAGGGGATACTGTTTATTTTTCAACACTGCAAAAAAACATGGCTCTGTATCAGTGTGTATGGAAGGATGAACAATTTCAGGCAGAGCAATTCGGCCCAACACAAGTGTTTTTACGCCAAAATAAAATATCCTTTTTAATCAATAAGTTTATCCATTTTTGGAACATTTTTTTTACAAGCCACAGAATTAGGGCTATTTAAATAACACTATTATTGTGCAATATTGCAAAAATATATAGCACTAAGTAAATCACAAAATGGATAATAAAAAGTAGGGCAAAATTTTGTACAGCTTAAAATGTAAAATCTCATTAATGCAGATATGCGATCTTTTATATATAAAGTGAATGTTTGGAAAATGCTTGAAGCGAATATTATACTACTAGTAATTTGAAAATTTATTTTTAAGGGAATGAATGGCAACTGACTCTTCAAATGTACAGCGACTGACTTTGAGAATGTACATGGCAATTTATTTGTCGAATGTATAGTGACTTAACTTGGCGTTTGCCGAAAATTTTCACTGCCGAGAAGAGATCTATTAGTATTATTCAATACAAAATACACACAATTTCAATACCGATTGTGAAGTGGGAACCTGTCAAACATCAGATAATTTTTTTGGCCTGGCTATCCTAGCTTAACTTAACTTGTCTTAACAACTAACAAGTCAACACTCGGGTCTCAGAACAGTAACAGATTATTTTTATTTTTTTACCTGTACTACATTAGGATTGACTGGACCATTCCTACTAAAAATTGTGGGTATAGCAGCTGGATTCAATCTACCCCTTGTGCTAAAACCTTCCAGTTGCATTCGGGTGACGTGACTGTCAAAGCAATCCAGTGAAAAATGTTCGCTGCACAGCCAGATCTGTGCACTGGGCCCAGACCAGCTGGCCCGGGATCTACAGACTTGCTGGACCCATCTTTTACAGAGGTAAGGTTTTTATGAGGGAACACATGTAGGCTGACACCCGCTCCCGAGGTATTTCCACATGACATGGCAACACAAGTTGATTTAATCATGTTGGCGGCGATTTTCGGCCGCTTAAAATTGAATTTATCTTCTTCACTGCCTTCCATGATTTTGCCTATTGATGCTTTGAATATATAAATTCATATCAAACAAAAAATTATATGAAAACAGACAAGTTGATTCGTTTTCTTATTAGAAAAAATAACAATGTTTTGAAAATAACACATCCAAAAATGGCGCAAAGTCTTTGAAAATATCGGCTGAGCGGAACAAGCACTGTGTATTCCACACATCACTTCCGGGATTTTCTAGCTGAAGTCAAATCATCTGAAATATTTTCAGTTCAGACTATTCTGTCAAATTTCCATATGGAACTAGATGGTGCGACAACTGAATAAAACTACCGCTAAAAGCGATTTTTTACTGCAAATATATATAATAGTAAACTACGCAATTGCCTAAATGACCAGTTGTGCCAAAGTAATGTAAAGCAATATATTTAACTACTACTACTTTGTTGCTGATCCTATCTACTAAGATGCTCAAATTCTATAAGGTGCTAGGATCCGCAGCACTTGAGGAACTGTTAAATATCTTTATGATGTACTTACTTTAAGTCCTGGAACATCTTTGACTATAGTTTCCATTAACATGGAATTCAATGCAAATGTTTGACAGAGGAACCGTATGGCATCTGTATCTGGAAGAAAATTATCATTAGAAACTGAGAGGATATCTCTTTGTGGTCTTGAATTATTGAAGTGTGGTGGAGATTTTACTCGTTGTTCAGCATATAGCATCAAAAACCTTACATATGTTTATTTCTGCATTTAAGCATTATAGATCTTGCAGTAACCATTGCGTTCACAGGAAAATCATCCTTCTTGTGTATGTCACATAAACTGCACAAAACAGAGTAAAGGAGCTCTGCTCGATCTAAGTCAGTGCTAAGCAGGCCACTAAAAAGGTGTAAGTGAAGGGAGGCGGGAAAACATAAAAAATACAATTAGAAACAGTACAAGTTGGATAAAAATAATACATCTGGTGCGCTGGAGTTGAAATTTGAATTGTTGGGTCAAAATGACTGTTTTTGTCCCTGATCAAATTTCACTGTGTTAATCAATGAAAATTACAGGTCCCAATGCACATGTTGCCATGGGAGTTTATGATGAGGCATTTGCCTTCTAAATTTTTCATCATAATCTCTTCATGCCTTACGGTACCCCAGAAACACTTAGAGGTAGATCTAATAAATTTACAGGTGATTCATTTGGATAAGCTTCACAGAGAACAGCAGCATAAACTGTGAAGGCATCAGTCAATGTTGTACAGCTCTTTACATGAGGGCTGCGTTGTCACTTCGGTTGACAAAATTCGAAATCAGACTCCTCTTTTTCAGTGTGAGAAATTATTTCTGATAGATGCACATATTGGTGGTTGATAATTTTCCTTTTTAATTTAAGGGATAAGTCTGCACCCAATGGTGTTGCCATGCAACTATAACCCTCACCCCTTTGTGATGTCTCGACCTCGATCTCAGAGTCCAATTCTGATTCAGAAAAGTCCATGAACGTGGGAGCACCTACGCCCCCCACCGTGGAGCTGTCATCCTCATCATTAGCGACATGGCCATGGGCAGAAGCTCCTACGACATGCCATGTGTGTCTCCAGCTGGGAGCAATCTTCCCGACTATCCCACACACTCCATCAGGATTGATGCCACTTTCCTGGCCATGTCGTCTGTGGTGGAGTCGCTTGAAGGGGTGTCTCCCGCTGCAGCTTTAATTCTTACTTGTCTTTCTGCAAATTTAAAACAAACCCACTAGAGGGGCCATGAGAATAATGAACTTAATGTTGAAACATAGTGTTTTGAACACATACCTGTTGTATACACAAATGTGTATAACTCATAAACCAAGACGATATATTGTATATATACTGTAATATGCCTTAGCACAAAACGCGATGACACAGATTGCACCCATAAAAGAGTTTTGATATAGTCAGAGATATCACCCCCTTATTGTTCACGAGCTCTCTAGAAAAATTCACAATCTCTTCCCAGCTGGACTGGTTCCACATGTGGTGAATTTAGGTCAGTACCCCCATTTTGCAAAATGCCAGAGAAACCAAACAAATCCTCCGAATAAAACTCTGTAATGTGGATATATGAGCGCCTGAAAATCCTTTTGTCACACCATTAAAATCCTTCAAGTTGAAGGATTTATTGTGAGAAAACATATATTATTCCAATCTCCTCACAAAACTGTGACCTAGCAAAAACACTAACCTCCGACTAGAACTTGTAGAAGTAACGTACACCGGCCTCGGTTCGTCAATTTTTCAACTTCCTGTTGGTGAAGTGCCTTAAAATACGAAAAATATTTGTTTGAACAATTAGATATTATTTGTGTTTCTAAATTACCGTTTTGTGAAGCTTCAGAACCAAGAAAAAAACGAAGCGAGCCAAAAATTAAAGGTTCCAGTAGGTTGTTGAAGGGACCTTTTTTCATTTTTTGCCAACCTGACGAACCAGGGACGCTACCGTCCCGGATTCGTCATGCTACCATCCTGGGTTCGTCATTTCACTTGTTTTTAAAAATTAAATTATACGTTGCTTGCTGGTAGTTAATTGTGGCTTTAAATGGAAACATACCAGCACAATAGAATCTCATACATTCATCCTGGGCTCTTATGACATCATGTCATGCTTGAATGATTACAGTGTTTGCAATCTAGGCCTATTCGGGTAAGTATTGGGTAAGAGTTGGGTAGGTCTTCATGCAAGATACACAAAAATATTTAATTTGAGTTGTCACTAAATAATACTACCCATAATACAGCCACTTTGATATGAAACTAAATGAAATTGTGAAACATAAAACAAAGCATTCTGATCATAGACATATAATATATTTCGAAAATATGATATTAAAATTCCAAAGTACTACAAAGTCCTTGATAAATAACTATAGGTCTATAGATGACATTTTTAAACTGTTAAAAACATTTTTTTTATTTTGAATTATTATTGCTGGAAGTTGATTGTGGCTTCATGTAAGCATATCAACACAATAGAATCCCATACATTCATCCTGGGCTATTGTGACATGCTTGATTGCAGTGTTGGTGTACAATCTAGGCCTATACTGTAATTCAATGAGTTGGGAAGGTATACGTGCTAGATACACACACATATTTAATTCGAGTTGCCACTACATATTACTCCCCATAATATGTTACAGGCACTTTGATATGCAATTAAAGGAAATTGTGACACATAAAACAAGCAAAGCATTCGGATCATAGAAATAATGCCGGTATAACATATTTCGAAAATATAATATTAAAATTCCAAAGTTTCGAATAAGAAATATAAAGTCCAAGGCATATAAGTATTATAGGCCTATATAGATGACTTTTTAACTGCTAAAACACATAGATCTGTCTTTAGTTTGAATTACAATTGAATTGAATTACAAATGTGGGGGCACTGAAGGTCTACTGAAGGTCTACCCATAATTCCTCTATGATTTGCCTCTATGATCGCCATATAATTAACTTGTGGTTCACATTGTATTTATATTCTTTTTCATCAGTTTCAGTTTAAATTCATTGTATTTTTCATTATTTTAGTCATACATTTCATAGTTTTAATGGTTTCTCTGTGACATCCTGGTGGGTAATGCAGCATGTCAGAGAGAAGCCATTGCCATACAGAGGGCACTGTGAATCTGCCCATAATTTTTGATGATTTGTTGTTTGTAGTTTAATGTTTTTTCTGTTCTGTTCTGTTAATTATATGTTGTATATTCATACGTACAGTACATACATACATACGTAATTTTATTTTGAGTGGATACAGTGCTGGTTTGGCGTTGATCGTCATCCGTATTATGTATTTCAATGGCCTCATAGGCTCAAATTAAGTTGAACCACAATTTTACTCTCCCACTCCGGGTATGATTGGCACTGGCCCGGCATTGGACCTATTCTCGAAATATTTAAAAAAAATATATATTAAGCATTATTTATTTCTATTATTATATATTTGTTTTGACACGACACTGTTTTGTGACTTCAAATTATAATTATTTTTGTCATCTTTTTGTGTTAATTTATATTGTGTATCGGTGCTGGTGCTGTCTCAGGTTCTTAGAATGTATATATACTCAATACCCATCATGTTATCATCAATCGTTTTTATCTCAATGCCTTAGTCAGGCATCAAAGTAAAACCTATAAACCTATAAAAACCTATATTTTGATTTTGCTTGAACGAAAACATTATGTTGAATATATTTTAATTGTGGGGATGTGTCAAATAATTTGTGTTTCAGATAGAAATGCTTTAAATATAATTAAATTCCGCAAATTATTTATGCTTATTACTTACATAATTTCTTTAAAAAATTCCAGTCTCGCTTCGCTCGGCATAAATTTTACTACACCTTGTCTGATATTGGCTCAACCTATGTGTAAAGAATATATATTCACCTCCATAGCTAAACTTGTGTGAAGAATTTAGTAAGTACAATAAATAATTTGTCCAATTCAAACACTCCAGCCCTCGTCTGATTGAACATGGCTCCGTTAAGGCGAGCAGTTCGTCTTGTTGCCTATGTAAGTTTGAAAGACCATACTACATGTATTTAACCATAAGCTGATCACCCGGTAAATGACGATGGACAGACCTGTATAAAGAAGTATGCATTTTTGGCACAATGTATTATACTGTATATTCAGATGTGTGTACTATACAGTATACTCCCTGAAATACGGTAGATATGACTTTGAAATAGTAAAAAAGTATGAATTTTCACATGGCGGGTACATTAGTGTCACTTGAAAACCTATAAAAACCTATAATTTTATGTCAAATAAACCTATAAAAGCCTATATTTTGATGAAATAAACCTATAAAAAAACCTATTTTTTGACCTGAATGGACTTTGAAGCCTGCTTAGTGTGGACATACTGTTATCAATTTGGTCTTTTTACCTTATCACTTTTACTGTTCAAGATATCATATTATTTTAGTCTTGAATTGTCATTTAAATGGCCATACTGGCCGAAAAATGATGTTAAAAAGATATTTTACTTACTTACTAGCATATTCCACATTCCCAATAGCCCATTTTCTCAGCCGGGGTTCTCGGATTCAACCCTACACAAATAACGTGATACCAGGTATCACAGTTGTCACATTGGACCCATGCATTGTCATTCTCACCAATTCCACCACATACGCCACAAACTGAAGAATTTGTATTCACTATTGGTTTCTTCGGTAGGCCCACATATACTGTCTTTCTGTGGTTTTTTGCTTACCATTCTATTTTCCCGCTCACCTCGGCTCTCTTTCTCTTCTTTTCTTCTAACTCTATTTTCTTCTCACAAACAGGTATTTATTGAGAGGAGAATTGCGACCTATGTGCTGCAATACTCCTCTCACTGTAAGACATGTCCTTCTCAGTTGTGCAAAATATGCGCACATCAGAAGGAAGTACTTTGCATTTAATTCCCTATTTGAACTATTTAGGGACACCCCTGCAGGTTTTATTATTCAGTTCCTACGGGAATGTAACCTATATTATATGTTTTAATTATTAGACTTAAACTTGTAGTTTCTACACAATCACCCCAATTTCATGGAGATATAGTGACTTGATAAGTCGTTCATTTTATAATCACTTCATATTTTACATTATTTATACTGATATTTTTATACTCATTAAACTGTGTTGTAGTGCAGGCGCTACAACATGTCATCAGACTCGTTACATATAGGTGCCAGGAGCATCGTCATATTATCATATCAAACCTTTTAAACTGAATATTTTAGTACGATCATGCTTTTATTAGCTTTGTCTTTCCTCTACTACTTTAACTATACAATATGGGATATTGTAATACTAGGAATTTTCACTTAAATGGCCATACTGGCCGAAAAGTGAAGTAAAGCAGACATTTCACTTACTTACTTACTTACTCTATTTTCTTCTCGTTCTTTTCTCGAATTTCTTTTGAAACCTCCTCAGAGGTAAGCACTCATGCCCCACCTTTTCCCCTCCCTCCTCTGGCTTTACATGTCATAATAGGAGCTATCAATGATCCCATCTTTCACCAGTGGATTTTCAGCAATACATACAGTAATTTTCAATGGCCTCAAACTAAGTCAAGCCACAGTTTTACTTGCCCACTCGGATATGATCATCACTGAACCGGCATTGTTCCTATTCTCGTAATATTTTTGCACAACTATGGTTGTTTTTGTTGAAAAGTGATGTTCAAGATATCATATTATTTTAGTCTGAATTGTCATTTAAATGGCCATACTGGCCAAAAAATGACGTAAAAAAGATATTTCACTTTACTTACTTCGGCAGGACAAGGAGTAGGCCTTTACTCAGTAGCATTTGGTTCTGAAAATTTTAAAGTTAATTTTAATTTTTTCCATGTAGAACACAGTGGATCAGTATCTAAATGATGTATGTCAATGGGTAACCTTCTATGATTTGTGCTAGGTGATTTCTCTCGAGTGTCTGCCACCCTCAGATTAATCGCCTGGCACATACTTTGTTCATACAGAACTGTTTTAAAATATTTATATCAATGTATCCTCATTGAAGTATCTAATTATAGTCTACCAGGGTTGTAAATAATAATTTATTGATAATGGTATGGACGCAGTCTCAATTGTTAGGATAATTTGCATAATTTGTTTATATACTATTGATGTAATTTATTTTATGTGTATCGGCGCATTCGCTGTCTGAAGTTTTTAAAAGGACTGAATATAGTTCAATGTTTTAGTAGGTGTCCCAAGCACCACCAGTGTATCATTTTCAATTATTTGATTTGATATAGACGCATGTGATAGTTTCAAAGTTATTTTCAATAATTTCACTTGAATGTCACTTAAATGGCCATTGGTGCCGAAAAGTGACGTAAAGAAAACGTTTTACTTACTTACTCACCGGACCTGCGGCCTGATAGGCCCCTCCCGGAATTGTTCGAAAAAATTATCACGGGTGGCAATGTATGGACGTCAGCTGCCACACAGCAATTCACGCTAATGTGCTCAGATGATCCCAGCTGAAGAGATAGTGCACGTTTATACTTGACAGGCACAACAACTCGCTGGGATATTTTATTGAGGAACATCACACTTTCATCTACATTGAAGATTGGGATTGGATTTTCATCCATTACATCATTGCCCGTTAGATAATGATCTATATTGTTTGTTTTGATGATTTCATTCCTGACCTCACTGATCCGGTTGACCCCTCTAATTAACATAAGGGGTACTGGGATGATTGCTAGTGGTAGTACTTTTCTCCCCCATCCCGGGAGGGTCATTAGGGATCTGTTCCGTCTGTTGAATGCTGTGTTTGGCATTGTACGGGAGCACTACAGCAATCATCCAAGGGCAGCTGCAGCCTCATTGTATCTGGCCATAATCTTCGGGCGGATTGCCAGTGGCGTACCTTGGCCAGTGGTTCCTCCGCTCAACAGCGGAGCCAATGCAGCACCCGCATCAGTGCATGCGCTGGTGTAGGCTGTGGTAGCCTTAAATAACCGGCAATAGCGTGTGTTGGCATTAGAACTATTTTTTTTAACTCGTTATTTGAACTCTTTAGGGACTGTGACCCCTGCAGGTATCATTATTCAGCTCCTATTATATGTTTTAATTATTAGACTTAGACTTGACAAGTCTATAAGAGTCATGTTTTTTACACAGTCATTCCAATTTCATAGAGATATATTGACTTCATAAGTTGATTATTTTAAACCTCATTTTTTTACATTATCTATGCTGTTACACTGTATAGACATTTTTATACTCATTATACTGTGTGCAGGCACTGCAACATGTCATCGAACTCGCTACATATAGGTGCCAGGAGCACCATCAAATTATCATCAATCTTTTTAAACTGAATATTTCAGTGCGAATATGCTGTTATTAGTTTGATCTTTTACTTTACTACTTTTACTATACAAGATAGGAGATTGCTTTACTACAAATTGTCACTCAAATGGCTATACTGGCCGAAAAATGACGTTAAAAAATCTTTTCACTTAATCACTTACTTTTGATAAATTAGTTAACCCGCTGCATATCATAGGCACATAATGTGCCTATGATATGCAGTGGGTTAAAGCTTGGCCTCTTTTGTTTCAGAAGGGGAATCCCCTGAAGATGGTGATAATGTCAGCTACTCTACGTGTGGAGGATTTCACTGACAATCTGCGTCTCTTCAGTACCCCTCCACCAGTAATAAAGGTAACCACTACCACTTAACTAATGCTGTTTTAATGTTGGCCCACTGTCTGCAACGCTGGCCCAACATTAAAACAGTATTGAAAATATTTAGTATTTTTAACTTGACTTTTAACTGATAAAAGTCAGTTTAACCCTTATCCTGCTGATCAGGATTATTGTCGTTTTTAATCTGTTTTATTAGTCGACCAAATCACTGTTATTGAAATGTGTGTCTAAACATTAAGATTTGCAAATATTTGTGCACAAATTGAACAAAGATGAGTAGTTTTCCGCCACCTGAAGCTGTGGGTCACAGTAGCAAGACACAACTTCAATTTGATAAAAATTTAAATAAATTGACAGACTTACTTATGGCAGAGCTGATCAGTGCAATGACCGAATTTTGCCATTAATTGATAAAATAATTCATCAAGCTAAGCATGAAGAGTTAACTAAGCCATTTATGACCTTTTCAATGTGAATAACAAGAGAGTTCAATGCTCTCCTAGGATTGTTTTAGTTCTCCTCCTACCTTCTCATGTGGACTGTATAAACCATGGAGACCAAAATTCCTTAGTCAGATCTTACCGCTATATATTTTACTCTTTTGGTGCGGAGATCGACTTTGGATTACAGAATCTGACGACGTATGCAGTTGATCACCCTTACAGCACGGGAATCGACTTTAGTAGTTAGAATCTGACGTCTGTAGACGTCACATTCTAACGACTAAAGTCGATCCCCGCACTGTAAGGGCGAAAATGTTCCTAATAGCCGTAACCCCATAACATAAGCATTCAAATGAATCAGAAAGAGCTGACTAAGACATTTCAAATGATGTGAATTGATTATAAACCCTTTGGTCTTCTTGATTTACACAAGATTAATTCAGCGTCTGTAGTCGATCACCTCGCTGAAAGGGTTAAGTTTGGTTTTTGACACATCTCAGCACTGCTCAATTGTTGTAGAAAATTTAAGTTCATTTGTAGCAGGAGCAAATTCAACAAATAATTTTCACAAATAATATTATCATCCATATTTTATCTGAACATCTTAGTGCGAACATACTGTTATCAGTTTGGTCTTATTACTTTACCAATTTTACTACACAAAATATGAAATTGTTCTACTTAGAGCTGTCACTTTAATGGCCATATTGCCTGAAAAGTGATGTAAAGAAGCAAACTTCACAAATAAAAGTGTGAGTATTTGGAAAAAAATGAGGGGAGATCTGTTTGTATTTCAGGTTGATTCCCGTCAGTTTCCCGTTACCATTCATTTCAACAAGAGGACACCGCAGCATGATTATATCGGAGAAGCCTACAGAAAGGTGAGGTTCAGTTCACATTTACAAAAAAATTCACCCTTGTGCTGGTGAATGGCTTGTTTCTTAGTTTCATTCATTTAATTAATTTAACCCTTTCAAGCCTGAATTTCATCCACTACAAGCCGTGAATTGCTATCGCAATTTTCAACTTGTAGTGGATGAAGATGATTTGATGTGGCTTAAAAATTAAAGAAAATTGCCAGGAATTGGTAAGCCAATTTCATGGGAATCATCATTATAAAACCCTTAGTTGTTGGAAAATTAAGTCTGGTTACAGGGATGTAATATGATGCTTTATTGCATCGTGAGGACTTACAGGGTTAAAGCTGTAATTGCTAACGCAATTTCCAGCTTCAAATAACGAAAACTATTTATATTTATGAAAAAATAGAGAATAAAATATTGAATTATTGGATTATCTGAGCATGTACCAAAAACTCTTTTATCAATTATCTATTGAGCTAAAACATGCTTGAAGTCATATGTATACAGTTCCAGCAGCACAAGGGTTAGACATATTGTTCCCTTGGATATGAATGGGTGTATCTGCCACTTTGTAAAGTGGCAGATACACCCTCTCACATACAAGGGGACGATATGTTCCATCTATGCTGTTTTATTTTGTCACAAACAATTCCTTTATTTGACATAGAATAAAAGTTTAATTTCTATCCAAATGGTCTGTGTGTTTTTGCAACTGGTTGTTATCAAGTGTGCTATAGTTCTAATTGCTGTGATAATTTGTGATATAATAACTCCAGGAAAATCAGTCTTTGTTATGGGTCTGTTTTTGATTGTGACAGGTGTGTAAAGTACATAGACAGCTACCTGAGGGTGGTATACTGGTCTTCGTCACCGGCCAGCAAGAAGTACACACGTTATGTGCCCGTCTCAAGAGGACATTCCCATCTTACAGGGGCGCCAGATCAGGTACTATAATCCTCACACATGTCAATTGAAGCACACCCATAGTCGTTTTTAATCTTTTTTATTTGCAAAACAAATCAATGTTATTGGGAATAAATGGGTGTTTAAGATTTGCAAATGTTTGGTCTTAAAATTTATGGTTATGGATCGTGGTAGTTTTCATTAAATTTAACCTTACTTAAAAACTTTGGATCAAATGAATACAAAACTGAATCTTTACTATTATAAATTTTGCTATTCAATGTAATTCTTTTATAATTCTTTTATAATTTACTGGAGTGATAGAGAGAAATAACATCTATTGCACCTAGAGCAATAAAAAATACCTTACTACCAGCTGAATTATGAATGTGGTTTTCAGGCAAGAAAAACAATTCTGAATCTGGAGATGAGGCGCCTGGGACGTCAGATGATCGTGTGATTCTACCTAAAGTCAGCCTTGATGAGTATGTTATCACTAATTCAACCAATTGGCCCTTAATGTGCTAAATTAAATACAAGTGCAAGAAAATGATAGTTACATTGTTTTTTATTTTGAGACCAAACATTTATAAATATGTGTTGCTACTGCGATCCACAACGTTAAATGGGTGGAAATTATTTGTATTTGTCTAATTTCAGACCAAACATTTACAATTCCTACTAATTGAACATCAATTTATCTCACAAAAAACTGGTATTTGCTAAAAAAGTATATAATAGTCGTCCTTAGTGCTCAATCTTTTCAACGCTGATTTTTTTTGTAGATGTTAGATTCTGACTTTAAAGACGGTCCTTGCACAGAAAGAGTTAAGGTGTTAATGTATTGTATATTCGCTCACTCAAATACTTTCTTTATTTGGAAACAGAAGTTTATGTATGTTGAAAACTTTATAATGTTTTTTTTTAGCTACTCTGTGATGCCGATTGATGAAGAAGCAGAACTTCACGTTGTCGAGCAGTCAGATCACGAACAATCAGAAAGCTCCGAGGGTGATGATGATAAAGTAGGTTTTATCTTCAAATTATTTGTCAATAAAATATACTAAATATAGTGCCATTAATTAAGTCAGGTCACCAACAACTAAAAAGCTCCGAGGGTGATGACGATAAAGTAGGTTTTATCTTCAGGCTATTTGTTATCAAAATATGGAAAACATAATAATAAAAGTGCCGTTGATAAAGTCGGAGCACCAACAATCAGACGGAGATGACGATAAAGTAGGTTTTATCTTCAGATTTGTGTTGAAAATCTATTTTCAATTTTTTCATTTACATCCATTTGGCATTGTAATTGAGTTTGCTCACTAATTTAAATACCACTGACCCCTGTAGTTTCACATTTTTTAGCTACATTTGGTCAAAAATTTCATCTGTAATGAACACTGGCAACAACAAACGTTTTTGTCACCTGCTGCTTGGATGTTTTTCAACGAAATAAAGCTCGATCAATTCTTATTTAGATTAATTTTGTATCCCTCAACTTTTTTGCTGTTCAACCTTCCATGTGGAATTTTTTGTTGACCATATTTTAGAAAACATACAACTTGTCGCCATATTTAGTACTAATGATCCTCAGAGCTAAATGATCCTTAGAGCTAGATTTATATTTAGGAGCAACAACTTAGTTAGGATTAGACAACTGCCCATCTTTTTAACAATGGTATCTACTTTTGAGCCATCTTTTGCCAGTGTATATGACTAATTGTTCTGACTAGCTGTATAGATTGTTATGATAACCACATTATTTGTTATGATAACCACATATATTTTTTCCAGCCGTCTCTCGGGGGTCAGGAAGCTGAGCAGCCGCTGTATGTGTTGCCTCTCTACTCACTGCTCCCGTCACATAAACAAGCCAAGGTGAGGAAACATTCTGATTAACTAATAACCAAATTAATTAACTGAAAACATGTCACGGGAATTGATAAATCATTATGTGACAGATGCTTAAGTAGTCTAATAATTAAATTTTGACCTGTACTATTTTTCAGAGATATAAAAATTGTTTTTCATAAGTTGAGTTTGAAATTGCATCGCTAAGTTAACTTTAGATAGATGAAAATAATTTAGTTGTGAACAATCACAACTAAATGATTTTCACTAAATCGTGAGGTTAAATCTGGTGAAATTTATGTTCACTGATTTGCTGGTAAATAACTTGTGTTATTTTGGTATTTTAGGTTTTTGAGAATCCACCGCCCGGCTGTAGGTTGTGTGTTGTTACCACCAACGTGGCTGAGACGTCACTTACAATACCAAACATTAAATATGTTGTGGATACAGGCAAGGTAATGTTTAACCCTTACAATGCTAAAACATGTCTGTACAAACCATGGGAGACCTGAGGGTTTTTTCAATTTGAAAATATCACAAATGTCTTATTTAGCTCTTTATAAGCTTTTTTTGAATACCTATGTTATGGGTCTACTCTTTCAGTGCGGGGACTGTCTATAGTCAGATTCTGAAGTCTAAATACGGTACCCGCTCAAAGGGTTAACTTGACTTTCTACCTACTTTCTACTTTCAAAACTTACGGGGCTTGTCAAGGTAAAAAAATTCACCTTAAAAACAGATGGAATTAATTTTAAGAAAAAAAGACAGTCCAAAACATCAATTTTTGATGAAAACTTTTTTTTTTCAAACTGCTCTCACCCCTGAATTAGTTATCATTGAAGATTTGATTATTTTTTCAGACGAAGACCAAGTTTTATGACAAGGTGACTGGAGTGTCATCGTTTGAGGTGACTTGGACGTCTAAAGCATCGTCTAACCAGCGAGCGGGTAGAGCCGGGAGAACGTCACCGGGTCACTGCTACAGGTGAGGGTCATGGGGGTGAAACAACCCCTGAAATCTTAATCCTTAAAACGATGAATTATTTTTGTTAAAATGATGATTAATGGGTTTTTTTTCAGTTTGAGATCATCATAAATGTCCTAGTTAGCTCTTTCTGATTCATTTGAATAACTATGTTATAGGTCTACGGCCATTATAAATATTTTAATTCTTACATCGCGTGGATCCACTTTTAGTCGTCAGAATCTGACGTCTACAGATGTCAGAATTGACGACTGAATTCAATCTCCGTGCTGTAGCCTGCTGATCACGATTATTGTCGTTTTTAATCTGTTTTATGAGTCAACCAAATCAATGCTATTTGTAATAAAATGTGTGTCTAAACATCAAAATTTGAAATATTTGTGCTCAAATTAAACAAATTTGAGTAATTTTCAGCCACTTGTAGTTGTGATTTGTGGCAGCAAGACACAACTTCAAGTGGCTGAAAATTTAAGTAAATAAAAATTAATATAATATTACCATATTTTATAGTTTCCAAAAATGTCGAGTCACACTGAAATATTCAAAATATTGATAATGGTTGTAGACTCATAATGATATTCAACCAAAGCAAAAAGAGCTAAGTAAGCCATGTATGAAATGACAAACTTTGGACTTGTCCCATCTTACAAAGATTTGTATATTCCACAGGTTATTCTCCTCTGCCGTATTCAATGATGATTTTGAGAAATTTTCAGAGCCTGAAATCACGAGGCGACCAGTGGAAGATCTTGTACTTCAAATGAAGGTACAATAGGATCAAATTCTAATAAGACAGCACCGGTACTGTGATTAAATGGTGCCATGTTTCCTGCGTCACAAAGGTGGCTGCTCATAGCAAGTTCTACTGTATAGTAATAATATATTATAGTCTTCTCTTTAGTCAATTATTCTTATAATTTAAGTGATTATCAGTTCTAGGATAATGTGAAATTCAGGCTTCTTTTAATGATGTGTGTAGAATTTGGTTAAAAAAACAGCTTCATCTTTAGCTTATCAGGCTTAAGGTGTATAAAAAAAAAAAGTTTTTAAAGAAAATTTGCAGTGAATCCTTTTAACATTACCCTTTCAGCGCGAATACCGTTTCTATACATCTTAATCTGACGTCCATAGACGTCACGTCCATAGATGAAGTCAATCCCCGCACAGAAAAATTTAAATATTTATAATGGTCGTAGACCCATAACATAGGTATTCAATGGAAAGAGTGGAAAGAGTTAGCTAATACATTTTAAAAATGTATTAGCTTTGTAATATTTCAGCTTGGTAAGGGCTAAGTTCAAAACATATATTTTTACATTTTCAGGACATGAGCATAGATAAGGTTGTCAATTTCCCATTTCCAACGCCACCAAGCAAGGAAGCAATAATTGTAAGTTTAGTTGTTATTATTGTTTATGCTTTCTTTCAAATCAAGTTGATCCCTATAGTATACTCTTTGAACAAGTGACACTAATTTGAGATACATACAAAGTGGAAGATCTGGAGAAATATTGTGTGACACAGTCCTCATTTTGGTTTAAATGCTGCAAATTTTCATTGTCAGTTTCATCTGATATTGGCCATTTGAATATTTTGAAAAAAAAGCTGGGTGTTAAAACACACATGCTATATTATTGCTGTTTTATGTAACAATTGTATCACAAGTCACTATAATAAAAAATATCATTATCGTAAAGAGAACCTTAAGCCGCTTGATTCAGTCACTCCAGCCCGATGTCACCGACATAACTATAAATTAACCCTTGACTCTTTCGAGACTGTTCATAATGATATTTTAAAATAATATTTTAAGTATTTAACCCTTACAGCGCGGGGAAAGACTTTAGTCGTCAAAATCTGACGTACAAATGTCGATCCCCGCACTGTAAAAGTAAAACTATTTATAATGGCTGTAGACCCATAACATAGGTATTCAAATGAATCAGAAAAAGCTGACTAAGACATTTATGATGTTTTCAAATTGAAAAAAACAACTTTTATTGCGATGTTTTTTTTACAAATTGATTCTGTGCTTTAAGGGTTAATGATCGTTCACCAGTGGCCGATTTCCTATAGGGCAGTCTCAAAAGAGCTAAGGCGGCAACTTATCTCATTTAAATTTTCACCCAACAATTTCAACTGGGTGGGAATTACGCATATTTGTTTAATTTGAGACCAAATATTTGCAATTCTTGATGTCTAAACAAACATTTAATTCCCAATAACTGTTATTTAATGGACAAGTAAATCAGATTTTAAAAGACTGTCATTCTTAGTGAATTTGAACTGCGCAATTTAAAAAAAATCATCACACTTTTTTTGGAATAAATTCATTTATCCGACATTTATTCTGATATTTTCTTCTAACAGGCAGCAGAACAGCTACTCTATTTACTAGGTGCTCTGCAAAAACCCGACACTCCTTCACCGCCAGCCAATAGAAATAAAAACAAGGGGAAGGACGCCCCCAGTATGAGGATCTCGCCGCTGGGTCGGGCTATGGCCAGCTTTCCCGTTTCTCCTCGCTATGGCAAGATGCTATCCCTCGGGCACCAGCA
This sequence comes from Flabesymbios commensalis, assembly GCA_964017125.1. Taxonomy (NCBI): domain Eukaryota; kingdom Metazoa; phylum Annelida; class Polychaeta; order Terebellida; family Flabelligeridae; genus Flabesymbios; species Flabesymbios commensalis. The sequence continues at coordinate 4,993,877 of OZ024903.1, read as the reverse complement.
TTCTCTACTACCATACGTTATCACCATCGTGGCCGCGCTCAGCGTACAGGAGCTATTTGAGGAGATTAGAGCAGCACCTGGTGACGATAATGAGGTAAGATAAATGTATTGCTGTGAACAGCCAACCTCCTATGGTATGCCAAAATTTTATATAAAATGAACCTCCTATTGGCATCATCAACTTGTCTTGAAAGGCCAATTTATTGTATCCTAAAGCAGGCGCTAATGTGATTTTTTGGTCAGCTTTAGTTGTATATTCAATAAAACACTCACTGGGAACTTCTTTGAATATTTAAGATAATGTTGTAGAGATGATTAACACTTTAAGGGTTAACCCTTTCAGAGCAGGGATCGACTTTTTATTTCAGAATCAAAAGTCTATCCCCGAACTTGAAGAATTTAAAATGTATAATAGCCGTAGGCTCATAACTCAGGTATGAAGCAGAGAGAGCTAACTATAACGTTTATGATGATTTTAAATTCACAAAACCCGTTGTTCTGAATGGTTTATACAAATATATGTCAGGGCCCGTATTCTCGTACAACTTACGATGTATCGTAGGCTTCTGATTGGTCGAGATGGCAATCTCGACCAATCGGAAGCCTACGATATATTGTAACTTGTACGAGAATACGGCCCCAGCGTTATAAGGGGTTAGAGGTTGACTTTTATTGATAAGTATTATGTTTGTTTTGTGGACAGAGAGAAGAACACAATCAGAAGAGACTGAAGACGACACAGATGAGGAGAAGCTGGGCCGGCTCGGTAAGCAGTATTATCAATATCTTGGCTCATTTTTATTCCTTGTCCTATGTGGTGTGGTGATAAAATATAGTCACATCTCTGCTTGTGGATCTGTCACACTTGACTAGCTGGTATTATCTTATCAGGATCTCAGCTTTTGTTTTATCCCTCGTCTTATCCTCATTTATCCCTTATCCAGAGATGCCAGTTTTTCGCCGGGAATCTCCGGATTTTTTCAAATTTTTATTGATACTGTATGACCTAAAAATGGCTTTTTTCAACCTAAAATGGCTTTTTTTTACTTCAAAAAAATAAGTCCGGATTTTTTCCCATGACCCACTGGCATCTCTGCTCATCTTGTGGAGATTTTAGTCACACATGTACTTGCTGATCTTGCATCTGTCACACTTATTTCTGCCATTTTTGTGGGCACAGAATACTTATATTTGGAAATTATTTAAAAATTTAATTCGCATCCCCACAATCTGGAGATTTGTAAATGAGCACCAAATCTTGCAATTTATTTTAAAAAGTTTTTGTTGTTTCTCTTATATCAGGGTAATTCGTTGCTCCTTGGCGACTTGATGGTTCTTATGAAGGCTGTTGGAGCTTGTGAATATGCTGGTAACATAGCAGAATTCTGTCTACAGCATGGACTTAGATACAAGGCTCTAATAGAGATACGGAAACTAAGACTGCAACTAACAAACTCAGGTGAATTACTGTAACATATTAGTATTAGTTTACTGCCACTTATCCTCATTGCTTTCTGTAAACGTTACCATGCATTACACAAATTGTTTGTAAAAAATGATCTTTGTTGCATCATTAAGCCCTCGCCGAGGCGGGCTGCTTACTGTATTCCACACGGTCTGCCGCCGCAGTTATTTATTTTCAAGATAGCTACTAATCTATCAACTTCTGCTTCCTCATACCTCACATAGCCATCACATACCACTGGGGAATTGTTTTGGTGACATTTTAATCCCCATATCATCAACCCTTTAATTACTATGGCCACTAACGTAGAAATGCTCATTAGCGCGTTTCAGGAAAAAGTTTCCATCACATATTCTTTTAATTTGGCAAATATGTTCAGCTATATCAGCCAATATGCTGATTAACTTTTGGGATCAAACAATTTAAAAATGGCCGCTTAACTTTGTATTTTGTAATATTTACTTAACTCATGCAAAATGACTGGACTATGAATATAAAACAAGCAATTTTAAAATAGTGGTCGAGCGATAACGGAGGGCTGCTTTCGTGTTCGTTTCCGAACAACTTTTTCTAGTGCTATGCAATGACAATTTTGTTTTAGTGAACTCTATATTCCCGGAAGCCAATGTTATATTGGACCCTAAGATGGCTCCTCCCGGTGATAATCAGACGGAGCTGCTGCGACAAATAGTGCTGGCTGGTCTCGGAGATCATGTGGCTAGGTGCGTAAACTAGACTAAATTCAAACCCTAAACTAATTGTTGCCTTGGATATGAAAGAGTGTATCTGCCACTTTGTAAAGTGGCAGATACAATCTTTCAAATCTAAGGAGATGTAATGTCCACTATAGTGGTATTTTGTGGTTTTATTTGCGCAGGTTTTCACCCATTTGAAGTTGTGGATTGCGCAAGTAAGAAACAACTTCATGTGACGAAAAATTGAATAGCTCATATAGTGCTGGCTGGACTAGGGGATCACAGCCAGGTGTGTTAGAACTGAAAAATGTGTTGTGTCGTATACAACTTTATTTTGGAAATCCTAGTAATTTTCAGTTACTTGAAGCTGTGGATTGTGGTCACTTTATGTAACTGAACCTTTAAATTGTTTTGCTCAAAGCTCTACTCAAATTAGTTCTGCTTGTTGCTAATAACCTGTTTTCGAACACATTCAGTGATGGACAATTGTGGAGTGTAACCAGTGTGTCGAGTGTGTAGCCAGTTCTTTGAAAAAATATGTATATATATTGCGACTTACATGAGGAATAACTGGTCGAACTAGGAGATCATGTGGCGAGGTGTCTTACAAGCTGTTACACCGACTATAGTGCTTCTGTAGCCAGTTCTTAAAAAAACACTATGGCTTAAATCTTGATGAAATGATATATATTTGGACTTGCATAAGATCCTTACAAACACTGTTTAACTTTATTGTATTGATGTTTTTCACAGGAGGATGCCTGAGCCCGCTGCCGGCGCGGAAGATGCCAAAAAATTCAAACATGCATACAAGGTAATTTTATATGAGTTTGTAATTACATGTACCAGCTTCAAATAATTTGTGCTGCTGGAGCTATGTATATACAGTTTCAAGCATGTTTTCGGTCAATAGAAATATCACAAAATTTGATAAAATTGTTTGTGGTAGATGCTTATTTGTTCGAATAGTTCATTACATGGATGTATATTTTTTCATAAATATTTGAAGCTGGAAATTGCCTCAGCAATTCCTGCTTCAAATGGATGAAAAATAGAAAAAACTGTTCAGGAGCACAAGGAGTAAATTTTTTTTATATAAATGGTTGACCAATTGATTTCTTTGATAATTTACCACAAAATATCAATCTGCTAATCACGAGTAGAGTTGTTTTAAATCAATTTCATTTAGCCGATCAAATCACCGATATTTAATGGTTTTCAGTGCATGTTAATTGTTTTAAGTTTATGTTAATGGTTTTCAATGTATGTTAATGTTTTTCAGTGTATGGTAATGGTTTTCAGTGTATGTTAATGGTTTTCAGTGTATGTTGATGGAAGATCCGGTGTTTATTCATCCGAGCTCCGTTCTTTACAAGAATAAAGCTGAATACCTTGTCTTCCAACACGTAGAAGAAACCACAAAGCTGTACATGAAAGGTAAGTATGCATGTGTGAAGTAGCGGGGGCCCTGGTGTAAAACACTGCTGTCTTGTCATGCCTGAGGTCGCCATTTTGTACCCCGATCTTCAAAGAAAAACAAAATGTTTCATCTCTGTCTACTTGTAAAAATTCAGTATTGTGAGAAGCCTAAGTGCTCAGCCGCAGATCCCAAAATGCATTTTCAGCTCCTCCGGCCTTTAGGCCTAAGATGAGCTTATGCCATCGTGTTGCGTCTGGCGTCTGTTGTCTGTCTACAATTCACGCTTCTCCCTCAATTCTTATCTGATTTCGATTCTGTTTGGTTTGTTCAAAAGAGCTCGGGCGTGTGCATTAAACTTCCTCACGGATTTCAGAAATTGTATTTATTAATAAACTTATGACCTAATTAAGACCCAATTAGGGCACTCTATCCACAATTCACAAGAAATGCTTCTCATCCCTCAATTCTTATCCGATTTCAATTCTGTTTGGTTTGTTTGTTTGAGACGCATTGTAGTCTCAATATTTAAATTATCAGTTAAACATGTGGGTGGTCGTACGATAAAATGCATATGGCTCTGCTTTTTAGTCGCGAAAGGCTCAGATCGGTACTTGTCGCCGATAAAGGCCGAGCCGAATGGCGATGCATACCGATCTGAGCCTTTATCAATAAAAAATCAGTGCCATATGCATATCTTATGACCCAATTAGGTCACTCTGTCCACAATTCACAAGAAATGCTTCTCCTCCCTCAATTCTTATCCGATTTCAATTCTGCTTGGTTTGTTTGAAGACCTAATTATGACCCAATTTTAATTTGTAATCAACTTGCGCTAATTAAGGATGAGCTTGTGTCATTGACACTCTGGTTATAAATAATGAATCCCCATGTTTTAAAATATTACTTTCTCAAGTGACCGTTAAGCTAGGTTTTCATAGGTTCAGGCGAAAATATCACTTTCTCAAGTGACCGTTAAGCTAGGTTTTCATAGGTTCAGGCGGAAATATCACTTTCTCAAGTGACCGTTAAGCTAGGTTTTCATAGGTTCAGACGAAAATATCACTTTCTCAAGTGTCCGATAATTTAGGTTTTCAAAGGTTCAGGCGGAAATATCACTTTCCCAAGTGGTTAGGTTTTTCATTGTTTTTTCATTAACCATTAAAGTGCTGAATTATGGAATTTATATTTTTATCCACTTGAAATTGTGTTTCACTACCGCAACCCACAATTTAAAGTAAATAGAATTACAAATATACAAGATTTGCATCATAATATAGCAGGTAATGCTCCTTTCTCCCTTGAATTTTTTTTGAAGGATTAACAAAGGCTGATTGTGTGTATGACAATATGTTATATAGGAATCACTGTTGTGGAGCCTGAATGGCTGCCTGTTTTTACGGGGAATCGCTGTACGTTCTCGGATCCTCTGACGGATCCAGCTCCTCAATATGACACAGATAAAGGTCAAGTCGTCTGCTACAGAACCAGCACTTTAGGTAGGTATACTACACCCAGCAAACATGGGATTTTGCCCCAATGTTGGGTAATTGTTGGGCTAGCATTGTTGATGGTGACCCAGTATTAAACCAGCATTGTGTTGAATCTTTATTATATTCTCCTTCTTCCTATATAACGATTGAAAAAAACTTCTAATGAACAGCAGTCTACTCTACATCCTGGCCAGCATTATAATCATGTAAATAATCTGGAAAAAATTCTCAGCTGATTATGCATCCCCCGTGTATTTGACCCTGCCGGTTTACATAGCAGTTTCTTGATGGTGGCCATTTTAATTTTTTTCAAGTATCTTGCAGTAGTCTGAATCACTCATGTCTACATTGTAATTTTCAGTTTGTTGTTGCCTAAATCAAAGGAAATTAGGGGATACATCACTACATGGTGAAAATACGTTATTAGTTATGAAAAATGTGTGTATCTGATATGAATTACCATTACGTCATTACAATATTTATGAACATAATGCAATATAAATGGTAAAAAGTCAAATTTTTCTTTCCCTTCTCATTTGTAAAGATTCAGCATTTTGCATAGCGTTCATGGCCCCAGACCGCCAGAAGTCAAATTATTAATTTTTTGTCTGAAGTTTGTCATCTGATTCATCTCTGGCTTGCTTTGTTTAGCATGTATCTAATACCAATACAAACTCATTTAAAGTTACCTTATTATGGGGATCAACTTTGCGTCTATAATCTATCCCCTGCACTGAAAGAGTAAAATATTGATACTGATTGTAGACCCATAACATAGGTATTCAAATGAAAAGGAAAGAGCTAACTAAGACATTTATGGTGATTTCAAATTAAAGAAAAACCTTTGATCTCTTGGTTTACAGTAGAGCCTGCTATGATCAGCCACACTTATGAGCAGACAACCTCTTATGGAAGGCCACTTGGCAATTTCCCAAAATGGCATTTTGTATACAAATGTACCTCCTATGAGCAGCCACCTGCGTTTAAAAGGCCACTTTTCCTGTGTTGCAAGGGTGGCTGCTCATAGCAGGTTCTACTGTATATGAAAATATTTCAGCGCTTTAAGGGTTAAAAAGTTCATCGTTATGACTACCATGATTTTATTACATATGATTATATGTGTATTCCAGGTCCCCACAGCTGGTCCCTTCCGGCTGTCGAGCTCGTTTATCCTGCTGGTCTGGATCGCTATAAATGGTTTGCCCGCTCACTTCTGGACGGGTCAGTTTGCCCGAGCCTGGCACAGTATGTTCCTGTTTTGCTGACTGCACCCGTCACCATGATTAAAGCCTGGGCAAAGTAAGAGCATACTGTCTCCTTGGGTATGAAATGGTGTATCTGCCACTTTGTAAAGTGGCAGATACACCCTCTCATATCCCAAGGTGACGAATTATGTGTTGTTCACTGGAGAAACATAAATTTTAGATCTTCATGATTTTAGAACGGAAATTTTTTTTATCTTTGACAATATTTATGAATATAAATTACCCTGCTAATCGTGACTACATGTATAGTCGTTTTAATCCATTTGATTAGCCGATTAAATCAAAGTTATTTGGAACAAAATGTGAAGTTTTGCAAATGTTTAATCTCAAATTAAACAAATATGAGTAATTTTCAACCACTTGAAGTGGTAGGTCGCTGTAGCGAGACACAACTTCAAATGGTTGAAAATATAAATTATTTATTTTTAATCACTCTGCTGCAGATAGACATGGATATTATGAAAAATTTTAAGTAATGTTCAAGACAGTGTTTTCCAATCATGCAGAAAAGAAAGTTAATTTCTATGTTATTTTGTCAGGTTGCAGCCGAGAACAGAGACTTTGCTAAAGGCACTTGTCGCAGAGAGCGTTGACAGTAAACATAAACTGATACAGGCGTGGAGCAAAAACAAAAAATGTAAGCATAATAAATACATGTACAAATGTCAGAACTCTATTTTTCAAATGGTGAGTGGGTACTTTTCAATAGTGCTAATAACTTGTCAAATTTTCTTCTATTAGTCCTGGGGCTGTTTTTGAAAATTTAGATTTTGCTGCACCCCTAGAAGAACATAGGTTTTATGTTTCTTTGGTCCACCATCTTTTATTTTAAAAACAATAACCCTTTTAAAAATTGTCCGAAAGACCCTTTGAGAACCATTTCCTGCTGTCAGGCCATATTGCAGTATCTACGCCTTTTAAAATTATATAATGCTATTCTCGGGTATGCTTCACTTTTAAGCATTGACAATATAATCGGGATGCTCATAATGTTTAACATTTCCCGCCACCACGGATACCGCCTTGAATTCATAATGTTTTTATGTTCAGCACTGTTCTATGAGATTACTTTGTAACATCTGAATATTGATTTCAGATTTACTTTTCGCTTATTTGGAGTGGATCCCAGAAGCCGTTCATAAAGAAGTGAAGTTAGCATGGCCCCCTTCATGACACAGCGCTCAATGAATGCAAACTATTACAATGCATTTTTTAATAAAATTACCATTTATTTAACAACAAATATTATACAATAAATGATATATTTGTGCTTTATTTAATAACAAATGTGTCACTACTTGAGCTGTAAAAAATATCATTCAGTTTCTGTTTTCAACCATAAAAACGTTCGACATAATGAAATGTTATTTTAGTAGAAAAAATTAGTCTCCTCGCACATTGTGTGTAAACAGTTTTCAAATGGTTGCGTCCATTTTTAAATTCACAAGTGTTAACCAAATTTAGCAGATCCCATTAAATACCAATTCACAGGGAGGTCTATGTTATTTTTGCTGATAAGCAGTTATCTTAGTTATGAAACTAATTCAACGCCTTGTTTATTACTATGGTATGTTCAGTTGTTCACAAGTTGTTAAATTTGTGTCTCAAATTACATAATGAATGATGTGGGAAGACAAATATTGTTAATGAGAACTGTTATGATTTTTAACATTGTTTTGTATCTTTATCCACAAGGAATAAAGACAATATATTCAATGTGGTGTGTTCAATTGTTAACTGGATTGGCATTGGGTAGCCGTGGTTTCAGTTATATGAGCTGTGGGATGAGACGTAGATTAGCATGGGGTGGCCATGGTTTCTGTTTTATGAGCTGTGGGGTGAGACGTATATTGGCTTGGAGTGGCCATGGTTTCAGTTCTATGAGCTGTGAGGTGAGACGTGGATTGGCATGGTCTTGCCATGGTTTCTGTTTTGTAGGAGGTGTGGAATGAGACGTAGATTGGCATGAGGTGGTCATGGTTTATGTTATATGAGCTGTGGAATAAGACAAAGATTGTTCTGGGGTGGCCATGGTTTCAGTTATGAGCTGTGGGGTGTGACTTAGATTAGCATGGGGTGGCCATTGGTTCTGTTATATGAGCTGTGGGATAAGACATAGTATGAAGCAATGCAACCTTCGGAGCTAAGACAACAGTCTAAAACCTTACCAAATTGGTACCAATTCCAGCCAAAACATCAATAACCTGTTCTGGTATATCTCTACTGTACCTTTCTAGTGATAGAAAGCTTTATTTTGTTAAGCTACAGGTTGTACTAGGGTTAATAACCCGAGTATAACCCCTTCAGCACGAGAACCGTCTTTAGAATCAGAATCGTCCTGAATGAATTAAAAGAATTATAATGGCTGTAGACCCATGACGTACATTGTTTGTTCTTAGTTTTCAAATGGTTGCGTCCATTTTTTAATTCACAAGTGGTAACCTAATTTAGCAAATCCTATAAAAAAAACAATTCACAGGAAGGTCTATGGTATTTTTGTTGATAAGCAGTTATTTTGGTAACGAAACTAATTCAACGCATTGTTTATTACTATGTTCAGTTGTTCACAAGCTGTTAAATTGTGTGTCTCAACTTACATTTGATTTGAAACACTGTTTTGTTTCTTTATCCAGGAAGAATAAAGATAATATATTCAATGTGGTGTGTTCTATTGGTAACTGATGGATTGGTATGGGGTGGCCATGGTTTCTGTTCTATGAGCTGTGGGATGAGACGATTATTGGCATCGGGTGGCCATGGCTTCTGTTATGTGAGCTGTGGAATGAGACGTATATTGGCATCAGGTGGCCATGGTTTCTGTTATATGAGCTGTGGAATGAGACGTATATTGGCATCGGGTGGCCATGGTTTCTGTTATGTGAGCTGTGGAATGAGACGTATATTGGCATCGGGTGGCCATGGTTTCTGTTATATGAGCTGTGGAATGAGACGTATATTGGCATCGGGTGGCCATGGTTTCTGTTATGTGAGCTGTGGAATGAGACGTATATTGGCATCGGGTGGCCATGGTTTCTGTTACATAAGCTGTGGAATGAGACGTATATTGGCATCGGGTGGCCATGGTTTCTGTTACATAAGCTGTGGAATGAAACGTAGATTAGCATGGGTTGGCCATGGTTTCTGTTCTATGAGCTGTGGAATAAGACATAGGTTAGCATAGGTTGGCCATGGTTTCTGTTCTATGAGCTGTGAGATGAGACGTAGATTACCATGGGGTGGCCATGGTTTCTGTTTTATGAGATGTGGGGCGAGACGTGGATTGGAATGGGGTGGCCATGGTTTCTGTTTTATGAGCTGTGGGGTGAGACGTGGATCGGCTTGGGGTGGCCATGGTTTCCATTATATGAGGTGAGACGTTTATTGGCATATGGTGGTCATATCTCGGTTAAATGAGCTGTGGGTTGAGACGTAGATTGGCGTGGGTCATTAGATACAATGAACGCCTTGACTGAGAATAAAAAAAATTGTCGGACCAATCCAGAGATGTAAGAATAAATCAAATATTTTTATACTTTACCTACCGGTAGTTATTCATTTATTGGGTCATTAAGTATCACAAACAGAATAAATTTATCCACAGTCTAATTTTCGTGAGAATAATTTATGTTTAATGCACTGATATGTTTATGACTTTATGCGAGCTTTTAATATTGTATTAGTAAATGATTCTGTTACATATTTTATTAACCAATTATTTTATTAATCTATATGTTGTTAAAATATCCTACCAAGCTCAATTGACAATTTTTCTTACACGTAAAGGGTGCTACCAACACTATAACTTCGCACCTTTCCCTATTGCATAACAAGCAGGATGCTACATCACCTTGCCGCCCCTTGATTAACCCTTAGTTTACCGCATGCGATTTTGATAAATTTCTGAAAAAAATCGATTGCGGTTTGGACAGGTAAAATACAATACAATTATGCATTTGGGAAAAATAATGAGTCCGGTATTCGGAGTGGAGAGTTAATTCCGGTTTGGAGAGGGTTAATTAGTATTGTTTTGAGTGTAATTAATTTAGGATCCAAATAATTAATACGGTATAGCCAGGATTCCGGTTGTATACAGGGTCCGGTATGTACAGGTTGCACAGTATCACAATAATGTGGCCATATCTTGTCTGACACACCGACCTACAGTGAGTTATAACTGGAGATGTGGCCAAGGTTTATAAAAAGCATTGAGAGTGATCGGGGGTGGGGGTGGTGGAGTTGCAGTCTGAGCAGTTTTTTTTTTGGGGGGGGGGGGTGGCCACTTTGAGGGGGTGGGGGGAACTGAGATGCAGATAACGGGAATGGAAATTAAGCTTAGCATTCACACTTGTATAAGAATCTAACTGACTCGAACTTTGTAATAAATATGTTGCTAAGTGACGTAAACATTTGTTGAGTTGTGATGGCCTAATTACATATTTTGCTCCCAATTTTTTAATAATGACGTTTTCAATTCGAATAATATTGAAGAAGATTTTTAAGGTCACTGGTGTCTAGAATTACATTATTGATACGAGAAATAGATTCCGTGCCACACAGCGAGAAGGGATATATCACATGTAACTATTTGACCACTAGTAAAAAACACTATACTGATCATGTTTTCACTTCCATGTGATTCTTGAAGGCCAAAGAAGTTTATAATTGTACAGTCCAGAAATGGGTTCAACGTCCCCAAATTAGGCAGAAATGATATTTAACAGTTGATTATGGGATTATTAGTTGAACACCTAATTTGTTCAAGTTTGGATTTTTGCCGTTTTCGGCAAAGCGAGACATGCATCTTTTAAAATATAAACTGGTTTACCTCCATAAATCTATTTCCTACCTAAATGCATTAAAAAATGAGGTCCACTGGGAGACCAGTGGATGAAATATGTGAATACTTGCTTTTCACTGTGATTAATGACGGCCTTTTTGGATTTTACGATCTACAAATTCCGCCCACCTTTTCTAGAGAGGCATAGGAGCTTGTTTTTTTGACAAATACCTTAATTTATCTTAAACAAGTCAAACTTTACTTGACGAAGTTTGGTCACGGAATCATGGTTTTTGACCCTACTATAATTCACAATGCATATACAAATAACACAATCATGGTAAAAGTATCACTTTGTATTTTTATAAACATAATAGCTCATCATAGAAATATTATGTGCCTCTTATATAAATACTTTCAATTCACAATAAATATAACACATGGTACTTCTCATGAATACCACAAATTAGTTTACCATAAATATGTTATTTAAATAAAATATGATAGTAGTTCATCGTTAAAGCTCAATGTGTTATTGTTGTATAAGAGATAAGTGTAAATGACCATGACAAGAATGTCATAGTTTCTTGTATTATTGATAATACTTCCAGTTCACCATACGTGGTATTCGAACATATAATAATATTCACTATTTATTCTCATTGAACAATATATTGATCAATTATTATCACCTAGTTACATAAGTAAGTAATTCAGATTTACAATCTGTGTGCTTACAAATAAACAAGAACCTCTTTTGACGTTTAACGTAGCGAGGTAACAATTATAAAGTGTGAAGAGTGACACAAAAAACATATCATGTAAAAATATTAAACAGCGAAAAATTGAATAAAAACCATCACAGGCTCAACGTACGTCTGGTGTCTGAAGGGTCGTACCTCATAATAAGGTGTTACTAGAAGACATTAAAATCCATGGAGCAGCTGAGCAGTCATTATCACTGTGTCTACGACGCTAGCCCAACATGGGATCAACATTGGGTCAATGTATCGTGCTTACTTGGTACTTTGTAAAATGATAGTGTTCGTGATCATGGTGAACAACATAAGGACCCTGTCACACAAGCCTACGCTCATTCGTTGACCGCTGTACTTATAATTTAAAAAGAAAGAATTATTGATTCATTCATTGGTATTTTTTAATACATTTCTCAGTTAATTATATTTTAATATATTTTTTAATTAATTCATTCATTTATATTTTTTACACCACATTTGAGAGCATAGGTTGGTATAGGTTGGCATAAAGAAAGGGCATTGAAAATTGCAATGAATCACAATTCACATTGATCACTAGAGCTCAAAGCCTGTACACATTCAAAAAAGGTGATTGTTCATATGCAGTAGTATAAGCCGGTATATGCATGTAAAGTCCTGGTAGACTGTAAGTATAGCAGCTGGAAGGGTTATAACATAGGTTAGCAGAAGTCACAAATAAGAGAATCTGCGTCATTGACATTGTCAAGGTCAACGAACAGAATCATTCACAGTTTGTCTAATCGATTTCTGAAAAAAAAGAACAACACATATTAATCATCATGGCATCCTTGTAATATAAATGAATAAGTTTAACCATGTTATTATAATTTTAGTAACAAATATTGTCAATTGAGTTTATTTGTATTTAATTAATTTAATTGCATTGCATTTTATTGTGTTGCATTGCATTGCGCTGTATTTCATTGTTGTACTTTATGTAAGCCAGATGAAGTACTTTCTTTTAAATATTCTCATTTTGTAAAATACAATTTGTAATGATATTAGATGCCCCGTATTATAGTAAAATGTAGAGTATTTTTTTTTAATTATTGCTACACAGCGAGCTGTTCACATGCATAGGGATATAGGGATTTCTGCAAATTTTGTTGATTGAACAACACTTCATACACCGCCAGTATTGGGAGGATGCTGACAAGAACTATGTGACATGTAAACTATGTTTTACACTTTTTTTCAACACTGAGTCAGCTCCACAGCTATAGGCCTAGACACGATTTCTGAAGAGTTATTCAACTTAATTTATCAGACATTGCACAGTGTACATTCCAATTAGCCTTGCTAATTTACTCTCTGCGGGACAGTGTTAGCTACATTCCCATCGAATTGAGAAATTAAATAAATAGGTTGTTGTGAGTTTACCATAACAAACCAGTATTGTGCATGAGCCATATTTCATCGTCATTGTCCACAGGAAAGCTAGCTTCAAATTCGGCTGAAACAAAAGAAAATGAAGATTAAACTAGTGATACGCTGATCTATTATGCTAGTATGTTGTTTTCAGAAGATTCACAATAATAAATGTTCGAACAGATGGTGTCTCGGATACCAGTATTATTTTTCTTTCTCAAATTTCGTAATGTCCCTTCTATGGTCTAGTGTGATACGAAAGATATGCTGAACAGCATAGAGGGATTGCCAACGTACGTAAATGTATCATTATTAAATCGTTCGGTCTGTTACCAAAGTATTTTAATTTCATCATCATTTTTATTTTCGATTTTTAACATTTTGATAACAAAATAATAACATAGGTTGTTTCTATTCTTGTATAATACATTGGTATTATATCTTGGTGATCTATTTTGTCATCAGTACGGAGCTTTTTGAGTCATTCATCACCAGTTCCCACCAGTAGGGGTGAATTCAGGGAAAAGGGTGGTCACAGGGGTCACCTGAGCCCCCTAACTTATAAGTGCCCTTTCCAAAATTAAGAAAAACTAATTTCATGAATATCGTAATCAGGCCTAGATTAGATATATTTTTAGAATATTTGTTCTTCCTTAAATACCTAGAAATAGCGTTAGTCTATTTAGTATTTTATTACAAAAAAATCTCTCTGATTGATTTTTCTAATCTGGATCCACCCCGGCCGGATCTAACCTTGGTCATGGCCACCATTAACACCAGTGTGCCCTAAAATCAGCACCACTGGGTCATAGCTCACAACCGAAACTACCCACAACTCATCATGCGTTGGGACACAGGAAAAAATACTAATCTTGTCTAATCCAATCCTAGTCCCCCGATTTGTTGCGCGCAGCTATGACCACCATGCCACACAAGTCAATGATAATAAATTGCAGTTACAAAATAGTTCTTGTATGCCAGCAAAATATATATTTCTCCCGTCATACAACCCTGAAAATTTACAACTGGATCCGAATCACAAATGACGTCATACCTGATTCTCTAAAGAATCCTTCCAATCTTAATGCCCGGATGATGGCTTCACGGGTGGCCATTCCCTTCTTCTTGTCTTCCCATTTCATCAAAGCACTATACAAAGAATAATTAGTACAAATTGTATTGTGGGTGGGAGAATAGTAGTGAAGACATAAATCTACAGTGACCCCAACTTTAAGTGTAGGGTTATTGACAATAACAAAAAAATAGTAATTTGTGATTAAAATTAATTACTGCCTTAACAAACACAATTTAAAGGGACTAGCTCGTCATTTAGTTTTCGGCATTCATGTATTGTTAAAAACAATTATCAAACTAAATATATTAACAATAACAGTTAAAATTTAATTGGCTGACTGTTGATGGCCCTGACAAGTTTTGACCTTGTGGCCAAAACTAGGTGAAGCCATTGCTACGCTCCTAGAGATTGTATCTGTCAGACTTTCATCGCATATTTCTATCTCTGCAATGGTTTAATACTGTGCCACCGTCTACGACACTGGCCAAACATTAATCCTTACAAAGTGGGGATAGACTTTAGTCGTCAGAATCTGACGTCTACAGACGTCAGATTCTGACGACCTAAAGTCTATCCCCACTCTGTAAGAGTACAAACATTTCTAATGGTCGTCGACTCATAACATAGGTATTCAAATAAAACAGATAGAGCCAACTAAGACATTTATGATGATTTCAAATCGAAAAAACCCTTTCGTCTCCATTGTTTATACAAAAATATTTCAGCGCTTTAATGGTTAAACCATTGCTGCTCACCTGTAGATAGTCTCTGTGAGGCTTTCGTCGTATGTCTCCTCCTCCACCTCTGTGATCTCCTCAGCCGTCAGCCCCAGACGCATACACACAGTCTTCCAATGTGTTCTCATATCATCTCGGTCAGCTAGGTGGCTCTTCATGGCTGCTGTCAGAGGGGTATCACCGTCAGGTCTGATGTCAGCCATAGATGTTACCTCAGGATCACTCTCCTTAATCTTATTTGTGTCCACATCTATAAACATAAAAGAGGACTATCCAACTTACAGATGTTTACATACTATTTTTCGTTTAAATTATGTATAGAGTGTAAAATGATAATATTACAGTGATATATATTTTTATTTATGTATTATTTTATAGTTTCACAGTGTAGGCAGCTTTGCTGTCATTTTATAAAATCATTATGTAAACAAATTAATGTTGATTTTGTTGTTTGAAAAATGTTTTTATGGAGCTTGAAAGTAATGAAAAGTTCGTGAATTTGGTTTATGGTTTGGTACAGAAAATATGCCTCTACGCTATCTCCCCTTACCTGACTCTACTTCTGCTTTCTTATTGAAGTCTGTGTCAGTTTGAAGGTCGTGTGTAAGCTTTCTTTCATCTTTATTTTCTCCATCTCCACTTGAATTTTCCTCTGTGGGTGTTGTTAAAGTTTTATCTGTTGTCAATTCATTTATAGTATCTGAATCACCAGTGTCATTATGATCTCCTAGAGATGACCTTTCCTCAGTGTCATTATCACTATTCACAGATGACCTTTCAAGTTCATTGTCACCTTTTACAGATGACCTTTCAACAATATCATTGTCACTGTTTACAGATGACCTTTCAACAAGGTCACTGTCACCATTTACAGGTTCATACATACCTCGTACTCCATCATCTTTGTTGCCCTTTTCGTCAAGTTCAATGTCACCTTTTACAAATGACCTTTCATCACGTTCATTGTCACCTTTTGTAGATAACTTTTCATCAACGTCAGAGTCTTCTTCAGCTGGCATTTCATAGTCCAATTGGCTGTCCGATCTCTCACCAACTTTACTAATAGAGTCATCTGAAACTGACCTTGACGAATCGTGTCCAGGATCACTGGTAACTGACCTCGATGACCCTTCCTCGGAATCACTGGTATCCTGTAAACTCTCAACTTCCCCGAATTTATCTAACACAATCTCCTCTGTAGATTTTGTTGATGTATTGTTTTCTTTCGAGTCATTCAAATCATCTGAATTATCACTATCACCACCACCTTTTACAAGTGATCTGTCAGTGTCAGCTCTATTCACTGACTCATGGCTCCCTAATCTGTCACCATCGTCACTAATATCTGTCGATCGTTGGAGGACAGGGTCTAATCTTGAAGTCAACAGATCCCAAACCTCATCCATAGGCTCACTCTTATATTGTAAATGGTCAATTCCCATATCTTCGTCATCTTTGTCCATCGGTTTGTCAGCATCTGTGACATCATGTTCTACACTGGACCTGAGTAAAACATGTATACTAGAATATAATTGACAACGAGATTTCAAACAAAACACTGTGTAAGGTCTACTTTTTAACCCTTACAGTATGGGGACCATCTGTATACATCAGAATCTGACGTCTGTAGACGTCAGATTCTGATGTCTTAAGTCGATCCCCACACTGCAAGAGTAAAAATATTTATAATGGTCGTAGACCCGTAACATAAGTGTTCAAATGAATCGGAAAGAGCTCGCTGGGACATTTATAATGATTTCAAATTGGAAAAACTTTCTGTTCTCCATGGTTTAACCAAAAGTATTCCAGCGCTTTAAGGGTTAAAGGTAAGTTTCGAGATTCATGAAGTAATCCAGACAACTGATCAGATACATCAGATACTTCAGCTATGTGTACAATCATAATAAATACATTTAGTTACATCGTCACAAGTTACATTGTCGCACTCAAATACAATCTAAAGTTGGTCGCCGCAACGAAAAGGTTAAAGTGCTACATTATAAAATTTAAATTTTTACCCACTAGCCCGACCCGTAACTTGAAGTGGATGAAAAGTACAAAAATATACACAATTTAAATAAAAATATTTGCCAATCTGGCAAATTTAATGATAATTTCTCCATCACATTTCCCTGTTTGAGGGTTACATATAAAGGCTGAAAACGGATATGGACTAGCACTTTCGGGTTATTACCCTGAAAATATACTGTTACCTTTCAGTCTTCTCATGGGCTCCGTCCATTGAAGTTTTGTCCCCATCAGCAACTGAAGTAGCTTTCTCTCCTATGTCAGGTGAGCTTGACCTTGAAGCTTCTCTAGATGACGTGCTAGATTGTGACGTCACCGATGAAAGGGAACTACGACTTCCACTATTATTACCGACATAATTGTTTTCTTCATTGCAGTTAGACATTTTAAATCTATAATTCCTTGGTGTCATGGACTCACTGTTGCTGTCTAACATCGGTTCTTTAGGTTCATTATCAGATGACCCTCCTGACGTTGTGCCATTCCCTCTTGTTAACTCCTTCTCAAATGAATAGGTGTTGTTGTTGCTGTTTTCGTTATCATTCTCTGTGTTATTCTCATTATCATCAGCGATTCTTTCTTCGTCAGGTTTTTTATACATTATTTCCTGTGATGTCATGTCTTTCTCTCTCCCATTATCGTCCATGTGACCTTGATCCAAGGGAGTGACCACAACTTCCTTGCCCACTGCCTCTTTCTGTCTCTTCCTATCTTCTGTTTTCTTCCCGCTCTTTGGTCTTTCTTCTGCTGCTTGGTTATTAGGCCTACTCTTTGGTCTATTGACCTGTTTTTGGTTAATGTCTTTGGATTCATTATCATCTTTGGCTGTTTTGTTATTTTTGTCATCAGGCTTGCCTTGTGTATGTCGTTGTAAAGGCCGATGTTTCTGTATCCTGCTTTTGGGTCTGACATAGGGCTCCTCTTGTTTTTTCTTGTCTTTTGTTGCAGATTCATTCTGTTTCTTATTATTAGTTGTTCTGTTTTGCGCCCCATCTGTCTTCAAACTCCGTCTTTCTTTGTCATAGCTAGACCTCTGTTTATCCTCATTTTCCTGTGACTTTTTCTTGTCCTCTCTGCTTTCTTCCTGTATGTTCTGCGAATCACCCGATATAGAGCTGCCTTTCTTCTTATTGGTCTGTTCACCACTCTGTCTCTCATGGCTGTTAACTGGGGTTCGACCACGCGTGACCTTGGCCGTCTTAGGACGATCACTATCCCTTTGAACTTCAGAGATTGCCTCGTGACTGTTCTTATCACCCTTCCTGCTTTCATCACTTTTATTTGGCGTTCGACCACGTGTGACCTTGGCTGTTCTAGTTCGCTCTGGCCTTGACTTCTCGTCACGTGACTGGTTGCTTATCTCGTCACTTTCACTGTAGTTATCCTTCCTCTCACCAGATGTCAGTACAGAGCTGCTGTCACTGATGTCACTTTTGCTATGGGTGTCAGTAGGTCTCCTTTTGTAGCTACTGTGTTTACTCCTGCATTCACTAGATGTCCCCTCAGAACTGCTATTGTGTCTATTATAATTACTAGATGTCCCTTCAGATTCATCAACATTGTCCCGGCGGCTTTTCTTGCCACTGGATCTTTTACCTTTACTCCTGCGCTCACCAGAGGTCTCCTCAGAATGGCTATGATGATTGCTTTCACGTGCCGATCTCGCTGACGACTGACGTTTCTTTGGCTCCCGATCACACTGCCCCTGGTGGGCGCCTGCGGAACCATAAGGACGTGTTCTCTGACTAGTTAGATACTTGTTATATCTGGACATCTCCTGACTGCTCACGTTGCCTGAAACATGTGCCATGTGACGTCATAATCAATCAGTTAGATACTTTTTGTATTTGGTCATCTGTGACCCCTCAGCTAAGCGCAACGGTAGTCGTTTTTAAACCGTTTTGTTTAGCTTTTTAAATCGCAGTTTTTGGGAACGAAATGTGTATTTAAAAGCTTAGTCCCAAATTAAACAAATATGAGTAATTGTCACCCACTTGAAGTTGTTTATCACGTTAGGGTGACACAACTTCAAGTGGGTGAAAATTTAAATGACTTAATTTAGCAGTCACCCATACTGCATATATGGTCTACCTACCCTTTTTCTTCTGAGTCATCATCAGGTTGTTGTATTGAGCCTGTTTATACTGTTTGTCTCTGGTCACGTCATAAGCTGCAGCTATATTCCACAAATACACTCTAAAAAAAACACATTGTAGCATGTATGTACGTCGTCCTGTCTGGATTTAAAATTAGAATTAGCCAATAAATTCTAGATATAGATATTCTACATTATCATATCCGGTTTCAGTAGATCACAGATTCCTAGCCGCAATTTTAAGTTCTGTCTCAGCCACGTGGGGGGTCAACAGGTACCTACCTATCGCCTCTGGTGAGTGCCTTGTGAACCATGCTGGTGTTGTTAGCCAATGAGAGTGGAGGTTTCCTGACTGGCGTGCGCGGACGAGGCTGAAACATCCACAATCTGCGCATCACCACATCTGACGATACTCGACACGCTAGGTGGCGCTCAGTGTTCACTGATGACTCATCTAAAAATAGGAATTTTCTGTAGGCATAGCATTTGGAATCGTATTGGTGGACGGTTGCACATTCTCTATATATGGCAAAACTATATACCCCGAATCACAATAACGCTACACTAATTTCTGTGTTCAAGTAAAACATCTCTGCAATGCAAATATTTAGAATTGATCATTCAAAGCACCAACAAGTACAAATTTGGAGCGACTGATCACCTTTGTAATTCTCAACCAATTTTCATGAAATTGTATACACACTAGGCCTACTTTCTGGCCTGAGATTTTCAGGGTAGTCACCCCAACCAGTGATTTTCGTGGGCGAGCCCTCGAAATCCCTTTTTTTTCCAAATTTCACCTCTTGACCTAGCACCCCCTATGTCGGAAAGCTGCGCACACCCCTGATCACTACAAAATAAAATTGTCAAATTTTCATAAAAATTGTTATTGAATGAGTAGCCAATCATGCTGCAGCGAAAATCATCCACCACGATTTTTTTGATCTCTTCTGCAGTAGCCTTAATTTGTGGCAGGATAAAGAAAATCTTGAATGCAGTGATAATGAGAGTGACAAAAATATTGTAATAAAATTATGGGTCAAGAGGGTAACGGATTTAACCCTTAACCCTTTAAGCCTTCACGATGCATTAAAGCATCATTTTACATCCATGGAAACATACTTAATTTTCCTACAGCCAAGGGTTTTAGGACGAACTTTTCCATGAAACTGGCAATTTTCTTTAATTTTTAAGCCACATCAAATCATCTTCATCCACTACAAGTCGAGAATTGCGACAGCAATTCGCGGCTTGTAGTGGATTGAGATGCCAATTGTAAATTCAGGCCTGAAAGGGTAAAGCGTCAAGTTATAGAATTTAAATTTGAATTCACTTGAGCCACTTGAGCCACTTGAAGTTGTGTCTCGCTACCGCGATCCACAACTTCAAGTGGGTGAAACACCCATTTCATTCTGAATAACAACAATTTGGTCGGCTAATTAAACGAATGACAAATGACTTTAGTCTTGCTTAACGGTGAAAGGGTTACTTCTTTACCTACACAAGCAGTGTGGGCTTTGTTTTTCATATACACAATAATTAGCTATCCATGCAATCGCTAATATTGCATAATAGTTATTTAGATATCAAAATAACTATTGATACTAGTATGGTAGCCTTGGAATGCTGCATTGTGAACGAAAGTTTTAAATCTTCAAAATTGAACAATTCAATTTCTCATCCCTCCACAGATTTCTCTTCATCTGACCATCCTCAGGAGGTTCTCCTGGCCCAGCTTAACCTATGTGAATAAAGGTGGTCTAAAAGCCAATACATTTCATTTCCACAAATATCTCGATCTGCAAACTATTTAATATTAGACCTACCCATGACTGTCACGTACATTGGATCAGCGCCCATGTTATTGCTGTAAGTAGGCCCACTTACCATCAGGTGCTCTCCTGGCCTTGTGTATCCTATATATTTACCAGCAGGTGTCCTTCTGGTCCGTGATCTCAATATATTACTCCCAGGTCTACTCATAATGTGACCATGCATCCTAGCCTTTTGATATTTTAAATGTTTACCACCAGATGTCCTGCTGATCGCCTGTGCTTTCTATTCTAACCACTAGGTGTCTTTCTGATCGCTTTTTGTTTTCTATTCTAACCACCAGATGTCCTGCTGATCGCCCTGTGTTTACTATTTTAACCACTAGGTGTCCTGCTGATCGCTTTGTGTTTTCTATTCTAACCACCAGGTGTCCTGCTTATTGCTCTGTGTTTCCCATTCTCACCACCAGGTGTCCTGCTGATCACTCTGTGTTTTCTATTCTCACCACCAGGTGTCCTGCTGATCGCTCTGTGTTTTCTATTCTCACCACCAGGTGACGATGCTGTCTATCGATGTTTTCTGTACTCACCAACAGATGTCCTGCTGATCGCTCTGTTTTCTATTCTGACCACTAGGTGTCCTGCTGATCGCTCTGTGTTTTTTACACTCACCACCAGGTGTCCTGCCGTCCGCTCTGTGTTTTCTATTCTCACCACCAGGTGACGATGCTGGTCTATCGATGTTTTATGTACTTACCACCAGGTGTCCATGCTGGTCGCTCAGTGTTGTTTTTCCAGCACATTTTTCGCTTCTCGTTAAATGTAGGAGAACTGGAATCGAGGCAGGGGATATGACGTGACGTATTCTTATAAGGGCACGCATCTGTGAAAAAGAAAGTTGAGAAAATAAGTCAAAAGCTCACTCGCCATATAAATCAAATGGCATAGTTTTACTTAACCCTTTAACCGCCAAATTATTCAATTTGAATTTTCACCCACTTGAAGTTGTGTCTCGCTAACGCGATCCACAACTTCAGGTGAGTGAAAATTATTCAGATTTGACAAAATGGCGGTCAACTCTTTTCTAATCTTGCTGGTTGTTGTCACATTTTATCTTTAACATATTTAAAATGTGGAACTTAATGTGCTAATAAAAAATGAACACCAGAATATATGCGGTACCGGCGGTTAAAGGGTTAAATGTGTTGAGCATAAAATTATATAGTAATATACTGTAGGCCCCACATGATAACAGCAAACACACAATAAAAAACATTTTAATGATATTTAGAAAATGTTTGACGAAATGTTTTTTTAAATATTAAAACGTCGAATATTATAAAACATTAATTAACAATATTATGTAAAACATCATTAACATCTGTTTATAATATATATAATGTGTATGATATTGAATACACATATGCATTTTGAAAAATATTCTAAAAACGTTTTAAAATCGCTTTTATTGCATGTTTTGCAAAATATTTTAATTTAATATTTTATAATATTCTGTTGACCCGACGTTTTTGTATTGTAAAACATTTTCATATGACCTTCTCATGTTTGAAAAATGTCTTGTGTCTGGTGGGAAGGTCGCCTCAATTTGTAAAATGACCCTTGTTAGAAAGTCTACCTGTAATCAATCAAGCGCATCGGCCCATGTGGAGAAGGTCAAAACAACATTTGTGCAACCGCAAACACAAGTAGGCCTAGGCCTAAGCCTTGTCTAGTCCTATTTTTCTTTCATTCAAATTTCCAAATGACGAAAAATATGCCTATTTATTAAAAGTAAACATCTTCCAAATGTAGGCCTTATTATTCGATCAGCTTAGCATCTATCACAAACTGTTTTATTAATTGCAGAAGCATTTTATTTGTTTTGAAACTTGAAATCGTATAATAGGCCTATCCCAAGCAAATAGGGTTAGCCTTTGTCCTGCTAAGCCCGTATATATCACGGTTTCAAGTATTCTTCTGATCAATAGAAATATCACTAAATTTATATATGTATACACAGCAAAAACAAAACATTTGTATAGCATATCTACAATGTTAGGCCAATGTCGAAGACGCTAGGCTGACGTTGTAGAAATGTTATACAAATGTTTTGTGTTTGCTGGGTATACACGGTTTCAAGCATGTTTCATATCAAAGGTAATATCACGAAATTTGATCAAGTATTTTTGGTATATTTGATCGAATATTTTTGGTAGCTCAGTTAGTCCGATAATTCAATATTGAGATTTATATTTTTCATAAATATAAATATTTTTCGTCATTTGAAGCTGGAAATTGCGTTAGCAGCACTCTATTCTATAAACTTATGAAATCGTATGATTTACGGTCTTCACTCATGTTTCATTTACTTATTTTCATGGTTGAATAAACACTTCTTCTTCTTCCCAGCAAAAGGGGTCAACCCTTCAGACGTCAGAATCTGACGTCTACAGACGTCAGATTCTGACGTCTAAAGTTGATCCCGGCGCTGATAGAGTATAATATTTATAATAGCCGTAGACTTATAACATATGTATTCAAACGAACCGAAAAGTGCTTATTTATTAGACATTTATAATGATTTCAAGTTGAAAATACCCTTTCGTCTCCATAGTTTATGCAAAAATGTTTCAGCGTTTTAACCCTTTAACTGTCGGTGTCACATATATTCGGGTTTTCATTTTTTATTAGCACATTAAGTAACACATTTGTTAAAACTAAAATGTGACATCAACCAGCAACATTTGAAAACAGTTGACCTCCATTTTCTCAAATCTGAATAATTTTCACTCACTTAAAGTTGTGGATCGCGTCAGCGAGACACAACTTCAAGTGGGTGAAAATTCAGATTGAATAATTTGGCGGTTAAAGGTTTAAGGTTTAATATTAAATAGATTTGAACATTGGCTCAGCTTACCTGCGCTGTGACGCTTCGGATTGGGTGAACTGAAAACAAAGAAAATGTGATGTGGTGTATATCAATTACATATTAAATTACTATATATATTATCTCCGACAAACAGATTATAATATTTTTCCATGTGACAGATGGGATGAAAAAATATTTGTGACAAATCGTTTAACACTTATTTTTCAAATCGTTTAAAATCAATAGACAATAGGTGACATGTGAAATGAGTGCATAGAGACGTTGAACAAATGTTATTTGAACAAATGTTATTTTAATGTTGGCCCACCGTCTGCGACTCTGGCCCCTTTCACACGACACATAAAAGCAATTGGGGAGATGCTAGGACAGCAGCTATTATGACTGACAATTGGGGATATACTGTTGATCTGGTAAATTTCGCGTGTTTACATTTTCGCGAATTTCTTATTTTTGACTTTTTAGGAAGCTTAGAATTCGCGAATTTACATTTTTCTTTAGTAGCGTTATGATAATATTATTTTTTCCAATATTCTTCATATATTACCGGATCTACAGTATAATGACAGCAGCTACTATGACTGACCTTGATCTTGCTGTGGTGTCTGTGTGTGAAACTAGCTTACTCTGAAACACATCATGTCAAAACATGGAAATAAAAGGATCACATGGAAATAAATATATGTTAAAACATAAAAGAATGAACTCCTTAACTCTCTTAGTGCGGGGGTCCACATTAAATGTTTTGATACATTATTAGATGTTTATATATATGTTTTAGATGTTTTAGATATGTGTGCATTGACAGGTTTAGGGTGTGGGTGTGATATTAGACGTCTGAATCTGACGTCTAAAGACGTCGGATTATGACGTCTAAAGTCGGTCCCCGCACTGTAAGAGCAAAAAAATATTTATAATGGCCGTAGACCCATAACATAGGTATTCAAATGAATCGGAATGAGCGAACTACTTCACTATTTGTTCTCTGGGTTTATATTAAATTATTTCAGTGCTTCAAGGGTTAGGTAACACAATACTCTTTGACATGTTCTAATAATAGATTAAAATTAATAAAAAACGCTCTAGACCTGTTATATATTATAATTGGTGCTTTGTTCGAAGTGTACATCTCCACATTTGACCCGTCTATTTTTTTTTTCACAAATCTCCCCAAACCACACGAGTAAGAGTTGAGCTTTGTATTTAAAAATGACACTCATAAATCAACGATCTCAATGTCTCAACATAATATGTACATCAGAATGTATCTACTATCCAGCAAAAGATTGGATATAACAGTTGAATAGTTGCGATTATGCGTGTACGAAAATGTACCACACTATATATGGATAGAGCCGGGGCCCTGGTGCAGTGGTTGGAAAGTCGGAGACCGCGGGCTCGAACCCCACTTTGGCCTTCAAAGTGGGATGACCGAAAAGGCAGCGTGCTCTATCACAGACAGCCAGGGCTCGAATTTCGAATCATCTCACCATCCCCAGGAAGTTTTCCTCATCCAGTTTTGCCTACATGTGCACTGCCGTGCAAAGGCAAAAGGCAGTATCTGCAAATACTGCCTTTTGCCTTTGCAGGGTAGTGCACAAATAATGCATTGCAGGCCATGCCTAGCTGACGTGTAGGTTTCCGTTTGTGCAGCTTTTCCTGATATCTATTCAGGCCACATAGGCCTACACAACGCGGTTTTTAGGTGGTGTTTTGTCTACATACACTGAGCTTTGTGCTAATGAACATCGACCTAGTGTTGGTTCAATGTTGGTCCACCGTCTTCGACGCTGACCCAGCGTCCCAAAAGTGGGTCGATGCAGGTGTTTTCTTGGATGAATATTACATCACTATGTAATAATGTTTTTTTTTGGCTGTCTCGTTCAGCATATATTTTTTTACTAGTATTATATTTTGGGGTGAGTTATAAATGTACGATATTCTAATCATATTTATGCTGTCATTATGATTTTATTTTGTTCATGTCACCAAAATAAAAAACACATGCAATACAATACAATGTTCAGTAGAGCACTGACCTTTGACCTGTACCTATTGTTAAGTAGTATCAGGCTTGTTGAGGTGTTACTGACGTCATAGATTCCCGCCATGGGACTATCTGGCAGCGCGTGTATCTGGCTGTCTTTGTCACATCTGTAACAATCAACAAATACACTTTACAGAAATTCGATCATCACAATCAGTCGTCGCATCAGAATCGTAAACAATGATCTTGTTACTTGTCTTGATATAATTTATGTTGAGTTACCTGCTGGCGAGATTTTTTTTCGCTTGTCATTAACATCTTGATCCTCTCAAATGCAAAGTGCTTCAGTGTACAAAAGTGAGTCTGCTTTGTTTATTATTTTCACACAAGCGTGGTTGTTAAAGGTGATCTATCACCCCTTATATAGTATGAATAATGATGTCCTTATATGGGGTGATTGGCTATCATGTGACCCTCTCAGAGGGTCACATTATAGCCAATCACCTCATATATGGGGTGATTTGCTATCATGTGACTCTCTCAGAGGGTCACATGATAGCCAATCACCCCATATAAGGAAACACTTGTGCCCCATCTTGCAGCAACCTTGATTTATTTGTCACAAATTTATTCATACTATATAAGGGGTGATATATCACCTTTAAGATTCATTTCCTTTAATGGTAAGTCAGAAAATACAATTCTGCATCCCACAACAATTCGATTTCAATAGCTGAGATTCATGTCACGTGAGGAGTCACGTGAGAGTTCACTTGAATCGCCACTTCTTGAATATTTAAACTGTGTTGTTTTTCATTTGCTTATAATATGGGCGCCGAACCTTTAAATTTACACCGATTTTTCAATATTTAAAATATTATTCTTATCCACACTCTTCAAATATGTGTTTTACTCTATGATATCTTTAGCATTTATGTCCTTAATAAAACAATGTTTCAATATCCATTAGCAAACACGATAGGTTTCATAATTGAATTTGTACCTGCTTTCAACAAACAACTATATACTATATATGGTAGATATACCGATATACTATAAAAACAAATTAAAAAGTTATTTAAAAATCTAATGAACACTATTTTTTTAATCTACCTATTTTTTTCAGGATCAGTGTTTAAAGAACTGAACCTTAAATTGGTACGGCATCGAAGTAATTTGTTAGGGACACGTACAGTAAACTATTGTTCAAAAGATCTATATTTAAATATATGGAAATTAATTATTATGTAGAAGTCACATTAAAACTGTTACTTCTGTTTTGTATGCACGTTTTTCTCTGATATCTCACGCAATTATCATCCGATTGCCATGAAATTTTGGAAGCATTATTTTCTAATCTTACGGAGAGTAATCAATCAGAAAACTATTATATAACTATTATATATAGTCCAAAAGAAATTTGAGATGTAGTAAATTGCTAATTATAACGCTCGTCTATAAACCCATTGATGTCATTCAGATTTAATCTCATAGTTTCCCTACATGTCAAATAATCTTGCTTTTTCAATACTCACTCAAATTTCACGAAATGCATTGAAATTGATTAATAACTTACTGAAAAATCTGCGAGAAACCTGCAACGCAGTTCTAATATGACTTCTCCTGTGGCGATTGGTAGGAACGGTAGTTATTGGATTGACAACACTGCTAGGAAATAACAACGATCGTAAACTAGGTCAACAGCCAGACTGTATGATATGCAGACAGTCAGAGAGACAAACATGCACCTATAGCTGGGCCTTTTATTGACCACAATAAAGGTCATTTCGTACTTATTTCACAAAAATATCCCAGCAGACTGACACGAGACGTTGACCCAATGTTAGCTTTATGTTTTGCATAGACGTCAGAATCTGACGTGTGTAAACGCCAGATTCTGACGCTAAGCTCGATCCCCGCACTGAAAGAGTAGAATATTTATGATTGCCGTAGACCCATGACATTGGTATTCAAATGAAGCGGAAATAGCTAACTAAGACATTTATGATGAATTCTAAATTAAAAAAAAAAAAATTCCATGGTTTATACAAAAATATGTCACCGCTGCACAACCACTAACCCTTGTCGAATTTTCACCAACTTGAAGTTGTGTCTCGCTAAGTTCTGCGACCCACGGGTCAAAGTACTCATATTTGTTTAACCCTTTAACCGCCGGCGCCGCATATATTCGGATTTTTCATTTTTTATTAGCACATTAAGTACCACATTTTAAATATGTTAAAGATAAAATGTGACATCAATCAGCAAGATATGAGAAGTGTTGACCTCCATTTTGTCAAATCTGAATAATTTTCACTCACTTGAAGTTGTGGATCGCGTCAGCGAGACACAACTTTAAGTGGGTGAAAATTCAAATTGAATAATTTGGCGGTCAAAGGGTTAATTTGTAACCAAATAATTGCAAATGTTGATGTTCAAATAAGTCCTTTTATTCCCAATAACTGTTACTTAACCTACTAATAATACAGATTAACCCTTTAAGCCTTCACGATGCATTAAAGTATCATTTTACATCCCTGAAAACAGACTTAATTTTCCTACAATCAAGAGTTTAGAACGAAAGTTTCCATGGAACTGGTTTACCACTACATGGTAATTTCCCTTAATTTTTAAACCACATCAAGTTATCTTCATCCTCTACAAGTCGGGAATTGCGACAGCAATTCGCGGCTTGTAGTGGATGAAGATGACAATGGTAAATTCAGGCTTGAAAGGGTAAAAACGACTATTCTAGTGTAGTCGTGCTTAGCGGTTAACCCTTTCAGCGCGGGGACCGATTTTAGATGTCAGAATTTTGAACTAACCACCTCCTACTGCAGAATGTGAGGGAGCGCGCAGCGCGTGGCCCTGCGTGAAATTAACGTCGATAACTCGACATTAACGTGATCGCTTAGTCACATTGAGAAGGGAGAAACAAGGATATTTTTTCTGAAAACCCCACGCGTCGGGGTTCGAACCCGGGTCGCATGGCGATGCAGTCATGAGCTCTACCATTGCGCCACGTCCCCTTCTCCTACTCCAGAATCAGAATCATTATGCACCACGACGACTGGACAGCAGTAACTGTTTGTCCCTAAAAAGGCAAACAGCAGTAACTGCTTACTTGAAAAGTAAGCAGCTACTGCTGTTTGCCTTTGCTGGGCTGTGGTGAACGTTTGACCTTGGGGGTCATTGATTTGTGTAAACCGTGACCACTTGTATTGTCCAGGAAACGTGAGAGATTGATCCAATGGTGGGCTAATGCTGGGCCAACGTCGAAGACGATGGGCCAGCATTATCCCAATATTAGGCTAACGTCTGGAGTATGATTATTATACAAACAAAGATCATAATATTAGCGGATCACCATATTGTCTGTTGGCTGGTGCTTACTGCATGCCTGATATACCCATTCATGTGTATCCCTACATGCTTTGATATCTGACCTTATGTCGCCCCATCCACCGATAATTAATATCTAATATAGGCTAAACCGTATCGCTATATTTTTTATTCAGTTCTCAGTTGCGAGTGATCTATACGGCTTTGGTGTACTATATAGCCTACCAGTACTTATATTTGTTTATGTCGTTAAAGTGGTGCCAATGTATCATGTCATGAATATGCTATCGCGATCCGTGGTTCATCACTATGCTGATAGTGACATAGTCACCCTGATATTAACTCAATGTCGCCCGCCGATAACTTATATCAAGTACAAACCTCATAAGTAGTTTTTTGTTTCGGCTTTTTGTTGTGAGTGATGTCTAGACCGTACTACGTATATTTATTTTAGGTGGATCAAAGGTTTTTTCATTTCAAAGTCATCATAAATGTCTTAGTTAGCTCTTCCTGCTTCATTTGAATACCTATGTTACAGGTTTATGGCCATTATAATTTGTTTGTCGTGTATCGTGTGGTGTTTTTAATGCATAGTTATGATTTCAACCTTATTTTTTACCTACATACGTTTACTTAACACAGCGTCTATTTCATCTACCTTTATGCTTTGAAATTATTCTATTAAACTTTATACTTTTTTTACAACGTACTTTTATATAATTTGTATAAATATTTATATATAATTTTTTATATTATAATGGATGTCAAACCGATTGGGTTCTTGTCACCTGTAGTTATATCCTTTGCATACATTTTTATTGTACATTTATATTATTTTTATTTTGTATTATATTGTACACTTTGATTGTATGCATCAAGCCTTATAAATAAATTTACTTTTTCAGTGCGGGGATCGTCTACAACGCAACATTGGGTCAATGTCTCCTATTTGCTGGGCTATGATATTTAATTTATCCAAATTTAAACTTTTAAAATCTACACTCTGCAACAGCAGACTTTTGAAAAGGGGGCTCGGGCCACATGTGACTATAGGCCTACTGCAAGGGTGGTTCAGAACTTCAAAATTGAAAAAAAAATACATGTGAAAAAGTATAATTTCTTGCAAAAAATTAAGGTTCGACCTGGTGACGGGCCTGTGTGATAAAGAGCACATCATCATGCTATGACTATACGCACCCACTGGCGATTCCCGGTGGCGGTTTCTGGGTATAACATTTGTACAACGTCGGCCCAACGTCTCCGACGTTGGTCCAACATTGCATAAATGTTTTAAAAATGTTTTGTGTTTGCTGGGATGACCATACTTACCCACTGGCGATTCCCGGTGGCGGTTTCTGGGTGAGGCCAACTTCTCTGAAAAGTGGGCCAGGTGAAAGATTCAAAAGCGCCATCTTCACAAAAACTGATGGCGTAATTCACTCCAACCGACAACGTGTGTTCAAAATCTTATTTCTAATTCATAGCTCCACCCTGTATCTTAATATCAAGCACCCCGAGGTCTTTCTTGAGTAGATTAGGCGAACAGATTCATTAAAAACCTATCATAATCCGTGTGATTCAAATCACGTGTGGAAATCCATGCTATATCTCTTCGCCGTCTACTTTCATTTTTCTTGTGTGTGTCCTTATCTTATCCCAGTTTCAGATAATTAATTTGACAACCAATATATAAGCACTAATAAGGTCACAGTATGTGCTGAATAGTCATAAATCTTCCATGTTGATCTGAAGTCTCCACTTGTGATTTTCTTCGACACCACACACATATGTGTGTGTGAATTCAATCTGTGTTTTCGTATGATTAGTAATTTCACAATCTTATACCGCTGCAGGAATCTGTGTCCAATAGTAATCCGTGGTGATATATGGCTCTTACGTATGACAGTCTACACCTCACTACCTACAGTGTTATGACTGAGCCTGGAGTTTTGGTCCACCGACACTCGGGATCAACCATTGATTTATGTCAATATTCCTTGACGCTTAGAGTCTGGAGTGCATGAGTATACGTCCTTACAAATACGATACGTTGAACCAATGTTGTTTCAATGTTGCGCCAGCGTCGGAGACGGTGGACCAACATTGAAACAACATTGGGTCAATGTATTGTTTTTGCTGGAGTACATTTTCTCTGGTCCAAGTGCAGGCCTATTTCTAGACATTTATCGTATTTCGTGTGTTCAGCTTTCAATAACCTTAGTAGGTCTATACTAAAGTTATTCGATTCCAGAAATACATTATAATACATTATACATTATACATAATACATTATAAATACAATTTTTAGTTAATTGAAGGGATTTCCGAAGTAATTGCAGCTTATTTAATGGAAGCACAGTTAATTGATAAAAAAACATTATGTCTATATGATGACACAGCAACACTGCCTAATATAACGTTGTCTGTCATGAAATCAGCATTTTTGTCTTGTGAAAATATTTTAAAAATCACTGACAGTTCTGACGGCTAAAGTCGATCCCCGCAGTGTAATAATAATAATAATAATACTAATAATAACTTTATTTGAAGAGGGTAACCATTTAGCAAGAGTAATTTGCTAATTTGCAATGGGCCCTCTAGAGTAAAAATATTTTTAATGGTCGTAAACCCATAACATAGGTATTCAAATGAATCAGAAAGAGCTAACTAAGACATTTATGGTGATTTCAAATTG
The DNA here is from genome assembly GCA_964017125.1 of Flabesymbios commensalis. Lineage (NCBI taxonomy): Eukaryota > Metazoa > Annelida > Polychaeta > Terebellida > Flabelligeridae > Flabesymbios > Flabesymbios commensalis. Next base: position 4,962,000 of record OZ024903.1, on the reverse strand, counting down.
AAAAAAGCCCTTTGATTGCGATGATTTTTTAAAAATTAATTCAGTGCTCAAAGGGTTAAGCCTCTTTTATCACTTCACATGTAATCTCTATATGCACCTGTTAGTGCTGTATATCTAGCCACATACTGCCGGGCAAAGGCAAACAGCAGTATCTGCCTACTGGGACAGTAATCACGTACTGCTGACTGCCTCTGTACGGCAGTATACTCTCAATAATCCCTGTAATCCATACTGATTGAAGGCTTCGAGGCTATATAAATGCAAGGACCGTATATATGCGTTATCAAGCAAGTTTCAGACAAAATAATTCAACTCAAGTTTCTAAAATGCCTTTGTACGGCAGTATACTCTCAATAATCCCTGTAATACATACGGATTTAACCCTTTAACCGCCAGTGCCGCTCATATTCGGGTTTTCATTTTTTTATTACCACATTAAGTACCACTTTTTAAACATGTTAAAGATAAAATGTGACACCAATCAGCAAAATTTGATAAGAGTTGACCTCCATTTTGTTAATTATGAATAATTTTCAGTCACTTGAAGTTGTGGATCGCGTGAGCGAGACACTACTTCAAGTGAGTGAAAATTACAATTGAATAATTCGACTGTTAAAGGGTTAAGGCTTCGAGGCTATATTTAACCCTTATGCTGCCGAGACCGTAGATATGTGTTATCAAGCAAATTTCAGACGAAATAAATTCAACTCGTTTTCCTAAAATGTTTTGTGGAAGATGCTTAGTGAATCAAATAATTACATAATGAAGAAGTATATTTTTGCATAAACATAATTATTTTTCGTCATTTGGAACTGGAAATTGCGTTAGCAATTCCAGCTTCAAATGAATGAAAAATAGTCCAAAACAAATTCGGCAGCATAAGGGTTAAGGCTTCGAGGTTATATAACTGACGATGTCAGATTTTTGGAGGCTATTTGAGAGTTAATAATAATAATAATAAAAATAATGATAAAAATATTCTTATATAGCGCTAAAATCCACATAATGTGCTCAGTGCGCTTCACAAGTTTTTACAATTAAAATCATTGTATGAATTATTAAATACTAATTAAAATCATTGTTCATAGAGGGGACAACCGATAACTATATAATATAATATCAATCTCTAAAAAATCAGTTATAAATGTTTGGAAAAGGATGTGTTTTAAGGTGTGTTTTTTTAAAGTCTACAGCGTTGTGGCATTCTTCAAAGGACAAGGCAAGTTGATTGTACAAGATTCACGTCAGCGCAATAAACTAACAGAACAGAAAAGTCCAGATAGAGACGGAAATTAATAATAATCTTGCTGCTTACTTTTTTAAAGGAGGATAGATCATTCCGACCTGACCTTCACACATGTAAATAAAAATGGGTGTGACTGTGGGCCCAACGTTTGTCGTTTCCATGTCAATATTATTGTTATTGAACGTGTGACTCAAAACTATTTGACACCTTTAACTTTTTTTATCGCTATGTAGGTACATGTACTTGACATGAAAGATTCCCCATCGTCATCATATTTTACATAAATATTATTGGTCGGACCTAAAACTGACTTCCCCATTCGGACAACAAAACAAAATTGCCTCCTTATTCTTGAGTACAAGTACAAGTACTTTCAAAAGTACTTGAGTACAAGTACCAAGTACTTCGGTTGTAAACTCCGAGTGTAAACTGTAATTAACTACATGAAATTTATTCAATAAATAATTGATTATAATATATGTTACTTCATGGTGAAAGATGTGACCGATCTTTCACAAGAGAGTTAAACACGCTACAGAGTTGTGGGATATACCATAATTTTGTGTAGGTGCGGTATATCTTAATAACCTCAATATTTAAATATTAGACTCATTTTACCAAATCGGGTCACATATATACATATTAGTGATGAAAATAATATTTCATTGTACAGTCCTATTATTAATATTACATATCTGATGCCATGTGCCAGCCAATAGTATGATAATGCACCTGCCTATCAGTTTACAAAGTATTGTATGCTACATGTAAGCCTACTTTTTGGCGGATCATAATAAATAAATAAGTACATACAAGCAGAAGTATTTCTGATACTAGTATATAAATTATCTGTGTCTAGAGCTTTACGTTGCAAAACGCGCTAGCTTGATAACTTGCAGTAGTCCTATAACGATGGTAAAATTTTGGGCCAGTGCCGCCAACATTTGGCCGCCACTGTAATAAACGCTTCGATGAGCCTGAACACACATTGTGTCATGAAAAAGATCAAGGCTATTAAAGTCACACGGCTCACAATTCTGCCATGAAAATCCAAAAGGCAGTATTTGCTTACTTGTAAAGTTAACAGTACTGCCTTTTAGCTTCGCATGGCAGAATTGTTTTGCGATAACAGGCACACTTTAGCTGCTGGAGACCGTGATATCAAATCAAATGTATTACCAGAATACATGTATATCTGTACAAGATTCAGCCCGGGCATACGCTGATAAATTAGCTTGTTATTAGTTTATTTTTTTTTAAGGAGCACCTCACTGTTGTATTTCTTTTTATATTCGGTCCGTTATCACATTTCGGGGACGGAAAGGGTTATAAAAAGCCGCCGTAGGCCTACAATGGACTCATTATGTAACCTCACACCTTTAACCCTTACGCGACACTAACGTGTTCAATTATATATTTCTCTAATTTGTAGCTATGTTTGCTGACTCAGCTTGTAGCTTCAAATGACAAAGTACATAATCACGATATAAAAAAAGCCAAATAATTATCAAGGGTTGTTTAGTCCGCTAGACACCTGACGTCTTGAAAAAATTCTGCATAATTTTGTCTTTTTTTTTTATTAGTATATACAGGGATTCATTTTTTTTTGGATAAACTGCATTATAAGTGATTTGTAATAGGGGCCTAATGATATATAAAGAATAGTGAATAGTTATACCACCATTGGTTCGATGCCTCGTGTTTGCTGGGGTTTAGCTGCGAAGAACGAGGTGTTCGCGACATCATTGTTAAAATCACCCCTCCCCCCTCAATGATTATTAGTCCTACTGTATAGTATAGCCACTTGTAAATATTATATCAACATGTATTCCTGTTTTCCAAAGACACGTCTCGTGTTTTTTGAGGAATAGTTATTTAATTATCTTGTGAACTATACGAGGATACTATTTTATACAGGGCAGAACAAGAAATTAGCAGCCTGATATTGTAAAAAAGGAGCACTTCTGTTGAAAGTTGGTGTAAGTAATAGTTTTGAAATAACTGGTTTTGAAATAATTTCAAAGTATTAATTCAATCATTTTTCAATATAATAGCTAAACGGATGGTAAACGAATCATTAACTGAATGTTCCATATTCCGCTATACTTATTTATGGTTTGCATGTGAGCTATTTTGAATCAATTTAAGATGACTAGACTAGTACATACTACCTGGGGTTGTTCTTGAGAAGTTCAAACTACAATCCTATCAACTCAAACCTTGCTTACGTTTGGTGTTGATATAAATAGGTTTTTAAGCGCATTTCAGGAATTCGTTCCTGGACTAAATCTGTTGTTTTCTGTACTTAGTTTTTTTTATCTAAATTAAATGACGGGTGTTATTGGGCGAGAATTATTAATTATAATTGTGACATTCAACTGGTGTCATTTGAAGACAACACATTTTATTATGAAACAATTACCCTGTGGTTCTGCAGTGTTTGTATCACTGTACAAATGGATTCAATGATCAGAAAATGTTAGTTTAGTCAGGAACCTCAAGTGTTAAGGTGGTTAAATGTGATTTTAAAATGGCGCGACATCATTGTTGAAATCACCCCTCCCCCTTCAATGATTATTAGTCCTACTGTATAGTATAGTAAATATACTATATTGTAAATATTAAATCAACATATCTATTTAATTATCTTATGAACTATACGAGGATACTATTATATACGAGGCAGAACAAGAAATTAGCAGCATGATATTGTAAAAAAGGTGCACTTCTGTTATTAGTTGGTGTAAGTATACAAAAGTATTCAATCATTTTCAATATAATAGCTAAACGGATGGTAAACGAATCATTAACTGAATGTTCCATATTCCGCTATACTTATTTATGGTTTGCATGTGAGCTATTTTGAATCAATTTAAGATGACTAGTACTCATAAAGTACTCGTAAGTACTCGTTAAAAGTACTTTTATTTTTAAAAGTACTTGAGTACAAGTACGAGTACAAGTACTTTTTAAAAGTACGAGTACCGAGTATCGACGAGTACCGCAAAATCGGTACTCGAGTACCAAAGTACCAAAGTACCGAGTACATTGGCCCCAAGCCTGCCCCCTATTGCAGCAAACACGAGACGTTGACCCAATGTTGTTCCAAAGTTGCACCAGCGTCTCAGACGATGGTGTAACTCTGGAACAACATTTGGTCAGCGCCTCGTGCCTGATGAAGCGACCCAGCAAACTAGTCACATTGAACCAATGCTGGTTTAATGTTGGGCCAGCGTCGCAGACGGTGGCCCAACCTTAAATCAGCATTAATTCAATATGTCGAGCTTGCTGGGGAGAAAGTGGCAAAGGGTCATTGACATGATTAGAGCCATCGATAAGGTGTCAATGAGATATTGATAAGTTACTGCACACGGGGACCACACAGGGTCAATAAATCATGGGGGCATAGATAGACTGATGGACAAGGTGATCAACAGCCGATGATACATGTCTTAAAAATAGATAGGTAGATATAAAATATATATTTTATCTGACGACAGGAAGTCTATGCAGACTTATGCGTCATAAAAAATAAACAGTATAAAATATATATGTACATGTCTATAGCATAGAATCACATGAAAATTAATATATGCATGATATGTAAGCTTAAAACCAAATGATATTACATACTAAAACAAGTACAGGGTAGTTAAAATATGCATCATAAAAAATTAAAATACAATTGAACAGCACTGTCATGATATGTCTGTTTCCCGCACCAAAATGTCTCAACAATGCAACTGGCGGGGGTCCTGGTGCAGTGTTTAAAGCAGCCTGCTTGGAAAGTCGGAGATCGCAGGGTCGAACCCCGCTCTGTCATTCAAGTTTCAAAGAAACAAAAATGTTTCTTCCTCGCTCACTCGTGGAGATTCAATATTGTGTGAGCCTCTGTGACCGAGAGGTAGTGTGCTCGGCCTCAGACCGCCAGGGCTCGAATTTTGAATCCTGTGTCTGGAGGGCAGTATCATCTCATTCATCTCACCATCCTCAGGAGGTATTCCTGGCCCAGTTTAGCCTAGATGTGCACAGAGGTGGCCTGAAATCTCATTCATTTCATTTCCTAGTGCAATGGTTAATGCTGGCTGCTTGGAAAGTCGGAGATCGCGGGTTCGAACCTCGCTCTGGCATTCAAGTTTCAAAGAAACGGAAATGTTTCTTCCCCGCTCACTCGTAAAGACTTAATATTGTGCGGAGCCTCCGTGATCGAGGGGTAGCGTGCTCGGCCTCAGACCACCAGGGCTCGTATTTTTCTAATTCTGTTTCTGAAGCCCAGTGTCATCTCAGTCATCTCACAATCTCCAGGAGGTTCTTCTGGCCCAGTTTAGCCTATATGTGCACAAAGGCTGCCTAAAACCCCATTCATTTCATTTCAACAATGCAACTCCCTTATATATGGTCGATGGAAAGTGTCACATAAACATTGGACCAACAATGAGTAAACGTATCGAGTTTCTGGCTCGCACCATCAGATATCAGGGTGGGGTTATGAGTAGAAGAAAGATTTTTTACAAGTTTGTCGCAACAAAAGTCGCGAATAAAAGTTTGTTGATAATGTGGGTAAAAAAAATTTGTTGAAAATGTGGGCAAGAAAACGTTTGTTGAAAATGTGGGCAGAAGAAAAAAAGTTTGTTGCCGTTGAATTGATGAAAAATATGCTGACCATAAAAACCAGCAAATGGTAACATACACAATAAGAAAGGCATACGACATAATCTGATATATACGTTTTTCTACGAAACATTGTCTGAATTTTTTTCTTTCAGAGGTTATAAAAATTGCAACCAACAAAAAACTCTACCCCCCCCCCACACACACACATATCTATATATTTGATTGATTGATTGATTGATTGATTGATTGATTGATTGATTGATTGATTGATTGATTGATTGATTGATTGATTGATTGATTGATTGATTGATTGATTGATTGATTGATTGATTGATTGATTGATTGATTGATTGATTGATTGATTGATTGATTGATTGATTGATTGATTGATTGATTGATTGATTGATTGATTGATTGATTGATTGATTGATTGATTGATTGATTCATTCATTCATTCATTCATTCATTCATTCATTCATTTGTTACCCTTGAATATTTTTTCAAGTAAGCCTAAGGTGATTTTTCTTCACGTTTTCGCAATTATTCACAGCTAAATGAAAGAGAAGTTTAGTTACACAATTTTCAGATGAAAGGATTGTATAACAACATCTAAAAGAATTCCTAAACGTAGAATAAAGGGTGACTGTCAGGTATATCTTCAATAAATAGGTCCTGTAATATGTGGAGGTTATACGTTTTCAGTGGCGGATCCAGAAATTGACAGACGGGAGGGGCGCCACTAGTTTTGTCAACACTTGTGGTGTGATATGGTCCCATTACGTGTGACAAATCCATAAAGACTCACCCCTCCCAGTAATAATAATACATCTATGTACTACCACGTACTACTGTTTTCTCTAGAGAGAAATCTGTTTAAATAGAGGAATCAAGTAAACAGACCGGGCCACAGGCAGGCGAATCCTTATTATCATTATTATCATTAGACCTACAGGAACTCTTCTTTATATACAATTACCATAACCTATAACAACACTTTAACCTGTTAGATAGTGCACTATTCTAAAGGGTATATATGCATAGTTAACATGAAATCACATGTAAATATTATATAAATATAGCTTACTGCTAATAAGTTATTACATATTTATAAATAGCATTTAGTATCTATTGTATCTTTTTCTGTTTTCTTCTTTTGAAGGCAAATAAGGTAAATTAAATGTAATTTATTATACAGAAATATATTTTGCTTATATAACATTTGAAATCCAATCTAGCAGAGATATATTCCAACCATAAATTGGTAAATAAAATGCCACTGTCTGGAATCAAGTGTTATACATTGCGTCATGTCGCGCAATCCAGGAAAACACAAGCAGTTGAACCAATGTCTGTTTAATGTTGGGCCAACGTCTCAGACGTTGGACCAACAATAACCAGACATTGTCTGACGTCTGGGAATGCCAGCTCAGTGAGTCCCGTTGTTGCTTAGCAACCCTGAACAGGGGACAGCGCTGGTCGATATCAGCCGACAGAAATCCAGTCACACGAAAGGTGTTTACTCACTATATATGCTGTATTAACCCTTTTCCCGCCAAGTTACCTTATTTAAATTTTCACCCACTTGAAGTTGTGTCTCGCTAGCGCGACCCACAACTTCAAGTGGTTGTAAATTACTCATATCTGCTTAATTGAGACCAAAGATTTGCAAATATTGATGTTTAAACACTCATTTTATTCCCAATTTAATCGGCTAATGATCTGAGCAATAATAGTCGTGATTACGATAAAAGGGTTAACTTTAGGAGCTTCATTTTTATATATATACACATATTTTGAATAACAATTTATTCAATAGAAAGCGGAAAAATCAATCAAAATAAGATCGTTCTAAGATTTCATTTGAATTATTACACTTCTGCTTCTTATACATTCTGGTCAATTTTTCTTTACCTTGAGGTGTGAATTGCAGCCGCACACCTCAAGGTAAAGACAATGATTTAAAAATACGCAGGTGCTACAAGTGATAGATAAAAAACGGCAGGGGTGGGGGGTTAGGGTAGAAGGAATGAATTTATAATACTTGTGTGTTTTATTATGATAATGATGTGTATTATCCCATGCATTAGAACAGTTTTTGTGTATTTGTATACTAAACTTAGGCCACAGGGACTCCAACGCATGTCCGTCAGGTGCAGAGAGGGCAGAGACAACCAATGCGGCCGTGATTATTTAAATATGTGTACCTTTCCACAACCATGTGCAACCATGGGTTGGCCATGCACCAGGTCCTTCGCACACATGAGCTGGTCGAGCGTGGTGCTTGATGTTAATATTCAATGAGTGACAATTTCCGAGTAAACACAACATATTGACCCAATGTTGGTTTAATGTTGGCCCACCGTCTACGACGCTGGATCAACATTGAAACAACATTGGTTCAACGTTACTGGCTACAATACAGAATGACTAATGTAGATTCCACACTCAATTCCTCTAAAGGAGGCCTGGGATTCTGCTTGTTTTATTCTCACAATATGTGCAGTGGTTTTCACTCTGTGACGTATATCGGTATCAGCCCATATCACACTCTGTGCAGTGGTTTTCACTATGTGACGTATATCGGTATCAGCCCATATCACACTCTGTGCTGTGGTTTTCACTATGTGTTGTATATCGGTATCAGCCCATATCACACTCTGTGCAGTGGTTTTCACAATGTGACGTATATCGGTATCAGCCCATATCATACTCTGTGCAGTGGTTTCAATATGTGACGTATATTGGTATCAACCCATATCACACTCTGTGCAGTGGTTTTCACTATGTGACGTATATCGGTATCAGCCCATATCACACTCTGTGCAGTGGTTTTCACTCTGTGACGTATATAGGTATCCGCCCATATCACACTCTGTGCAGTGGTTTTCACAATGTGACTTATATCGGTATCAGCCCATATCACTCTCTGTGCAGTGGTTGTCACTATGTGACGTATATCGGTATCAGCCCATATCACACTCTGTGCAGTGGTTTTCACGTCAGACGTATATCGGTATCAGCCCATATCACACTCTGTGCAGTGGTTTTCACAATGTTACGTATATAGACCTGTATCAGTCCATATCACACTCTGTGCAGTGGTTTTCACTATGTGTTGTATATCGGTATCAGCCCATATCACACTATGTGCTGTGGTTTTCACTATGTGATGTAGGCCTATCACTATGTGCGGTGGTTTTCACTATGTGACGTATATCGGTATCAGCCGATATCACACTATGTGCAGAGGTTTTCACGTCAGACGTATATCGGTATCAGCCCATATCACACTCTGTGCAGTGGTTTTCACTATGTGACGTATATCGGTATCAGCCCATATCACACTCTGTGCTGTGGTTTTCACTCTGTGATGTAGGTCTATCACTATGTGCAGTGGTTTTCACTATGTGATGTAGACCTATATCGATATAAACTCATATCACACTCTGTGCAGTGGTTTTCACAATATGTGACATATCGTTACAGCCCATATCACACTCTGTGCAGTGGTTTTCTCTGTGTGACATATTGGCATCAGCCAATATCACACTCTGTGCAGTGGTTTCCGCTATGTGACGCATATCGGTATCAGACCATATCACACGTACTCTGTGCAGTGGTTTTATCTATCTAATGTAACGTATGTTCATGCATATCGGTGTCGGTACATATCGGGATTCGAGAATTTTCCACTTCATTTGAATACCTAGGCCTATATTATAGTTCTGCGGCCATTATAAATTTTCAATTCGTTCAGTGCATGAATCAAATTTAGACTTCTGACGTCTGAAATCTATCCTCGCGCTAAAAGGTTTAAGAAATCCAGCTGGATGGATATTGATAACAGATCGGCCACTTAAAGGTGTCTTTATAGCTGAGCACGATGTTTTCATATAGTAGGCATATATAGGCCTACATATACTGTAGGGCCTAATGTAGAGTGTGAGAGTGTTGCTTTACGTCGCGTTCTGTGCATTTTGGCAATATTCTGACAGAAGAAAGCCCGAAAACTTCATTCTGTGAAACGCAGTGACGGCACTCGGTGAAAACAAGGTTATATATAAGACCCCCTCCCCCATACTTCATTCTGTGAAACGCAGTGACGTCACTCGGTGAAAACAAGGTTATATAGAACCCCCCCTCTCCCATACTTCATTCTGTAAAACTCATTGACGTCACTCGGTGAAAACAAGGTTATATAAGACCCCCTCTCCCATACTTTATTCTGTGAAACGCAGTGACGTCACTCGGTGAAAACAAGGTTATATATATGATACCCCTCCCCATACTTCATTGTATTAGCCAGCTCGGTAAAAACAAAGGAGGTCATGGTTTCACAGAATTGGGTTTTTAACCATTTTTAAATCAAAATAATAAAATGTTCAGAAGTAGGCCTATACATCTCTTGTTAATATACATTTTTTTGTAAATGCTTTTCCCCATTCTATAAAGTCCAGGCCCCTATAGCAATAAGCGCCCTATAATTATTAAAGATATAAAAAATATAAATTTATGTAACAAAAATTGACATGCATCTTTATACTAGTGACAATACCAATTGATCACAATCTCATTAAATTCCTTTCGTACTCACTAGGTGACCATCTATGTAATTATTCACCAGGTGGAGCTCCCAACAACTGAAGACAAACAGGATCGAAACTCTTGAAAAGTACAGATCGTCTCGAGCTGCTTCACTGATACAGGTGGGGTGCATGACCATTTCATCCTAATATACAAGGGCGCGCACAAGGGGGCGGGGAGGGGTCCTGACCCCCTGAGCTGCAGATTTTAAAAATATTCCGGAACCAACATTTGTTCTACAATTTACCTATTGCCCCCCTATATTGGAAAGCTGCGCACGCCCCTGATATATGGGCAGGAGTTCGGAGCTTTTTAACTCCCTTAAATAATGCTATAAGATCCATGTATCTAAGATCAATGTGACTGCTTACTGGGAAAATAAGCGATTACTGCTGTTTTATGAATAACAATTCTCCAAATAGTTGTGACTTTAAAATGGCCCACAATAGAATCATTATCAACGCAATTCTATTGATCACCATGATCGTACTGAAAAATGACACTCTGAGTCAGTCTCAATATCATAGTAGATAACCTTAGAGTATTGTCAATCACCTAAATATTAAACCTTACAGCGTGGGGATCGACCTTAGACGTCAGAATCTGATGTCTATAAACGTTAGATTCTGACGTCAAAGCCATCGGCTCAACATCTCGTGTTTACTGGGGTGATAGCCTGGGTCTTAGTTAGCTCTTCCCGATTCATTTGAATACCTATGCTATGGGTTTATGGTCATCAGAAATACTTGTCCTTTTACTCTGACGACTGTTATTGGGAACGAAATGTGGGCTTCAACATCAAGATTTGCAAATGTTTAACCTCAAATTAAACAAATATGAATAATTTTCTCCCACTTCAAGAAGTGGGTCGCGGCTGCAAGACTCAACTCCAAGTGGATGAAAATTTAATTGTTTGCATGTACATCGCTCTAAGGGTTAATGTTAGAATGAACCGGTTTAATACTGTAGATCAGTCATTTTCGCGTGTTTAAATTTTCGCGAAATTCTGATTTTGTGACTTTTCACGAAGTTAGAATTCGCGAATTTTTATTTCTCTTTAGTATCTCTAATAAATTAATAATTTTCGCGAGATTTATGAATTCGCAAATTTATCCTCCTCACGAAACTCGCGAAAATTAAAACCTCGCGAATATTACCAGATGTACAGTATACCATGTTTGTTGGGTATACCTCACTAAATACCCGTTCGTTCTTAGATCTAAAAAAAAATATTGACAAATCAAATCATCCACCTGCTCAGCAAACACAAAACATTTGTATAATGTTGGACCAACGTCGAAGACGCTGGGCCGACGTTGTACAATTGGTATACAAATATTTTTTGTTTGCTGGGTGTCATCCACCCATTCTGTGAAACGCAGTGACGTCACCGAAAACCCTTTTGAATGGCTACTCGGTGGAAATAATGTTATATAAGACCCCCTACTACCCCATACTTCATTGTATTAGCTAGCTCGGTGAAAACATTGACGGTTAAGGCTATTGAATTTCACAGAATGCACTGATTATAGGATTTGCAGAAATGCAAAATTTTCAAAGTTTACAGTATACCATTTATCTTTGAAAGGCAGCAGGACAAATAACCTCTCACACGTGATCTCTATAACGGCCAACAATGGCGGCCACTGTGTAGATAACAATCAATAACTGCTTGGCAAACACGGAGTCCTCACTGTGAGAGTACTTTACGATACTTCACTAGGCTATCATCATGTGCCGTAGATAGGCACGATGTATATAATATGCAAACGGTGTTGATTTTAATGGGGTATGGGAAAATACAGCGCTCGTTTAACCCTTTCAGCGCGGGGACCGACTTTAGACGTCAGAATCTGACGTTTATGGACGTCAGATTCTGACGTCTAAAGTCGATCACCGCACTGGAGATTATTTATAATGGCCGTAGACCCATAACCCATAAGAGAGAGACGTGGCGCAATGGTTAGAGCGCGGAGCTGTGCCAATGTCACTGCCTACCGTGCGGTTTGGAATCCCGCTTGGTGCAGGATTTTCAGAGAAATATCAGTATTGGGACATTGTTTCGATGTTGTGTCCTCGGCCAAGGCCCTTAGCCCTCAAATGCTTCACTTGTGTACCTGTTATGATAATGTATGATAAATTTAATGCGCCGCAATGGCTGCAGGACTGCATGCTCTCCGCATAGTTGAAATGGCACAAGTATGAACAGGTCCAGTGACCAGGAGGTAAAATGTAAACGTCGGATGAAAGACTTGGTGTTTGACTATAGGCCCGTACCTTTACCTTTATTTTTATACCATATATATATTCAAATGAAGCGGAAAGAACTGACTAAGACATTTACGATGACGCATAGGAAAATACAGCACTCGTTCAATTTATATATATATATATATATATAGTAAGTCCTGTATACATTTTTAAGCAAGTTCTTAACCCTTAGAGCACTGATGTCGACTACAGTAGACATTCTGTGTGTTTATTAGCAGCTGTATAACCCCTGATAACAAGTTGTTAAAAAAAATTGTGCCTTCAATCTTGAAACACTGAGATAGAACTTCGAGTGACTGAAAATTTAAATTGAATAGCTCAGTGCTCCAAGGCTTAACCAAATAAAATGTAGGCTACTTTACTAAATCACTTTGTGGTACATTTTCTGTCAAAGCAGTTGGATCGTTTTGCTTCAATGAATTATATTTACATTCCGGCCGACCTGACGACTGTGGACATCGACCATGCTGCGCATGCAGGTGGGCCCAGAATGTGTTTTCATGTGAATCATGCGACCCACCTACTTTAAACAAATAGTTCAACTTTGACTTTTTTCGTCATATAAAGCTCAAAATGTTGAAGGGCAATGCTAGCTTGACACATGATTTGTGCGCCTCTGAGCTCGGTCCGCTGAGGATTCAGCGCCATAGAAGTTGTATTTATTGATTGATTGATTGCTTTAAATGAATGAAAAAATACTAAAGTACTTAAACAGTAGTCGGTAATAACAACCTCTGTAAGCCTCCGCGATACAGAGTCTGTAAAAGTTGACATTCAAAAAGTTGTACTTCGAGTTCTCCTTACAAACACGAGACGTTGAACCAATGTTGGCTTAATGCTGGGCCGGCGTCGTAGACGGTGGACCATCATTTAAACAACATTGGTTAAAAGTACGTGTCGTGTTTTCGGCGCACTATTATAGCATAAAGCATGACGTGTCGTTGTCAACCATTGTTGTCCACAAGCCTACTACAAATAAAAAATGTTCTGCGCTCTAATATCATATCATACAACGTTGGATTGATGCCGAATAAATGTTTTATTTTGTGACCATATAAGTGCATTCATAAAACAAGAGCGCACTCGACAATAGCCCGCCGCCATTATTGAACTTTAGTTATTGCCCCCACAAGGTCAAATTATTGACGTAAAATGCCAGAAATCACAATAAATATTTCAAGGTTACAATGTCAGATTATTCTGCCATTTTGAATTTTTTCAGCCATCCGTGAACTTGTCCGATAACAGCTTATTAATAACATGCATAACACATTTGAGCAGGATACATGAAAAAACTTTTAACTAAATGTTAACGCAGACGCCGATGCCAAAGCTGACGCCGCCGAACTTCAATTGCAATAACCCACCTAAAAAAATTAAAGGCGGGCTAAAAAGGGAAAGCGTATTCTCAGCTTCTTTGTTGTAAAATACACAATAGTCTATATGTGGATTTGTTTCTCTTTCACCATAGTATAGCAAAGAGTGTCAACTCTCAGAATATTGATGTCGATTAGGCTTATAGGCTAATAATAATATTTCTGTGTTTTTTATTAGCTCGTTTGTATGCAGTAAAATATATTTTCAAGCAGTGACACTCACTTCTATCTTCGAAGTAATTTCCAGTCACTTAAGGTTGGGCTTCCCTCCTGCGATCCATTATAAAACACATTCATGCATCACGTACGTTTCCAAGTTGAATTGCAAGCTTTTGGACTCTTATCAGCACAATAAATATATATTTTGATAATAAGTGATAATAAGTGTTTATCAAATGTATCCTTTATTTTATGCGCACGTGGTCACATTCTAATAATCTTAAAAGTCAAAACTTAGGGACCAACAACTATTTTTAAATTTTTACAAAAATACGAGGTAGGCTATCTATCTGGTATAGGGCATACATCCAAGCTTAACCCATTCAGCGTAGACGTCAGATTCTGGCGTATAAAGACGGCCCCGCACTTAAAAGATTTATAATGGTCGTAGACCCATAACATAGGTATATCATTTACGACATACGCTATCCACGCTATCCGCTCCTAAGTTCCTTATAAATGTCATCATTAACCCTTATCCTGCTACATTACATAATTTAAATTTTCACCCTCTTGAAGTTGTGTCTCGCTACCGCGAACCACAAGTTTAATTACTGATATTTGTTTAATTTGGGACCAAACTTTTGCAAATTTTGATGTTTAAACACTCATTTCATTTCGAAGAACTGTGATCTAATCGACTAATAAAACAAAATAAAAACGACTATAGTCGTGATCAGCAGGCAAAAGGTTAGTATGTCTCCGAGGAGCATGTTCCATTGTGAGTGACGACCAGTGGTCTCAGCTCATTGTATTTTTGCTTACAATGGAAATCTCTGTATATTGCACTGCGTCCATTAGCGCAACACTTAGGTACACCCTACATAATCGCATGTACTTTAAACATGAATACATTCCACGCAATTCTCATATGTATCTATTTATTTTAAAGAGCATATTTTTATGCTAAGCTAACTCTTGTTATACGCCATTAAATAGGTTTGCATTAAAAATGTTCTTTATCTATTAGATTTTAATTAGTTATGCTGTCCTTTCAAATCCATACGATTTGAATGTCATCAAGTAATATAGTGGAATAATTAGTTTAGGCCTAGATAGTTTCAATGAGTTGGAGGTATCTGCTAATATTATATGGACGTTTTATATTTGTCAATTATAGGCATATCGCATAAATATGGTTGAGGCCTACATACTAATAAGAATGAAGTTGTAACAGAACCATTCGTTTCACTAAGCGACTACTTAAAAAATAATTTACTAAGACAGATATGTGTAGGCCTACTGAAGTGAGTGAGTGTGAGCGAGTGAGGGATTGTGAGTGAGTGATAGTGTGCGAGTGATTAACGTGAGTGGATGATTATGAGTGAGTGACATTCTCCACACATAGATGTCGCGCAGGAAAACCCCCAGCTCTCTGAGGTCAGAATGAGTGAGTGTGAGAGATTGTGAGTGGGTGAGTGAGTGAGTGAGTGAGTGAGTGAGTGAGTGAGTGAGTGAGTGAGTGAGTGAGTGAGTGAGTGAGTGAGTGAGTGAGTGAGTGAGTGAGTGAGTGTGAGAGATTGTAAGTGAAGGATTATTATAGTGCAAACTACACCTTGAAAACTTTGAACAGCCTCTGGAGCACTGTATAACATTATGTCCAATTTAGCCCAAACCCGGTAGGCCTACAGTCCCCTACATTCTTAACAAAAGTCCACAGCCGAACCGAATGAGCCACCGAGGTTTCACAGTGCAGACATCAATAATATCGTAAGTGACCCCCTATGTGTGATACCAGCTGTTAGAGAATTAAGATATAGTATTCATACACTTATGATATTCTAATGATTGCTCAACCAGTGAACCGAGAAGGCACGCAAACACGGAACAAACTGCCAATTGTGTTTCAATGTTGGGCCAACGTCACAGACGTTGGCCCAACATTGAGCCAGCATTGGCTCAACGCGTCGTGTTTGTTAAGGAGGTGCACTTATGACTATTGATTTCTCCAATTCAGTCTTATTCTCAGATCAGCGATAATACACACACTGTAAGCCTCCCCAGGTGAGCCAAGCCCCGGGACTAACTTCATCGTATTGTTTTCATGCGAAACGTGATCAATCTTAGAAAACAGCGGACGGAAAAAGTGAATAGAAGATTAAGTAGCGGAGAGATCAATGCAGTTTTTACGGCTCTGTGTTGACTACAAGTTGGACGTGACGTCGTCGGTTGACTTTACATGAACATTTATTCATAGCAAAACGGTCATACGTGGCAGATATATCGTGCAAGTTGGGTAAACAAATTTCCTTATAGCTCCCATTCATGCTTTTCCCGACTAAGTTACGGAAATGGATACAAATATAGGCTGAGCTGGTGGAGCTGATACTTTTGCAACGATACATTTCTAATGAAACATAGATTTGCTAAAAAACTTTTTGTTCAGAGCGCCACAAGAAAGTTTCAAGGTACAATATATTTTAAATGGACTAAATCCTCAATGAATATCGCCACTGAATTGTCCGATATATACATATAACTATCACCTCATTGGAAGAAAACGACACATTTGAATATATATTCAAATCGAGACCAATAAAAGTAGCTTGAGGCCTGCAGCTGGTTGGAGAGAATGGCGTTTCTATGCTCACAGAACAACCTTATACCATAATGTCTAAATCAGCTCCTACAGCCTGTGTGACGTCATCGAGTATGACGTCAAGTGGACGTGCACGTGACGTCAAGTCATCCAATCAGATTAGTAGTAACCACTCTGAGGAGCAGATAGATAAGGAGTTGATGAGATGCCGCCGCGGATCCCCCGGAGAAAGCCTGCAGAACGACCTGTGTGGTACACAAGGTCAGGACAAGGTCACCTTGAGACACAGAAGTTCAGAGCCTGTGACCGGCCGGGAAAACATGAGTAAACCTCAACATCTACAGGTGTATGACCATATACCACCTGGCATGACCACCGACAGGTGAGAATTACAGTCTGTATAAATCAACGAGTAACATAAAAATACCATTTTACAGCTTGCCCCAAATTGTATTTTTCTGTCACTGGAATTTAAAGCTGCTGTGTCGTTTTGCTTCACTAAACCATAATATTTACATTGCGACGGACGCGACTCCTGTGAACGTTGACCGTGCTGCGCATGCACGTGGGCCCACAATGTCTACTCAGCGAATCATGACGACCCACCTACTTTAGGAGGTGTCTCGCTGCAGCGATCAACACATTCAAGTACTGATATTTTGAAAATAAAACTTATTTAAACGTCTCATGAACAGCATATAAGTGTTAGTAAAACACAGAAATAATACTACAGTTGACATAGGAGCAAGCATCAGCAATCAGGCTAATGATCATTACTAGAGGGCGATTTAATACGGTATGGAAACTGTTTCTCTTTAACTAGAGCCTGACGGCACTGAAGTAGAGCTTACGTCGACCTTCAGGGTTATTGTTCTTCGGACAGCTAAAATGGAGCTGTCTCACAATAATTATTAAAGCTGCTCAACTGTTTTGCTTATTTTAATCAAAAGATCAAAGTCATAGAAAATGGTGTTTAATTTATTATTTAACTGTTTAAAGTAGTAAAACTCAGTGAGGGTTTCTGAACTCTGAACTTTAAAGTCCGAAGTTCAAAATCTGAACTCTTTAAGTCCGAAGAAATCTGAACTATATTATCCAAAGTCTGAAATTCAGAGACCGACGTTCAAGATCCGAAGGACGAGGTCTGTCCGAAGTATATTCAAAGTCTTAAATCTGAACTCTAAGTTTAAAGTTCGAATTCTGATGTCAGAAGCTCGAAGTCTGTCCGAAGTCTTAAATCTGAAGTGCGAAATTCAAAGTTTGAAGATTTGAAATATTTTATTATACTAGTTACATATATTATATTTCAGTATAATTGTATTTTGATGTTGCTATAATATGTTGTATTTGCATGTATTATTTCCCCATCTACTACTCTACTACATCCTTTATTAATGTGTTTGTAGGTATGTTGAATGGACGAAGACATGGCTGCCTAAACTGTCTGACAGAGGGCCATATGGTAGAGAAAGAACGGGGTTCGCCATCAGGGTCCACAGCAGCAAGAGAGGCAGGGGGGAAGAAACCAGGTCAGGTCAATCCGTGACCTCACACAGCGTACACCCCACAGTGCTCCACTTCAGGAGGAGGTTGTGTCATTCTCTGCCAGAAACAGATGACAGTATGAAGAGCGGTAGAAAAACATCCATGGTTAGAAACGGCTGGAGACCAGTGAAAGGCAAACCAAAACAAGAGTGGGGATATCTCAAACAGGATAACAATATGAACAAGAGGCAAGACACGATATTGTCAGTCTCTCCAAGGTTACAATCTCTCTCTTCTGGTGGTCGCCATCTTTACTCATCACGTGATACAGATCATGATGACGTCACATTTGATCACAGGCCACAGTATATACAGATTTACACCCCATTAGGTCCTCAGACAAGTGACACTGACAGGAAACCAAAGAGGGATAATCTTAAAAGGGGACAAATGCTGTATACTGGAAGACACAACAGCAATTATAATACTCAAAGCCAGATATCGAGTGATATTTCGGATAAAGCTACTGTCTCTGTTTCAGTGCGCAGCGCCAACATACTTCCGCCCATGTCACTTGAGAAACACCAAACATCATGTGATCCCTCTGACCAATCAGATACTCCAGACCTAACTGTCACTAACACTCTCCCGCACATCAGCACCGCAGAAAATAAGCAAGACGAATAATAAAAGAATTTACATACAATTTGTATTTGAATAAATATATAACATACTAGATCTATATTTAGTTAATTTTATTCTTGAAAATTATCACATGCTATAGCTGTGTAGGTTGGAAAGGTTCTATAGTTGGAAGACAAATCAACAATATTAATTTAGGTACGCTTCAATTTGGTGTTTTGATACTTCAATAATAATGTATTGTATTTGTACTCATAGCACAGATACAACCATGCATACATTTATGCTTATATTATCATGCGACACAATTATAAGCCCTGTCCCGACATTATCTAAGGTGGTATTAGTAGACGAGACATGGGTGTGGAATCAGTGGCGCGAGCTCTAGCCACTGCGCCGCTAAGACCATTTAAACCTGTGGTCAGCTCTCAAACGCGCATGTGTGGGCCAGTGTCTGGGCCTATCAGTTGTCTATACACTGCATCATGTGTAGGCCTATACTACAGGTTGATTCACACTGGGTGTAAAAATATATATTCATAATCACCTGCAATATGCAGGGTACAGGCCGCAAAACTACCAAAAGTGGCCTGATTCTGCCTGGGCAGCTGGTCGTATCGGTCATATCAACACAACAGGTGAACAGCATAGATATTACGACATAATGTCGCCAAAGAGCATAAATAAGAGCAATATCATCGGATAGTAGCTGACTGTTGTTTGAATTATTACCCATAGATGTCGCTTAAGTATATAGTCTCACTGTGATTTAAGAGCTCGATATGATCTTGTTTCATGACTGTTGGTCAGGACTGGGTCACTTTGCATTGTGGGAGTGCAGTGTCCCACAAATAATCATCAGTTGACTATGGCTTAAAATTTATAATCCTTAGTATAACAGTATTACGATTGAGATACTCTTATAGTTGATGCCCCACACACACCAAATTTGAAATTACCATCAAAATTAAAAACAAGACATTGACCGTATAGTGATTAACCCTTATGCTGCGGGGACCGTATATATGCGTTTTTAAGCAAATTTCAGACCAAATAAATTCAACTCAAATTTGAAGGGCAGCATGGCGCTCATGAAGGGCAGTATGGCGCTCATGAAGGGCAGCATGTTAG
The DNA here is from genome assembly GCA_964017125.1 of Flabesymbios commensalis. NCBI lineage: Eukaryota > Metazoa > Annelida > Polychaeta > Terebellida > Flabelligeridae > Flabesymbios > Flabesymbios commensalis. The sequence goes on along the minus strand of OZ024903.1, from coordinate 4,941,893 downwards.
GCTACTCATGAAGGGCAGCATGGCGCTCTGAAGGGCAGCATGGCGCTCATGAAGGGCAGCATGGCGCTCATGAAGGGCAGCATGCCGCTCATGGAGGGCAACATGGCGCTCATGAAGGGCAGCATGGCGCTCATGAAAGGCAGCATGCCGCTCATGGAGGGCAACATGGCGCTCATGAAGGGCAACATGGCGCTCATGAAATGTAGCATGGCCCTCATGAAAGGCAGCATGGTGCTCATGAAGGGTAGCATGGCGCTTATGAAGGGCAACAAGGCGCTCATGAAGGGTAGCATGGCGCTCATAAGGGGCAGCATGGCGCTCATGAAGGGCAGCATGGCGTTCATGAAGGGCAGCATAGCGCGCATGAAGGACAGCATGGCGCTCATGAAGGGCAACATGGCGCTCATGAAGGGTAGCATGCCGTTCATGAAGGGCAGCATGGCGCTCATGAAGGCAGCATGGCGCCCATGAAGGTAAGCACGGCGCTCATGAAGGGCAGCATGGTGCTCATGAAGGGTAGCATGGCGTTCATGAAGGGCAGCATGGCGCTCAAGAAGCTAAGCACGGCGCTTATAAAGGGCAGCATGGCGCTCATGAAGGGCAGCATGGCGTTCATGAAGGGCAGCAAGGTAGACTACTTATGAAGGGCAGTATGGCGCTCATTAAGGGCATCATGGCGCTAATGAAGGGCAGCATGGCGCTCATGAAGGGCAGCATGGCGCTCATGAAGGGCAGCATGGTACGCTACTTATGAAGGGCAGCATGGCGCTCATGAAGGGCATCATGGCGCTCATGAAGGGCAGCATGGCGCTCATAATGGCAGCATGGCGCTCATGAAGGCTAGCATGGCGCCCATGAAGGTGAGAACGGCGCTCTTGAAGGGCAGCATTGCGCTCATGAAGGGCAGCATGACACTCATAAAATGTAACATGGCCCTCATGAAAGGCAGCATGGTGCTCATGAAGGGTAGCATGGCGTTCATGAAGGGCAACAAGGCGTTCATGAAAAGACCGTGGCGCCCATGAACTTGAAGGGTAGAATGGCGCTCATGAAGGGTAGCATGGCGCTCATGAAGGGCAGCATGGCGCTCATGAAGGGCAGCATGGCGCGGATGAAGGGCAACATGGCGCTCATGAGGGACAGCATGGCGCACATGAAGGGCAGCATGACGCTCATAAAGGGCAACATGGCGCACATGGAAGACAGCATGGCGCTCATAAAGGGCAGCATGGCGCTCATGAAGGACAGCATGGTGCTGATGATGGGCAGCATGGCGCTCATGAAGGGCAGCATGGCGCTCATGAAGGGCAGCATGGCGTCCATGAAGGTAAGCACGGCGCTTATGAAGGGCGGCATGGCGCTCATGAAGGGTAGCATGGCGCTCATGAAGGCAGCATGGCGCCCATGAAAGTAAGCACGGCGCTCATGAAGGGCAGCATGGTGCTCATGAAGGGTAGCAGGGCGCTCATGAAGGGCAGCATGACACTCATGAAGGGCAGCATGACACTCATGAAGGGCAGCATGGCGCTCATGAAGGGCAGCATGACACTCATGAAGGGCAGCATGGCACTCATGAAGGGCAGCATGGTAGGCTGGTCATGAAGGGCTGCATGGCGCTCATGAAGGGAAGCATGGTGCTCATGAAGGGCAGCATGGCGCTCATAAGGGCAGCATGGCGCTCATGAAGGGCAGCATGGCGCTCATGAAGGGCAGCATGGTAGGATACTTATGAAGGGCAGCAAGGCGCTCGTGAAGGGCATCATGGCGCTCATGAAGGGCAGCATGGTAGGCTAGTCATGAGAGGCAGCATGGCGCTCATGAAGGGCAGCATGGTGCTCATGAAGGGCAGCATGGTGCTCATGAAGGGCAGCATGGCGCTCATAAGGGCAGCATGGCGCTCATGAAGGGCAGCATGGCGCTCATGAAGGGCAGCAAGGTGCTCACAAAGGGCAACATGGCGCTCATGAAATGCAGCATAGCGCTCATGAAGGGCAGCATGGCACTCATGAAGGGCAGCATGGCACTCATGAAGGGCAGCATGGCGCTCATGAAGGGCAGCATGGCGCTCATAAAGAGCAGCATGGCGCTCATGAAGGGCAGCATGGCGCTCATGAAGAGCAGCATGGCGCTCATGAAGGGCAGCATGGCGCTCATGAAGGGCAGTATGGCGCTCATAAAGGGCAACATGCCGCTCATGAAGGGCAGCATGCCGCTTATGAAGGGCAGCATGGCGCTTATGAAGAGCAGCATGGCGCTCATGAAGGGCAGCATGGCGCTCATGAAGGGCAGCATGGCACTCATGAAAGGCAGCATGGCACTCATGAAGGGCAGCATGGTGCTCACAAAGGGCAGCATGGCGCTCATGAAGGGCAGCATGGCGCTCATGAAGGGCAGCATGGCGCTAATGAAGGGCAGCATGGTAGGCTACTCAAGAAGGGCAGCATGGCGCTCATGAAGGGCAGCATGGCGCTCATGAAGGGCAGCATGCCGCTTATGAAGGGCAGCATGGTAGGCTACTCATGAAGGGCAGCATGGTGCTCATGAAGGGCAGCATGGCGCTCATGGAGGGCAGCATGACGCTCATGAAGGCAACATTCCGCGGTGCATTTTTGTGACGCTGGTCCAGCATATTGGTTCAACGTACCATATTTGATATGTAAAACTCTGATACATATTAACCCTTAAAGCGCTGAAATAGTTTTATACAAATCATGGAGACGAAAGGGTTTTTTAAATTTGAAATAATCATAAATGTCTTAGTTAGCTCTTTCTGCTTCATTTGAATACCTAAGTCATGGGTGTACGGCCATTATAAATATTTTAAATTTTGCAGTGCGGGGATCAACTTTAGACATCAGAATCTGACGTCTAAAGGCTGTCCCCACACTGTACGGATTAAACACCAAAGCCCTACAATTATGTTCCATTCTATATTGATGTTGTCGTGAGAGTGCATGTCTTGTTACAAGTCCACCAGTATGGAGAATCCTCTAGTTAACCCCTTAAAGTGTTATCAAATTGAAATTTCAAGTTGTGTCTCGCTACTACAACCCACAACTTCGAGTCGGTAAAAATTATATACATTTTCACAATTTGAATGAACACATATGCTGAGGTAGCAAATTTATTGTTCATTTATCATTAAAATTGTCTTTTTCAAAGGAAAAGTAAACAAGGCCCGTCGGCGACGGAAATAGGCCTCAGGCTCTAAGCATCGTTTAAAACTGAAAATCATTTGAAACTAGCCATCTAGTACGGTTACCAAAAACCGGCTATGTGAAAGTGAATAATGGCCGATAGGCGGCCATTTTGAATTTGATCAAGTCAATTTTTTTCAAGATGCATCCTCTCTTGTAATCTGACATTTTGTTTTATAGTAATGGTCCAGCTATCTAACACGGTTTACCAAATATCAGCAATGTGAAAGTAAATAGTGGCCGATAGGCGGCCATTTTGAATTCGATTGAGTCAAAAGTTTTTAAAAGGCATCCTCTCTCGAAACGTCACATTTTGTTTTATAGTAATGGTCTAGCTATCTAGCACGGTTTACCTGATATCAGGCCTATCGAGGTAAATAATGCTGATTGTCGGCCATTTTAAATTCGTAAGTTAAAAATTTTCAGGGTGCATCCTCCCCCGAAAACTCACACTTGTTTTATAGTAATCAGGTAATGGTCTAGCCATCTAGCACGGTTGACCAAATATAGGCCATGTGAAAGTGAATAATGGCCGATAAGCGGCCATTTTGAATTTTATCAAGTCGAATTTTTTCAAGATGCATCCTCTCCTGAAATCACACATTTTGTTTTATAGTAATGGTCTAGCCATCTAGCACGGTTTACCAAATAACCGCCACGTGAAAGTGAATAATGGCCGATTGGCGGCCATTTTGAACTTGAACGAGTTGAATTTTTTCAAAATGCATCCTCTCCTGGAACCTTACAATTTGTTTTATAGTAATGGTGTAGATATCTTGAGCAGTTTTCATGATATTCCACAATATCAGGCCTGTCGAGGTGAATAATGGCCGATAGGCGGCCATTTTGAATTTTATCAACTTGAAATTTTTCAAGATGCATCCTCTCCTGAAACCTTACAATTTATTTGATATTAATGGTGTAGCTATCTTGAGCGGTTTTCATGATATTCCGCAATATCAGGCCTGTCGAGGTGAATAATGGCCGATAGGTGGCCATTTTTAATTTTATCGACTTGAAAATTTTCAAGATGCATCCTCTCCTGAAACCTCACAATTTGTTTTATAGTAATGGTGTAGCTATCTTTGAGTCGGATTTACCGATGTTATAAATTAGGTCAAAGTGCTGGGTCACCTCCGAAGGTCAAGGTCCAAAAACCTGAAAAGGCACAACTAGGGACCTTAGAGAACATGTATGTGCAATATGACTGTCATCAGCCCAGTATTTTTCGAGATCTGCTCCGGAAACGAAGTGCGCGTCAAAACGTCTAAATAGGTCATAGTTCTGAACCAGAAGTAGGTCAAAGTTCAAGTACCCCAAAAGGCACAACTAGACCCCCTAGGGGTGTTGTGTGTAAAATTTGAAGACAATCGGACAAGTACTTTCAGAGATATGCTCCGGAAACGAATTGTTTACGGACGGCCCAACGCCGTAACATCATCATTTTCTCCTCTGCGACCTTGCGTAATGAATTCAGATTAAAAATGTTTTAACCTGTCCATTATCCACCTGGAAGTAACCCACATACCAAAAAATGTTATCCTAGCTTATTTTCTTACAAAGTTATAGGCAAAAAAAAAAGAAAAAAAAACCGGAGGTAGAATCCATAGCTCCCTCCGTCTCACTCACGGTGACGGCGGGAGCTAAAAAGAGCACACTCGACAATAGCCCGCCGCCATTATTGAAATTGTCAGTCGGCCATTTTGAATTTGATCAAGTTTATTCTTTTATGGTATATCCCTACCTGAAACTGCACACTTTGTTTCATGGGAATGGTCCAGCTAATCTGGTCCAGTTTTCCAGATATTTCGCATATTAAAAAAATTACGACCGATAATTAGCCATTCTGGCCGCCATGACCTAGTTTCTGTCCGAGTCTTGTAAAGGGTTAATAGTGAACACGCAACACTGACAATCAATTGCGCAAAATAAGCAATAATCAACAAACAATTGTCTTGGGTTGTACATTTTCATTGCTAATAAAAAAACACAATGTTAGATAAAACATTGTTGAGCACCAGTCAATATAAAACCATAACCATAACCCTAATGAGCACCAGTCAATATAAAAAACAATTCTATACAATTGCACTAAATAATTCAGGCAACACAGAACAAGATGATGGTCTTTAGCTGTGTCCCAGCAAACACGAGCCATTTCCCCAATGTTGTTTTGATGTTAGCCCGCCGTCTTCGACGTCGGCCCAACATCAAAACAACATTGGGGAAATGCCTCGTGTTTGCTGGGGTTGTCAATAACATCTTAGAAAATATTTCTGCAAAGCAGCATGTGTGACCCTTTAACTCTAAAGCGCTAAATTAAATAATTTAAATAATCACCCACTCAAAGCTGTGTCTCGCTACCGCGACGCACAACTTCACAAGGGTGAAAATGACTCTTATTTGTTAATTTGAGACCAATCATTTGCACATTTTGATTTTTCAACACTCATTTTGTTCCCCAAAACTGTGATTTAAACATGTTAAACGACTAATAAAACTAGTCGAGCTTGGCGGTGTAAAGGTAAAGAACTTGAAGTAGCTGAGTATAAGGCTCTCCTGATCTAGTAACCCCCAAACATGTTCAGTAGTCAAATTCTTGATGTAGAAAGCCTAACGTTTTGTATTTAACAAAAAGCAAGTAGGCTAGTTGCCATAACTACTCTGTTAAACCCCATGAGTGAAACAATTTTGTATTTTAAAAAGTTTAAAGGTGACAATAAAAAACATGTGCTCTCTAACTCCCAACACTCAACTATCCCTTTTCATTTGCAATCACTTGGCGATGCGAATTGCTGCTGCAATTCTGATCTCAAATGTAGACGTCATATTCTGATGACTAAAGTCGATCCCTGCACTGTAAGTAAATGGAAATGATTTTTTTAAAACACATATGTATCATATCTCAAACGAAAGATAATTATTTATCAAATGTGATGAATTACACATTTTTTATGCAATGACACTATGGTGGTTTATTGTTGGGCGACGTTGGCCAAACATTAACCCAATGTAGGATACATATTGTGATTACACAATTTTTATGCAATGAGAAATAACAAAATCATAACATATTGTGAATAAATGCGACTTTGGAATGAAAGGGTTTATGGTATATGTATCTTGTCATTTTAATCTAAAAATCAAGTATTGTGTCCTTCACAACATATAATAATAGACCCTGTGAATTATAATAGTGCAATAACTAAACTTACGAGTGAGTGGGAAAAAAACATTTAGCTTCTTTGAAACTTGGGAACGAAAGGGCATATGGTATATGCATCTCGTCATTTAAATCTGGAAATCAAGTATCGGGTTAAGTCTTACACAACTTGTAATAACATACCCTGTGAATTATAACAGTGCAATAACTGAATGTGTGTTCATTTCATTCATTCTGTGTCAAACTGTAACAAATTATACAAGCGAAGTATGAAAAATCGTGAATATGCAACGATAAAACCTAGTAACAATTTTGTATAATATATACTTATTATCACTTTTTCTATCAATACCTCGTTTGCTTAAACAAGATTTCGTATCAGATTTATTTGACATTTAAGTTTTTACAACACTCTCTTTTGAAGAATAAATGCATCACAAATGTTTTCATAGGCTTCACGGAATGAGATGTGAGTAAATATCATCCATCAGACATTATGTGTTTTTATTAGCACCTGTATAGCCCCTGATAACCGGCTGAAAGTAAAATATGCCTTCAATTTTCAAACACTGATATATGTTGGGACTTAGATTTCACAAATCACATAAATTTTCAGTCACTTGAAGTTGTGTATCGCGGTAGCGACATAACTTCAAGTGATTGAAAATTTAAATTGAATAGCTCAGTGCTCTAGGGGTTGAAACAATAACTAAGTAAAATATTACATGAACACATTCAGTATGCAAACAATTGTAAACAAAATCATTATTATAACATTTCAATTGAAAATGTAAATAAGTACTTGAACACTTGCGGTGGCAACTCTGTTAACTAATGCTGATTCTATAATCCACAGATACAGACCAATAGGAATCCTATCATGCTCTCTCATATGTAGTCCTCTCCGAGTTACAGAGGACCCAGTTCATTTCTGATTCTATAATACTTAGTTACTGACCAATAAGAGTCCCATCACGCTCTTTCACGTGTCTTCTTCTCCAGGTTCCAGAAGACCCAGTCTGTTCAGAATCTGCATATCATCAGGTGTGAGTTTGTCATTAGAGTGTTCATGACTCGTGCTACCCGAGTCACCTTGACTCGTGCTACCCGAGTCACCTGAATCATCCTCATTTGGTTGATCACCACCATCCTCTGTAGCCGTACTACCCATATCACCATCACCTACATGGTCATTTTCAGTCTTTTTGCTTGACCTTTCCGCACCATCAGTGTTTGTTTTCCCACTATCACGTTTTGTCTTCCCTGACTTTCCATCTTTACCTTTTCCAGACTTAACTGAGAAGCTGAGTGACTCTTTGTCAAACTTTAGAAGCATTACTCCCAGCTCGCCATCATACCTGTTCTTCGTCACCTGCAAAAACAAGGTAATCATTCACAAGAAAAAACCCCCAATAAATTATGTAACTAATTTCCAGTTTAAACTAGAAATTATTAGAGTAAATTCCAGTTTAAACTAGGATTTATTCAAGTAACGTAATTTCCAGTTTAAATAAAAAAATACCGAGATGATTAGCATTTAAAGCAATAAATTGCTTAAGATAAGCCACTGCTCATAGGGACTTCATTAACCCGTACAATGCTGAAAAATCATTGTATAAACCAAGAGACCTGAGGTGTTTTTTTCAATTTGAAATTATCATAAATGTCTTAGTTTGCTCTTTCCGCTTCATTCGAATACCTATGTCATTGGTGTATGGCTAATAATTCTTCTAGTGCAAAATCTGACGTCTATTGATGTCAGATAAAGTCAGTCCCGGCACTGAAAGGGTTGAGAGAGACCGCTGCTACTAGATCACCCTTTAACCCCATCGGCGCTGGGACCGTCTACAGACATCAAATTCTGACATTTAAAGTCAATCTCTGCACTGAAAGAATTTATAATGGCCGTAGACCCATAACATAGGTATTCAAATGAAGCGGAAAGAGCTAACTAAGACATTCATTATGATTTCGAATGGAAATAAACCCTTTGGTCTCCATAGTTTACACAAAAATAATTGAGCATTGTTAGGGTTAAACTCCCTCTTTAATTTATGCACCACGTATTCGGAATAAAGCTCATTGACTAGAAAATCGTCTAACCCATCACAATAAGGTTATTTTGATTATTTCATAAAATCAGAACTTTTTTGTTCACCTTGAGATGGGAATTGCACAGCAATTTATATATCAAGGTGATGGAAAATAACCGTAAATAGTGCTGCGGGGTTATTATTATACGTATAAATTACCTGAATGAACTTAAGGCGATGGAAAATGATCGTAAAAAGCGTTGCGGGGTTAATCTACATATGTATCACCTGAATGAACTTTCTCCCATGGGGCGACATTCCACTGTTATCTTATTATAAGTACATACAAGTATTACCTCTATAAACTTTCTCCCACAGAGCGACATTCCACTGCCATCTTATTATAAGATCAGGATATGTATTATATCCGGATTTAACAGCATAAAAATTGGAAACAGGGATCGGTCATATTTAGGCACCGCTGGCTTTCCTTTCTTCTGCACATGCATATTAACATAATAAATTGTAGTTTTGCCCTGCCTCGATCTGAGAGATAAGCATCTCTGCTGCTGTACCAATCTCTTCAAGTCAAAGCTATAGTCAAAGTTTTGGTTTTCTTTTTGCCTGTTACTCTTGTGATCATTCTTTTGTGGAACATTTTTTGTATCCTGTCGAGACTTTACTGACTTTCTCCTTTAGACTTTTAGAAGAAAGATGGGTTTTTTGCCCCCCGTGGCCGTGGGTTGTCAGACTCGCCAACAGCAGTCTACTAGTAACGTGTTACTTCAGTACTAGTAACACTTTCCTTTGTCTGGCTGATCAGATAGGCTAGGCTTAGGCTAGCGAGTCCAGTTTGCCGCATTGACAGTCTTTGTGCCATTGCTTGCTTCATCAGCCTTTTCATTTGTTGCCGGGTGAGTCGAAGCCTATTTGTCATCCTCATCAGCCTTCTTGCCACTTTCTGTTTCATTCAGCAGATATTTACAATTTATTTATATTTTACTAACTTTACTGACACCAACCGGAGTCCGTTCTGACATGCGTAGATTTGTACTCACCAGGTGTCGCTACAAAACTAATGTTTCCCATTCACTAGGTGGAGCGAATCCACATTATTTTTTGAACTTATCATTCACTCACCAGAAGGCAGTTCTGACAAGCGTAGGCACTCACCAGGTGTCTCTACTAACAAGTTTTATTTTCCACTCACCAGGTGCTCCCTGACTCAACCATCATTATCGGAAGGTGTCTTTATGATCATTTTAATTCTGACATTGCTCTGTTTGCCTGACTTGCTCATGTCTAATTTTGCATACCTTGCCTAAATTATATTTGACTTTTAACTATGCCTTCATTTCTCGGGTGCCATTTAAAACTATACCCTATGATCACCCAAGCTGAATGTTTTCACTGCAGATATTGCATTTATCTTTGTAAGTTTGTTTGCCTTGTCATCTTATCACAATGTTTTAATTTATCTGTAGAATTATTTGATTTTGCCTAAGACGTTCTTTTTGAACACCTTTGTTGCAGTTTGCCGATTTTGCCTTGACTTGCCGCTTTTGCCTAAACATCATCCACAACTTGATTTGACTTGAATTGCCTCAGCAGTCTACTATTTGTCAACATGACCAGGCATTCTAGCCGTCTGCGCATAAAGCCAGCTAAACTAAAAGATGATGGGAACTCAGTGACAGAGGGAGAACTAGCACCTTGTCAGGAAAAGAACTCCCGCAAGAAGGACAATGAGCAGGAAACCTCTGTGTCACAGTCGGAGTATGCAGAACTATTGGCCAAATATGAGGCCCTAGAATCTCTTGTGCGGAACAGGGATGGTTCTTCCGCATCGCTGAGGCCAAGCCATATCTCGATTGGTGACACCCCTGGCACATCGGGTGTAACTGTGGGCAACGAACACTCTGCCATACGTAGTGATGATGAATTTTCCTCATCATCTTGCAGCCGACACCGCCGCAAGGCGAAGATTAAGAAGCGCTTACGCAAGGTTTCACCCAGCTCATCTCGTTCACGCTCGCCCAGAGACTCGCGGGGCAGAAAACAAGTGTCGGGGAAATCCCGCAAGATTTTGCGCAGCTCCTCACACAGTCACAGAAGCTCACGGGGCAGAAAACGCGTGTCGGGGAAATCCCGCAAGTGGTCAACTAGCACCTCACAGTCACGCTCTCCTAGTGCCTCACGGGGTAGAAAACGTGTGTCAGAAAAATCATACAAGGTGTCACGGAGCTCCTCACGGTCAAGCTCGCCCAAAAGCTCAAAGGAGAGGAGAAGTGCTTCGGAGAAATCTCGCCGGGGCAAAAAACGCAGGCGGTCCCCCTCCTCCAGCTCCAGTGAGGATGCTGAGGACAACAAGCGTGGACGAAGCCGGAAGAGGGGAAAAAACCGTGGACGAAGGCACAGAGCCAGGTCAACATCCCATTGTCGACGCCATCGTGACCCCTCGACGTCGCAATCTTCATCCGCCTCATCAGAGGCATCATCATTTAGCAGTGAGTCTTCCAGCTCGGACGAGCAGCACAATTTCATGCCTAAAACTTTGTTTGGTAGCTCTGTCACATACATGGTTGATAAAAAGTTGCACAAGAAAATCATTAACCATAAGTTTATCAATCTGGCTAAGTTACTGCCTGACAATGTTTTAAATAAACATGCTAGGCAAGATGACAACCTGCAGATGACCCTTCAAAATGATAAAGTAAAATTCAGAAAACATAAGGTAAAAGAAATTACTCGTTATGAGGATTGGAGCATAGCTTGGGACTCTTTCATGTCAGTTTACTGCTCAAGGAAAACTCACATGAAGTCTTTCCAACACATGCTTGAGTATAGGCGTGATATCCGTACCAGACATGACCTCAACATGGACTGGTACGGATATGACAAACAATTTCGCCAAGAACGGGAAAAATCCTTATGTAAATGGAATGTACAGAGACCAGATCTCCACATGACATACTCACAGCCATTACATCCAACCACTCAGCCACAGTCCTTTCGTAAGTACAACAACGCAACAAACAACTCAACACGCACAAACACAACACGCACCACTTACACACATGACTCACAACAACTCACAACAGCAGACGGCAACAACATTCCTCTCGGTCACTGCATCGCATTCAATACACGGGGGGTCAGGTGCGAAGTCGGCAAACAGTGCCGCTACCACCACCAATGTAAAAAATGTGCCGCCAGGCACCCTGTCTATGAAAAGTGTGCCGGCTATAGAGAACGGTTTAAGCCACGCATGGCTGACAACACAAAGCGACTCGATAAAATCACTAAATGAATATGGTCTACCGACGCCTATTAGGACCAAGCGACTACACAAACTTTTGTTCGGCTATGACAGTACTCTAAAGAAATTTCTAATTAAAGGCCTAAAAAGAGGCTTCCAGATTGGAGAACATGAATTAAAAGGCGATATGCATGCAAAGAACTCTCCGACTGTTTTTCAAGCGCCAGAACATGCGCGGGAAAAAATCGAACAAGAGGTGGCGGCAGGTCGGATGGCAGGACCATTCGACCATCCCCCAACCTCTCCATTCCATGTCTCACCCATAAGCCTGCGACACAAAAAGAATGGTGGCTACCGCCTCATTCATAACCTGTCTTATCCGTACGATGAAAACTCCATCAACTCGTATATTCAAGATGGGGAGAAAAGGGTTAAATATGCTACCATTGGGGATGCCATAAAGAAAATCTATTCACTGCCAAAAGGTTCCTTTATGGCAAAAGCTGACATAGCCCATGCTTTTAAACTCATACCTATTCACCCTAAGCACTATCCTAAACTAGGCCTGCAATTTGAGGGAAAGTATTATTATGATAAAACTCTTCCGATGGGACTAGCTAGTTCTTGTCAAATTTTTGAAGCTCTTTCCTCTGCATTACAGTGGATACTTGAGAAATCTAACCCCGGAATTCAAGTAATACATTACTTAGATGATTGGCTCTTCATGGCTGCCACTGAAGCTGAATGTAAAGAAGCTCTGGAGGCATTTCTAAACCTATGTATTACCCTTGGCATCCCTGTGGCACCGGACAAAACAGCTTGGCCCAGTACTAGACTTGAATTTCTTGGTATTGAATTAGACACAACCGACTTTTGTGCTCGCCTTCCTCAGGACAAACTTGCAGAAAATAAACTCCTGCTCAGGCAGTATATCTCTAGGGGAAAAATACGCAAAAGCGAGTTAGATACGCTCCTTGGGAAACTGTCGTTTGCTTCCTCGGTTGTGCCAGGTCGCGCTTTCCTCCGGCGGATGTATAAAACAGCATCCCATACCCAAAAACCATTTTTCTTCATCCGAATTTCTGAGTCAGCACGTGCTGACATGGAAGTCTGGTTATCCTTTTTGAACAAATATAACGGTTTGACATTTTTTCGCCATCCCAAAATCCTGAGCAGTGCTGACATAAACATGTGCTCAGACGCAGCGCAAACGATCGGCTACGGAGCTACATACGGCTCTCGTTGGATCCAGGGCTGTTGGCCAAAATCATGGAAAAAATACCACATTTCTGTCTTAGAGCTTTTCCCCATTTTTATACTTGTTTCCATGTACGCCCCTCTTGTTCGTAATGCAAATATTTTATTCCTATGCGATAACAGTGCAGTCGTGGAGGTCATAAACAAACAATCCTCCAAGAACAAATTCATGATGGGCATATTAAGACCGCTCGTCTTGCTTTTACTTCAGTTCAATATCAATTTGAGGTCTAAGCATTTGCCTGGCGTCTCCAATATTTTATGTGACAAAATTTCTCGTTCACAGGTCACTCCCGAGCTCCTAATTCAATATGGCATGCGGGCAACGCCGGACAGCATTCCAAGTCATCTCAAGCCAGAGAACTTCAATTTCAGTTAGACAAGATTATGATGCAAGCACTCGCCCCCTCTTCTCAGTTACAGTATAGCAAACACTGGCAATCTTTTAAAAAATTCACTACTTCTACTTTAAAAACTATTGCTCTCCCAGCGTCCTCCTACGACGTTGGGCTTTATATAGTCTACCTGCACTCCATGGGGCTAAAAGCAAACTCAATCCGAAGCTACCTTTCTGCGATAAGTTTTGTACACAAACTAAATGACCATTTAGACCCCATCGACAAATTCAGAATAAAGAAGTTACTAGATGCACTCAGGAATATGGACGGCCCCAAGAAAAAGAGGGCTGCAATTACCATAAGCTTACTTAAAAAAATTGTTGATGCAATAGATTTTGTGGCACCAAATAAGTTCGACAAAAAACTATTCAAATCGGCTTTCTTACTCATGTATCATGCCTGCTTACGCATCAGTGAGATTGCCGTCTCTAAACAATCTAGCCATACACTTCATCTCAATAATTTTATAAGCCGTAAAGATGAACTGCAAATTTGCATGAATTCCTTTAAACACTCGCACAACCGCTCTTATAACATCAAAATTAAAGCCACAAAGGACAAATATTGCCCCCTGGTGGCTTATAACAACTACAAAATTTTGAGGGGATCCTTTCCGGGACCTTTTTATCTTAAAAAGAACGGGAAACCTTTGCGGCGTACACAGATAGCCGCCGTACTAGGAAAAGCATTGGCTTCTTTATCTATGAAAGAAAAAAATTACAATACCCATTCATTCCGCATTGGGAAAATAACAGACCTAGCCGCGTTAGGCGCCTCAGACAATCAGCTCAGACAAACGGGACGGTTTCATTCCAACGCATTCATGAAATATATCAAACCTAGCACGGTCCTTATCCCCAGTACCAAATAGCTAAAACGTTAGGCACCAGGTCGTAATATGATGGTGGTGTGGTTTCAGTGTAGGTCACTTCGTCTTTGTTGGCCACTTCGTGCTGGCCCTTTTCAGCAACAACGACCCGTTTCATAAGTCAATTTCTATCCTAGTCCGCATTTATCTGTCAGTCATTTGTATGGCAGTCATTTCTTAGAGCAGTCAAATTAGTACCGCTAGGCAGATAACCTTATGTTCTAGTGACTTTACATGTACATACATTCATGAATTTACATTTTTGTATTCTGCATTATATTTTTGAATATGATATTCTGTATTGATCATAATATTTCATTTGTGTAACCGCGCTGCGCAAACCAGTCGTTCTCGGCCCAGGCAGATGTGAGGCACCTTGAGCACTTCCTGCTGTGGGCCGAGATTGGTTGGTTTGCTGTATACATATTCATTAGCTGTAAGATGTTCGGTATAACTCAAACCGGCTGACTGCGCCCCCTGGGAGAGTGTGAGGCACCTCATTTCCTGCTGGGGGGTCGCGGCCAGGTGGTTAGGGTCGAGTGATGTATAAATATTCATTATCTGTAAGATGTTCGGCCTAACTCAAACCGCCTGACTGCGCCCCCTGGGAGAAAGCTGAGGCTCCTCACTTTCTGCTGGGGGTCGCGGCCAGGTGGTTGGGGACGAGTGAGATTTATGTCTTTGCCTCACTCTCACTTATGGTTTATTGTTTCCAAATCTCACTCTTTGCATGTTACGAAATAAAATTAATTATAGGCATTATCTGTTTGTGTTCACAATTTTTGTGTTGAGTTAAAAGATCAGGATATGTATTATATCCGGATTTAACAGCATAAAAATTGGAAACAGGGATCGGTCATATTTAGGCACCGCTGGCTTTCCTTTCTTCTGCACATGCATATTAACATAATAAATTGTAGTTTTGCCCTGCCTCGATCTGAGAGATAAGCATCTCTGCTGCTGTACCAATCTCTTCAAGTCAAAGCTATAGTCAAAGTTTTGGTTTTCTTTTTGCCTGTTACTCTTGTGATCATTCTTTTGTGGAACATTTTTCCCACCCTCCCATCCCTCTTCCAGCAACCCCTTTTCAGCAACAACGACCCGTTTCATAAGTCAATTTCTATCCTAGTCCGCATTTATCTGTCAGTCATTTGTATGGCAGTCATTTCTTAGAGCAGTCAAATTAGTACCGCTAGGCAGATAACCTTATGTTCTAGTGACTTTACATGTACATACATTCATGAATTTACATTTTTGTATTCTGCATTATATTTTTGAATATGATATTCTGTATTGATCATAATATTTCATTTGTGTAACCGCGCTGCGCAAACCAGTCGTTCTCGGCCCAGGCAGATGTGAGGCACCTTGAGCACTTCCTGCTGTGGGCCGAGATTGGTTGGTTTGCTGTATACATATTCATTAGCTGTAAGATGTTCGGTATAACTCAAACCGGCTGACTGCGCCCCCTGGGAGAGTGTGAGGCACCTCATTTCCTGCTGGGGGGTCGCGGCCAGGTGGTTAGGGTCGAGTGATGTATAAATATTCATTATCTGTAAGATGTTCGGCCTAACTCAAACCGCCTGACTGCGCCCCCTGGGAGAAAGCTGAGGCTCCTCACTTTCTGCTGGGGGTCGCGGCCAGGTGGTTGGGGACGAGTGAGATTTATGTCTTTGCCTCACTCTCACTTATGGTTTATTGTTTCCAAATCTCACTCTTTGCATGTTACGAAATAAAATTAATTATAGGCATTATCTGTTTGTGTTCACAATTTTTGTGTTGAGTTAAAAGTATATATATATGTATTACCTGTATAAACTTTCTCCCTCGGGGCGACATTCCACTGTTATCTTGCAGAATTAACACATTATCCGCTTCTTGTGAGACCTTAGCGCTGCCAAATATGGAGGAAGTTGTCAAGTTCTCACCGTCCCGCTCCTGTCAACAAAAAAATAACAAAAATTTAAATTAAATCTCTGGGGTCCGGCAACCTCCCCCAGAATTTTTTCAAATGCTCTTCAACCCTTTAACCCTCACGATGCATTAAAGCATCATTTGAATCTCTAAGAATGGCCTAATTTCTTCCACTTAGGGTCTAGAACGATTATTTTGATAAACTGTTTTAATAATAAAAACATCTTTTTCTCATTTGTCGCCCATTTCAAGTCATCTCCATCCACTACAAGTCGAAAATTGCGACAGCAATTCACGGCTTGTATTGGATAAAGATGACATTGGTAAATTTAGGCTTGAAAGGGTTACCCTATATAAAATTATTCTGATGGCCATTTTTCATAAGTGGACATATTTTTCGTCATTTGAGGGTGGAAATTGCATCAGCAATTCCAGCTTCGAAAATTAGGGAAAACTGTCCCGTTAGGTCACAGATTTGTGACATGACAGCAGTCAATATCTGGAAAAATAGGCCACAGCCTGATTCGGGCTGTATAGGTGTTAAGGGTTGAGCCATCCTAAAATATTCAGATGAATCTATTATGGAAAAGTTTTTTAATAGTATGAGACAATATTTTTTTTTAATTTAATATTTTTAAAGAAAAAATTAACTTCAAATTTGCTAGATTAGCACATGTTAAACAAATATTTCATCAATCTTCACCCAACTAAAATTGGATCCACAAATTTAGGTGGGGAGAAGATTTTTTGGCTAGGTGTTGAACTAGTTTTTCCTGTACTGACCTTCCTTGGATGAACAATCAGAGAGACATGACAGTTCAAGTTGGTGGCAAACTTGCGAAATGCCGATATAATCTGATCTTGTTTCAGAAATCTGTCTGCACTAGTGGCAGAATCGGATCCCATCATAAACTGTAAATTGTCCACAACGACGTGAGCAATATCATGCACATAAACTGCATGAGACATAGTCTGGAAAAATAACAGGACAAAAATTATATCATGCACATACACTGCATGGGACATAGTCTAGAAAAATAACAAGACACAAATTATAACATGCACATAAACTATACAACACATAGTCCAGAAAAATAACAAGATAACAGTGCATTCAAATGGAATTACATAAAACAGAGTCTAATATACATGCAGGTATATCCTATTTTTAATTCTGTCACAAAAAGAGCTTTAGTGGTGAAAGAGTTATAATGGATTGAAATGGTCAATATATTGTGGTGAATTTATGTTATGACTCAGCGGCAACATCTCTTAACCCTTTAAGCCCTCACGATGCATTAAAGCATCATTTCACATCCCTGAAAACAGACTTAATTTTCCTACAACTAGGGGTTTTAAAATGAAAATTTCCATGAAACTGGTTTACTGATGATACATGGCAATTTTCTTAAATTTTTCACCCACTTCAACTCATCTTCATCTACTACAAGTCGAGAATTGCGACAGCAATTTGCGGTTTGTAGTGGATGAAGATGCCAATGGTAAACTCAGGCTTGAAAGGGTTAAGCCAACATTTTACTATTGAGCTAAAGGTCTAGACAGTAGCTCAAGGGCTCAACACTGCTTGCTTTCCTACAATGCTAATATAAACAGTTTCAACACGTCAATATGGTCAATGCATGCATATTATGTAATCAATGAAAATATCAGCACATGATAACCTACCTCAATGACCTTGTTGGTTGTTTCCTGCCCGTGGAAGGTCATGAAGTATATCGGGAGAAGCTGAAATTTATCCGCCCAGTGATCAAACTCTTCCAGATGGCGGGATAGGTTCTTCCTGAAAATAAAGTGGTCAGTTTTTTTACATAAATACTATTCATACAATACTGTCGGTCATTGCCTCATGTCAAAATAACAAGATAACAATAAGATTTAGGGCTGCTGTCAATAACAATTTCCGAGGTAGTACCAGTATATGAGACATGAGTAAATGCTGGGGTCTGTGATGCTAAAAAACTGGAACAGCCCTTTAACTAGTAAAACGCTAATTTGGGCAAATAACTGTGTGAAGTGCTGAGATTATAGCTGTGATCAAATAAGATGGAAGCTCTATGTATGGCGTATTGTTTAAAAAGTGAGTAAACCCTTGTCCCATGGAGGGAATAGTTTGTCCCAGAAAAATTGTGTAGCAGTTTAGCAGTCTTGCAAGTGTCATTTCACGGAGTTTTTTACCAGCTCCAAATAAAAAACGATATCAAATTGGATAAACACCTCAGACAGAATTAAAGGATAACTGGCTATTCTCCATGATATTGTAAAATTAAGTCAAAATTGTAATCTACTCAAACCTTTATTTGAAAACAAATATCTCACAGGATTGGATTTAGTTGACTTACTGAGCAAATTGTGTTGTCATTGTTCGCAGGAGACGTACATTGTTAATCTCAAAACTTCCCCACAGCGTGTTCACCTGAAATACAAATACCAGTAATCATATTGCAATAAATTTTAGTCAGAGACATTCTGCAGCAATGATGTAAGCAGATTTCTTACATTTTCTGAGAAAACTGGTTTTAATGGTAATTTTATTGATAAACTAATCACTAATATCTGAAAAGTACTAAAATTATCATTGTTCAGTTTAGGAATAAATACAATTTTTTTATTTTGAAAAGACAAGATGCACTCTGTAATGAACCAAGACAAAAAATCACACTAAAATTTGAAGCCACAAACGCTCTGTCAGCCACTTTAATACTTTCAGTGCAGGGAACTTCTTTAGACCCCAGAAATTTTCTGTCACTTGAAGTTGTGTCTTGCTACCACGATCCACAACTTCAAGTGACTGAAAATTACTCGGATTTGAAAAATTAGTTCATATCGTATATCATTTTGACAGATTTAGGACATTTTACACTTCCAGAAACTTGGGACATAAGTGTTAACACTTGTCATGCTGAATTGTTTCTGTTATATTTTTCAATAATCTCAGGCAGATTTAAGCCCATTGATCAACAAAATAATGTTTGAAATTATTATCAGCATGTAACCGTTGCACAGCTAGATCCAGTGAGTAGACAAAATATACCATCCACTTCCCACTTTACAGGTGACAGCATATATAGATTTAAATAATGTATGCTAGTCTTATCAGCACATACCCCCTGCATGGCTAGATCCAGGGAGTAGTCGCTCATGAAGGTCGTCTTCCCGGTTCCTGTAGGACCTGTAAACACTGTCAGCTCCCCGCGACGATGACCTTTCAACAGCTTATTCATCTGTGGGTAGCGACTCCACTGGCAAAATAAAAACATTTTAATTTTAGTACTGAACTCTGTGAGTTAACACTAACTATATAAAAGGCCATCATATTTTACTCACCACATTTCCAACTAAATAAATAATGTATCTCCAAAAGTCATCATTTTAAATTTTGAACTGCTAAGCGTGACTATACCCTCGGCCACAATTATTTTGGTAAATGTGTAGCACATGTTTTTCACCGATTTCTTCGTCAATTCTGATCCAAATTCCTTGAAATTTTGTACAGGATTTGCAAATGTTTGTTCTTAAATTAAACAAATACAAGTAATTCTCACCCACTTGAGGTTGTGGCGAGACATAACTTCAAGTGGGTGAAAAATAAAATAATTTAATTTATCAGTTTATGGGTTAATGGGAAGTGGCATTTTTAAAATAGTTTATTTCCAATCTGTCAGATAACGTTAGCCGTTAAAGGGTTGACCACCCACTTACATAATTTTGCTTGATGGGAGAACTTATTTTCTTTAAATTATATTCCAGATATGTTATAACATGGAGACATATGACATGCAAGAATAAAAGGTTCCTGACCTTGACCCCAGCCATCTGTTCCGCCTCACTGATTTCCTGAAACAGATCCTGGCGTAGGTTTGTGAATGTCACAATGGACCTGTGGAGTAAAGGCTTGGCTGATTCTATCACCTTTTTCATGGGTAATCCTTGCCGTAAAACCTCCTGCGCACTCGGTGTGGTCTTGTCAGGTCTATAACAGAAATAAGTTTTTTTTTAATATTACAAAATGAACCAGATTGAACACAAAGTCACAAGAGCTGCTGTGACACGAGAGGTGAAAAACAAACATGGCGTTACAATCCTTACTGCACATTTAATAAAAAGAAGTCTATTGCACCCCTCTAATTGATGTCTACCCACAGATAATCATTCAAAGGCAGACCTGTGCACCCATCAATTGGTCCTTTCAGTAGTCTCATACAAGACTGTCAGTAGTCTAAGGTGTCAGTAGTGGGTTTTAATTTAGCATAATATTTACAAAACTTAACATTAAATGGAGGTCTAGAACTACTATGGATACCTTTTGGTTTGTTAATCAAATAATGTAACAATTAAAAATTTTGTTCAAACATATTTAATTGATAATAACACATGTACAAGAATGGAAACATATTGGTGAATGAATAATTTCTAAACTTTAACGCACAAATCAATTAGTGTTCAGTCTAAAGATTTGTTAGCTCTATGGTGAGCACCATCCAGATGATCTAGCTCCTCATCTGTCATTTGAATATCACTCGGTGCTCGTGTAGGCCATGTCACGAGTGATCAAGGGCAGACTGGACAATGTGTGGCTGTGGCAACGTTAATCAAGGCCCTGTCCAGTGCACTGGGTGACCCAGCGAGCAAGCGCCATTCAGTTAAAGTTTAACTAACATCGATTCAACGTCGTGTGTCTGCTGGGTGGTACAGCGGGAGCAAAAAAGATCGCTGATATGGCTTGTTCAATGTTGTTCTGACATTTGCAATGCTGGCGTAACATTAATCCAGTACTGTAGACTAACGTTTTGTGTTGTGTGCACACACGACACATCTACCCAATGTTTGTCCAACGTTGGTCCACCGACTCCACCATCTACGACGTTGGCCTAACTTTGGTCGATGTGTACTATTTGCTGAGAAAACGCGTGTGCTGTTTGTATATGCTGATGCCAGTGTCGGGATCGCGTGTTTGTTATTGGCAGCCAGCTATAAAAATATGTTTGTTTTGGATTTCAGTGCGGTTAAATCTAATATTAGCCTAGTATGGATGGACAAAATGTATTTTATAATAAACTTTTACATTGTGAAATTGCTCACAACCCCCGGAAAGTTTAAAAATGATAGGATTAATAGGCTGTAAATTGAGCAGCTAATTACTTTGAACAGCTTGTCATGGCTTAGGGGAAGTAGGCCCAAATCAGAACCATCAATTTTTTTACAGCTGACCTCCGGGTCAACACAGAAAATCCATCCAGTGCTGTCTCGATACAGGGCCACTATCTCTGCAGCTGGCACAAGATCAGAATGAAGTTGAGCTCTGTCTACAGAGAGACACGTTGATTTGTGAACGCCGCTATCACCTACACATGAAAGCTATTATTCATCGATAACAAAAACACTACATTTTGCGATAAACAGTAATCAGGCTACAGATTAATGCACGGTAACCTACAAAAACATGGCTTTTGTAAAATAGGCCATTGTTTAACTTTTTTTCTCCACTGCCAGACAAAACCGTAGTAATTGAAAACCAGGACGTAGTCCGTAATTTTAACCCACCAAGTGTAGAAACTACGGAGAAAACGTAGTAGTGCACAGGTCTTAAAGGCCTGTTGTACGTGGCACCAGCTTTTTGTCAATTTGATAACAAAAAAAACTGATTGCAAATATATCAAACGTAGCAAAAAATTAACCCCTGTGTTCCTCGGCCCGTATATATATGGTTTCAAGCTAGCTTCAGAAAAAATAAAATGCCTCTGAAATAGTTAGTGATAGATGCTCAGTTAAGAAGGTTAATCAAATCATTCAATATTGGAAATGTATATTTTTCATAAATAATTTTCATCTTTTAAAATTGGAAATTGTGTTAGCTATTCCGGCTTCAACCCTGTCAGCATGGGGACCATCATTAAATGTCAGAATCTAAAGACTAGTCCCCGCACTGAAAGAATTATAAATATTTATAATGGCAGTAGACCCATAGCATAGGTATTCAAATGAAGCGGAAAGAGAAAACTAAGATATTTAATATTTTCAAATTAAAAAGAGAAAATTATGTGGCAGTGTGAATAACTAACTGATTATATCACTCGCCCATTCAACAAAAATGAAAATTTGTTGATGTATATTGTAGATAATTTAATCAGCTTGGTTCAATGTGAAGCAATACCGAGGCCTATTCTACTGCTTGACATTGTACCAGATGTGCTCTTATCTCACACTGATTAAAAATCATAGAATAATCAAGCTTTAAAGCGCTGAAATACTTTTTTTTTGGTACCAAAGTGATTTTCTGAATTTGAAATCATCATAAATATCCTAGTTAGGCCAGTTTTTTAATTTCCTGGTTTACTGACCCGCCAATTTTCGTAATTTTAGAATAAAATTAAAATTCTAAAATTCCCTTTTTTTATTTCTGCTGACCTAACCCATCTTGTATTTAAATAAAAAAAATTAATAACCTAATTTCCCAATGAGAACAAATAAAATAAAATGGGGTGGTAAGGACGAGAGACACATGCACTCTAAAACTGATTATTTATGGCTTTTCTTTCCCTGCATGCTGTATGCATGATGTCGTCTGATTGGCTAAGCCTGATCCCTTACGAGTGGGGACTTCTAATTGGTCTACTGTCATTGTTGAAGAAAATGGCGCTGTAACCTAATTTGATATTTTTTTTTCCTCCGACCCAAATTTTTTAATGAAAAAATAAAAAAAGTACACAACGCCTAACTTTATTTTGTATTTTATTTCGTCTTGCAGCAGTCCAATCTGGACAAAATATCCATAAACAAGGAAATTAAAAAACTTAGCCTTAGCTCTTTCCGCTTCATTTGAATACCTATGTTATGGGTCTTTTAATTCTTTCAGTGCGTCGACCATATTTATAGGTCAGAATCTGATGTCTACAGACCTCAGATTATGACGTCTAAAGACGGTCCTCACGCTGAAAGGGTTAAAAATTAAATCGGCTACTCTCGAATCTCAGATGAAGAATTATATGTATCACATGTTGGTTTTTGAACCCACCTTACTAAGTGACACCTCTTCTCACCGAGTTTCTTGGCAAACATTCTGGCCGCGGCCCATGACCTCATGTCTCCACCGAGCCATAACGTGATTTTACTGAACTGCTCCAGCAATGGCAATACCTGTAAAAATCATAGTCAAACTCAATATAGGTAAACTATTGTCTTCTACTCACAACCGTATTTTTTAAAATCCATTATAATTATATTAGATGATCAAATCACTGTTATCGAGCATGAAATGTGTTTCTGACTCTTACAGCACCCTTACAAATATAAAATGCTATGAATAACAAAGGTTAGTTTCTTTGAAAATGTCATACATCTGAGCTATGTCTGCTTCATTTTAATGTTTGAATTGACCAAAAGTTGAACCCCATGTGAAAGGGTTAAGCATCAAGATTTGTAAACATTTGGTCTCGAATTAAATAAATATGAATAATTTGTACCCACTTAAAGTAAATTTATATTCAATAAATTGCTGTGTAAAGGTTTCTACAATTGACCACTAATTACTACTACAGTAGTTATTCGTTATAACACGATCGGTGGGGTCCATAAGCACGAATCATGTTATAAGCCGATCGTGTTATACGAAATGGCCCGATTTTATCTAGTACTACTAGGTCGATATGACTGGATATACACGGGATGCGGTAATATAAATAACTGACACGGGACACTATACCAGCTTGTAGCATAACGTTATTTCTCGGCCTTATTTACTGTACAAATATCGAAGTTTTAGAAGTTATATTAAATATTATTTGTAAATAATAAAAATGTAAATTGTTTGAATGTGTCTAATATAAACAGTAGAAGTAAAATTAGTTGAATCAGGAATAGAGGACTCGCGAACAGAGTGACGCTGTGTATACAAGTCCGTGTCATGTACAGTGTTTAATGACGTCATCGTTTTGAGGGTAGAGGTGTCAAAATCTCGTGAAATATCACTCTCAACGTGAGATCATACGAGACTGTCAATCATCCGGACACGGCCAGTCGCGATGGGAGGCGAGTGTTGACCAATCAGCGTTTGAACACAACAAACACGATGTCTTTGCATTTCTTGTATCGTGCAATCAATTACTACAACACGAATATTATGTTTTTTCCGAATCGTGTAATAAAACAGCATATCACTGATGTCATATTATTCATAGGATAACTACCAAGCCTGTAGGCTTGAAATGGTTTGACACGCTCACTTTTACTGACGGCGTCGATCATCGCGTAACTGCCCGCAAATGAACCAGTGCTGATTTATTGCTTGTCCAGCGTCTTGGTCAGGTGAGATGGGAGGGAGATATTGACCAATCAGCGTTAGAACACGCTTGTCAATCAAACTTGTCGGTGAGCTGTCCATACTGACGGTGATTTGTGACAGATCATATCGGCATAAAAATATATTTATGCAACACACTTAAATCTAATAAAATAACTTAATTTATAAATTATT
The DNA here is from genome assembly GCA_964017125.1 of Flabesymbios commensalis. NCBI lineage: Eukaryota > Metazoa > Annelida > Polychaeta > Terebellida > Flabelligeridae > Flabesymbios > Flabesymbios commensalis. The sequence continues at coordinate 4,917,313 of OZ024903.1, read as the reverse complement.
TAACAAAATGGCATGTTTATCATAACACGAAATGTTCTTTATATTTTCTTTTAAATTGGTTAATAAACTAATCTAACACCAGTTTTTTTGTATGTTTTTAAATCGATAATAATTTTTTATAACACGAATATGTTGCTCTTCTAAATCATGTAATAAAGTATTATATCCCTGATATTATAATATTAATAGGATAACTACCAAGCCTGAATGGGCTTGAAAACGTTTAAAACGCTTCAATAAACTATATCCCGACCATGGCTAGACTTTTACTAGCAACGGGGGGGGTTAACTGACTCCAAAATAAACTGAACAATACATGTACTGATCACTTGTGACGGTTGATTCCACACACTTGATAGAACACCCGAGCTAATCCGTGTATTTTACATCTGCAATACACCAGCGCAAATACACATTGCCGTACTGCAGACACTAACCTTGCGGACACTAAGTCATCAAAACTAAAATAATAATCATTCACAATTAGAACAACATAGTCCTCATTGTAATATAAATATATCTATTGCATAAAATAACGTGCTGCATGGTGTAACAATTTTGTAGCCGTACTTGGTATTGTTCTGACAAAAACTGGGTTTGAAATTTACATGAATCGGGTTTGATGGGTGTAAAAAGGTTTACGTGGCCAAGCGAGCGGACAATGTTGTTACAATGAAGGGCCGGCATCTGCAATGCTGGGCCAATATTTAAGCATCATCTAGCCACTGCTCTCATTTCACTGACGGCGCCGAAGATTGTGTAACTGCCCGCCAATGGTCGATAAACGTTTTGGTCCCAGGAGATCAAGTTCATATAAAATTTGTTTATTTTAAATAATTAGAAATGGAATAAGATGGCGATAAAAAATTCAAGAGTTAGCCATGTAGTATTTAACAGTATACTACACGTCAAGAAACATGATGTGCTTCACAAAATTGTCGCGAACATAACACCTTGCAATACAAACGAGAACGCTGCTTGACATTGCACAATGTGAGTTGTGAAGAAGTGGCATTCATCAAACGATCGGCGTGTCATCACCTCTGGCGACCTATTTTAATACGTGATTTAAAAATATACATTTTTTCGGTTAAACCTGCTGAAATAAGTTAATTGTATTTAATAGCTAGGATTACTGACATTAAATCGTGCACGTCATATTCGTGTTATAATTTTTTATAACACGATATAAAATGCACCATATTCGTGTTATAATATTTTATAACACGATATAAAACACATCATATTCGTGTTATAATATTTCATTACACGCGACTTTAAAAACTTGCAGAATCACCATATTCGTGTTATAATATTTTAATACAGATTTAAAAACATGTAAAAACATTATTATTCGTGTTATAATATTTTTATTACACGATTTAAATAAACATGTTCTTTTGCTAAACTCGCCACATTAAGTTAATTTGATTAAGTAAATACATTTTCTGAGATCAAATCGTGCACGTCGTATTCGTTTTATATTATCTATTACACGATTCGTGTTTGAATTGAATTTAAGCTCAAATACGAAATGAGATACTCTTGCTCTAAAAGGGTGCCGTTATGTGCTGTGCAATACCACTAGCCGGAGACATTGCGTGAGCGTCATGCGTGAAGGATTAGGCCTACCGCTACGGCACATTAACATGTGACGTTGGCGGACAATTTCATGCTTAATTGGATGTTCAAATATTTATAACACGATTTTTCCAGAAAAATGGTAAAAAAGATAGTGTAAAATTTTGGGATCCATGGTTGCATCGTGTTATATCCGATTCGTGTAGTAACGATTCGTGCTGTAACCGATAATTACTGTATCTCTATCTCCATATTTACAATTAAGAATAATTTTCACTCACTTGATGGGTTGTATCAGCTTCAAGTGATTGGATATATCAATTAACTAATTTGAAGGAAATACATTTTAAATAATTTGAAAGAGATAAATTTCATATAGGACATTTATATCAAACAACTTTGAGGGAAAAAGCACATACCCAATCAGGGATTTTATAATTGTTACTTAGATATTGACCTCTTGTGGGAGTGTTGAGTATCCTTTTGGCAGTGACAGCGCCGGTTGACCAGTCACCTGATAAACACACACAGCATCCCACTCTGTACCCGTCAGCACAGCCTCCGTCTGACTCGCCTTTACTTTGTGTAGCCCGAACAAACCATTGTAATCTGTTCTGTGCAGATAGGAGAATGTATCTTGTTATTTTTTAACCCTTCCAGCATGGGGACCATCTATATTAAGACTATTTAGTCTATATTTAGATGTCAGATTCTGATGTATAAAGACGGTCCCCATACTGAAAGAATTAAAATATTTATAATGGTCATAGATCTATAACAAAGATATTCACTATTAAACTTTTGGCCACAGAAACATGAAATCTTGGTTAATTCCTGCTGTAAATATTACTTAAAATGAAAAAAAAAGATTACTAGTGTAGATGGTTGCCTTAAATTGTTGTTTTAAGTCATCAATTCAATAAGAAAACTTAGTCTGAATAATAGGTTTTAAAAAGGTTATGCAGACCTGGGGATAGTTCGTGAGCTGCACTTGTACGTTTGACCCACAGGTGTCTCTGTAGTAGCTACGGTGTGTATTTTTACCCCTAGGGGAGCTCCACCGATATTAAATGTTGGTAAAATCAAGCCGTTCATATCAGATGTCAGCTTCACACCATATGCTGTGAGAGCTGTGGGGGTCAACTCCTAAAAATAAAACATTTATATTCAAAGAATCAAGTATTGTGGATGTATCTATGTATTAATACAATGACAACTGCTTAACCCTTACAACGCTGAATTATTTTGTATAAACCATGGAGACCAAAGGGTTTTTGTCAATTTGAAATCATCACAAATGTCTTAGTTGGCTCTTTCTGCTTCATTTGAATACCCACGTCATGGGTCTTATTAATATTTGAATTCTATGTTACAACCATTACGAATATTTTTATTCTCAGTTCGGGTATCGAGCCTAAATGTCAGAATCTGACATCTGACAACTAATGTCGATCCCCGCACTGTAAGGGTTAACCCTCTCAAAGCTAAGCATCACCATAGTCTTTATAGTATGTTTGATAAGCAGGTTAAAACACTGTTATTGGGAAAGAAATGAGTGTTTAAACATCAAATTTTGCAAATGTTTGGTCTCAAATTACAAGAATATGAGTAATTTTTACTCACTTAAAGTTGTGGGTCATGGAGACACAACCTGAAGTGGGTAAAAATTCAAATTATATAACTTCCCAGCAAACACGAAAAGTTCAGCCAATGTTGGTCCATCTTCTTCGACTCTTGCCCAACATTGTACCAACATTGGCTGAACATTCTGTGTTTGCTAGGTAAGCATCTGCAATTAGTTGAGAAGATGGGCGACATAATCCTAAATGAGCCAAGAATGTGATGGGTGGCTTGTTCTTGCATTCCCACTAACCTACCTCAATATTCAGCTGCAAGGCCAGAGATTTCCATTGATCTTCAGATAAACAGCTTATTGGATGCCCGCTTTCTAAAAGCTCATGTAATGTTTGTTGTTTGCGTGTGATTTCATCAATGCTTCTGTGTGTAAAACACCTTTCAGGTCTCCTAGAACAATAAAAAATTACTTGTAGTTACATACATTTACCTTCAAAATTAGTTAATAGATAATTTGGGAAAGTTACAATCGTTTTTAAAGAATTTGTAATATTGTGTGCCAATAATAATCAGATAATATCAACATGATCATCTGAAATTTTACTGTAACAGTGATAAACATGATACAGCAATCTTTGTTATATTTATTAGGGAAATTACTTTTAACATATGTTAAACCTTTCAAATTAAGCTAGAAAGTGATAATGATTGCAATAAATTATATGAACTAAAATTTAAAAATAGAAAAAGTTAAATGCAAAGTTGTTTTGCAAGTGAAATGAAACAGAACAGGAGCATTTACAAATCTACATGTGAGAATTTTAATTTAAATGTAAATAATAATGGATTTTTCTGTAAATTTTTTACCGGGTAGTTCTGTCTCACCACTGTGACACATAACTTGAGGTGGCTAATTAGCTTGATCTAGGGCCAATGATTTCCCGCGATCGCGAAAAACAGACGAAATTCCCGGAATATACCCTGTGAAACGGAATTGCATATTTTAAATGGTAACATCATTTGATGAGTCAAAATCCACTTATTTCCCTGTTTTTCATTAACTTTAACCCTTATCCTCCCAGGACCTGTTGATCGCGGCATTTGCAGCGACTTTGATCTATCAGCAAGACCTTGACAGTTCTGACCATATGCCGTGTCTACATGTGATAGCGAAATTTTTCTGTTTCGGGAATCCATTGCAATGACGTCATTCAGCTTGACTATTTTTATTTTAGACAATTATTCCCGCTTTACCTTCTGGGACTAAAGAATGTGTGGGATCGGTTCCAATACACGACGCAAGCGTGCACATTTATCATGTTTATGTAAATGAGCCGGAGCTTGCCGAAATCGGCCGAGCACTCACGAATCACAGCATGCGTCGTATCAGTTAATGTTGGCCAACGTTGGCTAAGGTGACTGGGAAATGACAGTACAATCAATACTGCCTCGTATGCATTGATGAGGGGCTGGATGAATTAGCACTTTTTCCATCGGTGATTATTATGCTAGTCAATTTTTTATTATTGCTTGGCATTGGTAGGATACTAATTTAAGCAGTTATAATATGAAAAAATAATGTTATTTTGTGTTTTCAATCTGTTGATGATTGGCAATCAACAATTGTGTTATTATTCAATTACAGATCTGAGTTACTTGTAGCACACTTAGTCATTGTAGTCAGTAATTTTAGTCAACAATCTGTGAAAATCGCGCTGAAAAGGAATGAAAATTCACCAAAATGTGAAACGGAAAATCAATTTCTTTAAACGGAAAATCATTGGCCCTATTGATCTGTTGATCAGTTCCATAATTCTGAGGATTCAATTTTTAATACCCACCGTTTCTTCTGAACCACTGTGTCCAAAACATACTGTATGTTATCTTTTAACGCCGGCCAGCTGCCCGACTGTTTACATGTATGACACACAAAAAAACCTGGAACATACATGTTTGTGTTTTTTATCATCTTTAGGCGCCACTTCAAAACATAAGCATATAAATCGTAACAATTTTCACACACTTAGAAGTTGTGGATCGTGTGAGCAGACACACAACTTTAAGTGAAGGAAAATAAAATACTGCTAATTTATGTGGCAAAGCTACATAAATTTAGAAGTCTAAGTCATTTAACATGTTTAAAAACAGGATAAATAATATGAATAAATAAACACCAAATTAAATTATTTGATTAAAAGTGCAACTATCACAAAATATTTTAATAATTTAATTGACAGGTTAACCTCCATTATCATGATTATTCCGGATTATACCATTTTTTATTTTGTCGCGATCTAAGTGTATTTGCTCTTGAATGAAAGCTCACAACAATTTTCATTCAATAAATATTATTTAAAACCTGTCCCAGTCTTTCCCAATAGCGCTGGGCCTACCGGACATGTCAGGTAAAACAAAGGTAGGTTCAACAAAATACCCAACCACATCAGACCTACAATCCGGCTATTTTTTTGGTCAGTTTTGTGTCTCACAAAGGTAAGAATCTGCCATTGACCATATACTGTCTGTTGAATTTTTTTGGTCTGGTAAAAGTTTACAGGACCTACTGTCCAGTAAAATTTTGAGCTTATTGGGAAAGACTGCTGCCCTGTGTTGAATATATTCGACAAGAATGCTCAACTCTTTGATGGCTAAGGTAAAGTTTTTTATTAGTATTTTAACTCACTTGAACCTGTGCCTCGCTCACGCAATCCACAGCTTCAAGTGAGTGAAAATTACCCACATATATATGTCAATTTTTTCTTAAATTTTACAGTCATGAGAGACATTTTATATACAAAACATGTTTTTGAGGTGATAGCAAAAACGCATTATAGTCTTGCTTGGTGATTAGAGTGATGAGATAAAGGTTAAACAGGTCAGCGTTGCTTTCATCTTGTTTCTCACCTGTGGTCATGTTAATGTACAGCTTGTCAAGCTCTTTCAATTTCACTCGTCTTCTTACATTCCTCGGACATGAAGTTACGAAGCATGTATAACCCTCTGTGATCGGTAATCCAAGCTTTGTGAGACATTGTTTAATTTGTCCGCTGTTTTGAAGTGAGCTGTCAAATGAGGTCCCTGCTGTTGTTGTTTTATTGGTAGATGTTACACATGAGGTATGATAAGAATTATAAAATTGTCGATTTATCTTTGTTTGCTTTGAGGTAGACACATTTTCAGTGTGGTGATAACTACATTTGACTAAGCTCTTATGATTTACGAGGTCCTTCACATAGACATTACGATATGGCATTAAATCTACATGCCAAGAGTTCCGTCTCCCATGTTGATGACTCAAATAATGGTAATTCCTTAAACTGTTGCATCCGCCACACATGGCTTTTAACATTTTGTTTATACTTTTTTTGCAAGAGTATATTGGAATTTGCAAGAAATTAATGACGTTTGGTGTTCTCAATAAGCATATTTAAATTGTTTGAAGTTTTAATTGATAACGCATTTTACAGCTTCATGTGACGAAAAATATTTCCACTTGATAAACTCTATTGTCTACCTGAAATATCTCTCTGAAATACTTGAATAACTGAGCAGTTTTAGTTTAAATTTGTATTCACTTGCTCGAATTTTTCGGTATATCTTGAGTTTCAGACTGACCTACTCTCTATTTTATAAATCAAGCCGAAATTAAATCGACATTGGTTCAATATCAAGTGTTTGTTGGGTATTGATAGCTCGGGCACCAACGAAATAATCTTGTAATCAGAATCCATCATCATGTGGGTTTGAGCGATATTAGGTGAAAAACACAAAACGGGCAAAAATAACCCATGCAATTTTCATGTCAAAACTCCACACCAATATTTTCTATTTCTTGAATTGCTCCTGTCCCATTTGACACTTTTAAATGAGCGATTTCTGAGCCTCAATCTTGCAGTTTATCAAAAATAATATGTACGTTATTTACTGGAGATAAAGGTGTGATTAACTAAAATGTGAACTCATACTCAAACGGAAATATTGTCTAAGAGATTTTGTAACCTGTGGCATGTAATTATACCTTATAGCCTGTATAGTCTTCATGTTTGCACATTATGTTAATTTGTGGCACCGTCATTTTCTCACTCAGAGTAACATAATGAACAACAACAACTCTGGTGCTAATTTTTAAAGATATTTTTGTCAATTTCTTTCGTATTTTTACATAATGACACGTGAAGTATACCAATGCAGCGCCTAGCTTTTTTAATTGTAATTTTTTTTATACATATGATGAACCAGGGGCGGATCTAGCTTTTTAGTGGGGGGAGGGTTTAAAATTTGTCAAAAAAATTATTTTATTGCAAAGGGGTCGAGGGGTCCATATGCACCCCCGGGGAAATTTTCGACTTCCAAACGTTTTGTCATGCAATCTAAGGCATATTGGGGACTGTTTCTCACTCAGTATATCACCAAATCATAAGGAAACCCCTGAATAAGGTGATAATTTTTTTCTGAGGGGGGGGGGGTTAAACCCCCCCCATACCTCCCCCCTTTGGATCCGCCACTGTGAACCAGTGCCGTAACCTCCTGTTTTCTCTTTGGGTTACAACTAGCACTCTTAACACCAGTTTCCGACACGTAATTTGTGCACACACACCACGGCGTGCAATGCTCAAAGAAAGGAGCGAACGCTGTTCACACGAAGAAGAGGAAGAACCATGCCATGTGGCACCTCAAAATGATCAAGGTGGACAATGGCATGCAACGGAAGTGTCAGAAAAAATGGTACGCCAAATTGAGGGGGGGGGGGGGGTGTCCGAGAGCATTCCCCCTATTTTTTTTTCAATCGCTGATTAACAAAATCATGTAAGTAGCACATCAATATGACCAGTGTGACTCACGGAAGCCTATACAATAAAATTAATTCTATTTCTTAGCAAGCATTACCTCACCATATATTTTGAAGCTTAGCGTTGCTTACTGTGAAAACTCAATTGGCTTAGGAGGTATATTTTATATAAGCGAAACAATCATAATTCAGTATGGCGTTGCTTTGTATTGTACACGCAGGCATATGTGTTTTTTTTAATTATTCGAATACGGGTAGCACTTTAATTCTAGTCAAGTAGCTCTCCAATACAAACTAGAAAAAAAGTAACACAATATATATCAGGACACACAGCTGGCATTCCCCTTTGGCGCATTGAATGGTCTTAGCGCATCGAATGGTCTTAGACCAGATTTTCACGCTTTACAAGCTGTAATAATAATAATAATAATAATAATAATAATAATAATAATAATAATAATAATAATAATAATAATAATAATAATAATAATAATAATAATAATAGGCCTAATTATAATAGGCCTAATAATAATAGGCCTAATAATAATAGGCCTAATAATAATAGGCCTAATAATAATAGGCCTAATAATAATAGTCCTAATAATAATAGGCCTAATAATAATAATAATAATAATAATAATAATAATAATAATAATAATAATAATAATAATAATAATAATAATAATAATTTTTATTATTATTATTTTTTTTTAATACACAAAAACGAGGCCTGGTTTGTTATCCCTTAATTCAGATACAATCACAATGTGAGCTTGTCATAGACGCGATTGGCTGCACGGCCAGTTCGCAGCGCGGCCAGCAATCGCACATGTAGCAAGTTTTGAGTTCATCCACCTCACGTTCATCTCCCCATTTGTCACTTTATATTTTTCCTGGGGATTTTCCCGTAATTTATGGCAGCCCAGCAAACACGAGATGTTGAACCGATGCTGCTTCAATGTTGGCCTATCGTCTTCAATGCTGGCCGAACATTTATTCAAAATCGGCGCAGCGTCTCATATTTAGGTTGCTGTGACACTGAACTCTAGCCCAGTAAACACAAAACATAAATTTTGTATAACATTTATACAATGTTAGAGCAACGTCAAAGACGTTGGGCCGGCGTTGTATAAATGTTATACAAATGTTTTGTGTTTACTGCGAGAGTGCAGTGCTATATATATTTACCTTATGCATCATAATAGGCCCTATCATACAACCTCTAGGCCTATAATCTATAGTCTAGTTATAAGCCACACTTTGAATTTGAATACATCCGGTATTTAAAGGGTGCGCGTAATGAAGTCTTAAGCTGGGATGATGGCCCAACCCATTTAGAGCTCACCCATTGACTCCTCTAAATTTAAAGATATGGACCTATGAATCATTCAGAAATAAAGTACTGCTGCTTCATAGAGTTGTTTCTCATCAATTGCCACATCCACCCCTCTTTCCCAGATGGCTGCTGGCTTCGGTGGCTGAATTTGGCCCTCTAAAAATGATGGGATTTTTGGGAGGGACATGGAGTACTTAACTATGCAATTTATATAAATCGGCACAAATATTGTTATCTAAAGAAATCATGGCTCTAAGAAAACATGCACACACACACAATTTAATTGAAATGTTTTACTTCATATATTATTAGTCATTTAAACTCGTAACAAAGTTATATTAAACTACACAAAATAAATTCAAAATAATAATAATTAAAAGCTTTAATAAATGCTTTAAGAAAACATGCATACACAATTTAATTCAAATGTGTTATTCCATATATCATAAGTCTTTTGAAGTCGTAACATAAAACTGCACTACATTTAAAGCTACACAACATATTACAACAGTCTATATAAATAGCTTCCAATCACATAAAAACAGCGGTGGGACTGGGAAAATATTGCAATATTACATCCTAGCAGACACGAGACGCTAAACCAATGTTGATTCAATGTTGGCCCATTGTCTTCGACTCTGGGCCAACATTGAATCAACATTGGTTCAGCGTCTCCTGTTTGCTGTGATGTAATACGAGATGGTAATTCGTCTGTAGACGGGAATTATTTATTTATTTATTTATTGAGACATATTTATACAGGGTGGACATTATTAGCGGTCAGGCTTTTTTCATATGTACCCTGTAGTGATTTTGTTATATGAAAGCAAACAGTCAATAATTATATATTATATAATACAGATGAAATATAATAGGCCTACAGATGAAAAAACGTATCAACACACAGGCCTAATATAGAAATGTTGCCCGCGCCAAAGTGAATTTTTAGTGTCGAATATCGATCATGGATGTACAAGAAAAGATCATTTAAAATCGACGGCTCAGTTGAAGTGATCTTAAGCTGGCAAAGGTGAAAGCTATTGGCACCTAGAGTATAATAACATATCAAATATTTCCTCAACCTAGAGTAATACATTAAATACACCCATCCCAGTGAATAATACTTTAGCAAACAGCGTCCTATCCTAGCTTATAATAATATATTAAATAGCTTCCATACCACCGAGTATTACACTTCATCAAATAGCTTCACATATTAGAATTATATATCCACAATCTGTGTACATTATAGATAAAGATTGATGTCACAAAATATATTTTAATTGCATAAATATTTTGAAATCTAATACTATGAAAGTTAAGACTATATGACAAATATGAAAGTCTCCACGTGGCATCTTGGATATGCAAATTAACTGATAGGGAAGTCCATCACAGTGCCCAGATTTTTTTTTTGAAGATGGGATAAATATGCCTTATATTACAATTAAGCTACAGGGTAGCAAATTTCTACTTGGATTTCTTTCTGTTTTAGAAATCGCTTTGTGCAATCGTTAACAATAACCAAAACTATTGAGAGGATGAATATCAGAACGCAGTTTCTAATTCACCGAAAAAAAACAGTATTATAACAACATTGGATCAAAGTCTCTTGTTTCCCGGGTTGTCGTCTCGATGTCAACCCTCTAACTTCCGGTCCCGATTATATTCGGTTTTTCATTTTTTATTAGCAGATTAAACATGTTAAAGATAAGATGTGACATCAATCAGTAAGATTTCAAAGTCTTTGAACTACCTTTGGTAAAATCTAAATAATTTTCACCCACTTGACGTTGTGGATCGCGTCAGTGAGACACAACTTCAAGTGGGTGAAAATTTCAATTAGATATGTGGTGAAAACAGAGTCGTAGATGTTGATCCTAAAATTAGATAAGTTTGAATAAAACTACAGGATAGTATTAGTAGTAACTACCCTGGTATGCCACATCAACCCATCAGATTCTGATGTCTGAAGTCGATTCTCGCATCGAAAGAGTAAAATATTTATAATGAACGTAGACCCATAACACATGTATTCAAATGAAGCGGAAAGAGCTGTCCAAGACATTTATGATGATTTTAAATTGAATAAAACCCTTTGGTCTCCAACGTTTTATATAATATTCCAGCGCTTTCAGGGTTAAATTATACCTCCTTGTAATTTTAATTTCCAGTGTTCACCAAAATTAGTTTCCTCTCCGTACGTCATCGCTGCTTGTCGTGCTTTCCTCTTCTGGTTCATCTGCTAAAATTCCAAAACAAAAAAAAACATTTAAAGAATTTGAAAATTTGTTATTGAGACAATCCAGAAAATTAGGCCTAGCTAACTTATCCCAGTGGTCAGAAAACCCATTTCTGACTATTTTTACCAATTAAAGCATCGTAGTTCACAGATTCTGCTTCTCAACTGCATTACTAAGTATTGATGTGTTGTGTCAATTTATACATTATACCAAATCTGGTATAATTAAGCGAAAATACCTGATATTAAGGAATAAAAAGTACAGTTAGCACCACGCTGATGAGCTTAACGAAAAATACTACCACTAACAGCCATCCCGTAAATTATCATGCAGAAGTAGAAGTATGCTTGTAATGTTTTGGCAATGTTTATTTTAATTCAAGGTAAACTACAAACGCTGATTGAACTTTCTACATGGATTGATCTGTATATAATTTGATGCTGAAACACACTGGCATTTTGCTCTTCGCACCAGCGTGGGAAAACATTATTCATACCAAGACTAGGTTCCACTTTCAGCCTAAGCAGAGGGGTCATTTTATGTATTATGCCATATATTGAATTGTCAAATAAGTTAGCTAATAAAGTTAGCTATAAAGTCAAAAGTGGCCGCAGGTCGGCCATTTTGAATTTGATCAAGTTAAAAAAAATCATGGTATATCCTCACCTCAAGTCGCACATTTTGTTCGATGGTAATGGTCTAGCTATCTGGCACGGTTTTCCAGTTCTTACGTATATTGAAGTAAGAAGTGGCTGCACTTCGGCCATTTTAAATTTGATCAAGTTGAAATTTTTCATGGCATATCCATGTACATTCCAGTTACGCGAAACAAGTTATAGTGCTAAAGGTGGCGGACAGACGGACGGACAGACGCGCCTGATGACGACAATATGTTGGCTGAGGCCTAAAAATAGAGTTAAAGGCAGGATTTTCAATTGACTTCACATTGCAACGACATCCAAATAAATGTAGTAATATGTCGGCATAGCATAAATCATAAATGCTGATCATTTCGTTTATTTGATTACAATGTAGGGTAGATACGACCATTATTATCAACTGTAGACGAAAGGTTTAATCTACACCAGCCATGGAAAATGGGTTCAATCTATAATATTAACATGATTTGGGAGATAATCATAGTTTCTTTGGCAAGTTTGAGTTTGCAACAGTTAACAACAGCTGGGATATAATTACTTTGTCAAATAGCCTAGACATAGCCATACAATTCTCTTCCGGAGCCTTATTTTATAGACTGATTACCTATCTCTAAATCTCTTAAGTGTGCCATATCCTACATTTTTCACAGGCTAATATATAGGCTAAACTGAACCAGGAGAACCTCCTGAGGGCACCAGAGCCTGGAGTATTTTTTAAATAAATAATTTCGGGCAGACTCTATATAAACTGTTCTAATTAAACATGTAATCAAATAAAAAAAATCATTGTGCCGCCGAGCCATGTTGTAATAAATAATTTATCTGTGAAAATACTCCACCACCCCCCGCCCTCTGGAGATTGAATGGTGGCCCCCTAAAAAGGTTACACAATACGGATGAGTTGCTTTGTATTTTAACGTCTCTGATTTCAAAACAGAGTTTTAGGTCTAGGCTACTGCTCCAATGATTTTTTTTGTATAATATTGGTATATAATATATATGATTATTATATTTATAATTATATATGTGATATATTTTATAACTATATATTAGTTTGAAAGGAGAAAGCCAAAATGTTTATTTCAATTAACTACTCTTGTGCTTAAAGACATCCAAATAAATGTAGTAATATGTCGGCATAGCATAAATCATAAATGCAGATCATTTCGTTTATTTGATTACAATGTAGGGTAGATACGACCATTATTATCAACTGTAGACGAAAGGTTTAATCTACACCAGCCATGGAAAATGGGTTCAATCTATAATATTAACATGATTTGGGAGATAATCATAGTTTCTTTGGCAAGTTTGAGTTTGCAACAGTTAACAACAGCTGGGATATAATTACTTTGTCAAATAGCCTAGACATAGCCATACAATTCTCTTCCGGAGCCTTATTTTATAGACTGATTACCTATCTCTAAATCTCTTAAGTGTGCCATATCCTACATTTTTCACAGGCTAATATATAGGCTAAACTGAACCAGGAGAACCTCCTGAGGGCTTTAGAGTAAACAGGATGAGATCTAAATTTTAAAACCAGAATAGAATACAGAATGCCATCCGTCAGACCCGTGGGTGTGAAAATGATATAATAAACCATCGTACTTTGCGCTACATAATTATAATAGAAGTGCCTGTTTGAAGGCAAATTTAGGCCAATTAGGATAAAAAATTAAAGAGTCATGAATAAAAATTGGTAGTACTACTCAGAGACGTAAGTGTTACACTGAACTTATTGATAATACTGCAGTCAAAAGCCAAGAAGCAGTATCTGCTCACTTTACAAGTACTGCTTACTTGTAAACTAAGCAGTAATTGTAAGATATGCAAACAGTGTTCATTTGAGTGTGGTATTGAAAAATACAGCACTCGTCCAAGGAATAAGGTCTGAGCCTTTAGGCGAACACCTTATTCCTTGGACATGTGCTGTATTTTTCCATACCGCACGAAAATGAACACCGTTTGTATTTTCTCACACGACCATGCAAAACTTTCAACGGTGTATTGAAGTGTATAGTCGACCGACATGACAGACGACCACGAGTTGGTGAATCGCCGACGCTCAGTGAATAGCATTCACTTGCCATACAGCATGTATACAACATGTATACATGTAGTACAGCGGAGTGCGGTACTGGCTGATACAGACATACGTCTCATGGTGAAAACACAACCAGCGAGTGTGAGAAAGTGAGCAGAATACTATATCATGTATATCGTGCTTTAAGTGTTGAGAAAATTAAAATGAAGATAATTGTAAACATGCTGTAAAATGTCAAAATCAAATCATTCAGTATATGACAAGGAGGGTGATATAGAACGAATCCCTTAATATTCATATAACTTCAGAGGACATATATATTTGAAAAATAAGCCTACTTATCTGGCAGATTGTACCAATGTACCCATCAGCACATTCACAAGTAAAGCCTTTCTCGCCATCACTACACGTCCCTCCATTTGCACATGGATCCACTTCACACTTGATATCTGTCATTTGATATATCACAATATTAGCATAACATGCAAAATGCAGCTAATATCAGCAAAACAATAAGGGAGGCACCAGAGCCTGGAGTATTTTTTAAATAAATAATTTCGGGCAAACTCTATATAAACTGTTCTAATTAAACATGTAATCAAATAAAAAAAACCATTGTGCCGCCGAGCCATGTTGTAATAAATAATTTATCTGTGAAAATACTCCACCACCCCCCGCCCTCTGGAGATTGAATGGTGGCCCCCTAAAAAGGTTACACAATACGGATGAGTTGCTTTGTATTTTAACGTCTCTGATTTCAAAACAGAGTTTTAGGTCTAGGCTACTGCTCCAATGATTTTTTTTGTATAATATTGGTATATAATATATATGATTATTATATTTATAATTATATATGTGATATATTTTATAACTATATATTAGTTTGAAAGGAGAAAGCCAAAATGTTTATTTCAATTAACTACTCTTGTGCTTAAAGAGTGCAATGTCCAAAACCAGTACCGTCTCTGACCCATACTCTGAATTAAAACACACCACTACATTATTTTCTTTGTCCAACCACTACATTCTAAGCCGGGAATGGAGAATTATTGTTGATCAAGTACAGATCAATTATCATGGTAGGCCTATGGTACTATAATCAGTCAGGCGCGACCGAGCTGTTGATTATGAGGAATTTGAATTATGGTCGGACGTGTTTTAGGTCGGTTAAAACCCTCGGAGTTCTACATTCTTCGCTGTGAAAAAGGCCTCGGACTTCGGCCTCAGCCCTTTTCAAAGTTAAGAATGTAGAGCTCCTCGGGCTTTATCCTATACTGAATCAGCTGTTGCCACCCTATTGTATTTGCAATGAAACATAAAGAACAATTCACAAACCCCCTGTCTTCTTATACCCAACTCTACATTGTTTACGTGGATTTGTAAGGGAGAGCCGGGGTGGCCATATTGGTATGCCAATTAGCCGAATTTCGAAGTTCAAATAAGATACATCAAGGAGATCGGATGAATATTGGTGACTGTAAATCGCTTATCGTCAATTTGTAGGGGAGAGTCTGAACACCATATTGGATATGCAAATTAGCCGACTTTTCCCCCAAAATATTTACCATTTGACCTTGATTCAAAACACGCAACTCTACTCAAGTTAAATAATATTCTTGTATAACTTTTAATTTTGTATCCGGTCACTTACCGGTAGAATACGGATCCACTAGAGATATTGTTAACGATACGTCTGCTTGTACTTTCAGCCAAGCTGAAAGAAAATTATCGTTCTATAGGATATTTTCTGCACCAATGGTAATACATTAAAAACAGTGCAGTCATTTGATGAGATGGATGATGTATAGCTGATGACGTGAGGGTGGGGTGATAGGGCATGATGGATTTTTGAGTGTGTTTTCCTTCACTCGCCTGATCATAGGGCTCTGGGAATATCTAGTGGAATAACCACTATTAAAACACACCACTACATTATTTTCTTTCTCCGACCACTTCATTCTAAGCCGGGAATGGAGAGGTATTGTTGATCGAGTACAGACCAATTATCATGGTAGGCATATGGTGCTATAATCAGTCAGGTGTGACCGAGGTGTTGATTATGAGGGATCCTCAATATGGTCGGATGTATTTTAAGTCAGTTAAAACCCTCGGAGCTCTACATTCTTAGCTGAAAGAAACACCAAGCATTGTTTGTTTATATGATTTTTAAACGCAAACGATGTTCATTTGAGCGCTATATGGGAAAATACAGCACTCGTCCAATGAGTGAAGTGTGAGCCTTCAGGCGAACACTTTATTCATTGGACATGTGCTGCATATTCCCATATCGCACTCGAATAAACAACGTTTGTATTTTCTCACACTGTCAAGTTACACATGACATAACCTGATAACTGCCATAGATTGCATTTCAAACTACAGCTAGAGTGCAATAATTATATGGGCTGATACCGATATACTGTGGATCTGGTAATTTTCGCGTGTTTAGATTTTCGCGAATTTGTGATTTCGGGACCTTACACGAAGTCCAGAATTCGCGAATTATCAATTTAGATGATAGGTTGCGCTATTATTATAGTAATTTTGCGTGATTATTAAATTCGCGAATTTGTCCTCCTCGCGAAATTCGCGAAAATTAAAACCTCGCGAATATTACCAGATCTACAGTACTTCTCATAGTGCGCAGAGTGTGATAATCTATGAATGAAGTGTTTTAGAGCGGATTACACTTGTTACTTTCGCCAGGGGGTTATGTTTTTGGTCTTGTTGGTTAATCATTCTGTCCCCCTGATTACCCAAAATAATCAGCGGATTTGCATTAGATTTTCACCAGAAGTGTGTTTCGGACCAAGGAAATGAAATGAATCGGGCTTTAGGCCACCTTTGTGCACATATAGGCTAAACTGGGCCAGGAGAACCTCCTGAGGATGGTGAGATGAAAGAGATGACAATGTCCTCCAGACACAGGATTCGAAATTCGAGCCCTGGCGGTCTGGGGCCGAGCACGCTACCTCTCGGTCACGGAGGCTTCCCACAATACTGAGTTTTACATGTGGATGGGGAAGAAACTTTTTTTTTCTAAACCGCCGAGACCGAGAACCTAACCCCGGACTAACCACTACCCTAGGGCCCCTGCTCTTCGGGCCAAGAAACAATCGATTAAATTTTAGGGATAATCCAGAAATTCAAAAACCCGTGGAGGAGTCTTTATTGCTGTCAAAAAATATTATGACATGACCCTCCTCCCCGATTTACAAACTAACTGCGAAATTTTATGGGCTAAAGTTCAAATATCGGCATCAAAATCATTAACCCTCGGCTGTTTTTATAGACCTCCTGACTCCAAAATTAGTACTTCAGAAGAACTTGTGAAATCTTTAGACCTGATGCCAAAAAATTAAAATCAGACTATTGTCCTGGGAGGTGATTTCAACCTACCTGGAATTGACTGGGACAATGGGGTAGTAAATCCTAAAGCGGCAAACAAATCCCAATGCGAGTTGCTTCTGTCAAGCCTAGATACACATGCCTTGGCCCAAATTCACAAAGAACCTACTAGAGAAGAAAATATTTTGGACCTCCTGATCACAAATAAACCTGGTTTAATTAAATCTTCTCATAGTGTACCTGGAATCTCGGATCACTGTGCTGTTAATGAAAATTGGTTGAGACTAAAATCCATCCTAAATCAATGCCTGGACAAATTTATACCAACCAAAATGACTTCCCCTCGGGAAAATCTACCTTGGCTATCCAAATCACTTCTCGCAACTATTCGGAAAAAAACATCTCTATATAGTAAAGCCAAGCGTACAAATAAAGCTGACCTTTGGGCAAAGTACAAATTATGTAAACGGCAGACCCAGCGTGCCATCAGGTCTGCCAGGTGGTCTTTTTTGAAGAACAAACTTTCTGAATCTTTAGAACAAAAAACGGCAAGCTGCATTCAGATAGCAGACGTAAGGCCGAAATATTAAGCAACCAATTTTGCTCAGTTTTCACCTCGGAAGACACCTCAAATATACCTAAACTACCCGGACCACCGAATACTGAAATGCCTAAATTTGAAATTACTGTTCAAGGTGTAACTAAATTACTCGAGGGTTTAAACGGCGGGAAGGCACCCGGACCAGACGAGCTCCCGAATCTGATTCTGAAGAATGCTGCCAACGAAATCTCTCCCTTTCTTAGAATTATTTTTGACCAATCTCTACAGACGGGCAAATTACCAGATGACTGGGTAGAGGCTAATGTTGCCCCAGTCTTCAAAAAAGGGGATCGGCACTCTCCGGCAAACTACAGGCCGATATCCCTCACATGTGTTTGTGCCAAATTACTCGAACACATCATTTGTAAACAAATTATGTCGCATTTTTCGAAAAACAAAATTTTAACACCTGTACAACATGGCTTTCGATCTAAACACTCATGCGAAAGCCAGCTTTTGATTACAACTGATGAATTTACTCAAAATTTTGAAGGCAAGACACAAACAGATGTTGTTGTCTTAGATTCTAGTAAGGCCTTTGACGTTGTCCCCCACCAACACCTCTTACACAAACTCGACCACTACGGAATTCGGGGAACAACTCTTAATTGGATTCAAAATTTCCTGACCAATACAACCCAAAAAGTAGTAGTCGATGGCAGCTCTTCAGAATCAGCCCGTGTAAAGTCCGGTGTGCCCCAGGGGACTGTTCTCGGACCCCTACTTTTTCTGAACTACATTAATGACCTCCCTTCCACGGTCTCGTCTCCTGTATCGCCCGATAAAATGTCGGGCAGATCAGGAGAAACTGCAGAGAGACCTATCTGCGTTACAGGACTGGGCAGATCGATGGGGGATGTGCTTCAACCCCTCGAAATGCTCGGTCCTGAAGGTGTCCAGGCCAAAATAAAAAAACCTGGAATTCCAATACAGCCTGAAAAGTGAAACATTAGAAAATGTTTCATCAACACCCTATCTTGGTGTTTGCCTTAGCGAGACTCTGGAATGGGAGGCCCACATTAACAAAATTACTAGTAAAGCGAATTCCACCCTGGGCTTCCTTCGGAGGAACCTGAAGGCATGTCCCCCTAAATTAAGGGAGACTGCCTATTTCTCCCTGGTCAGATCATCCTTAGAATATTCTTCAGCAGTGTGGGACCCCTTTAGACAAAAGACATTGATAAATTAGAAAAAATTCAAAGAGCAGCAGCAAAATTTGTCACCCAAAATTATAGACAAACAGCCAGTGTGACATCTCTCATTCAGAACCTGGGCTGGACTGACTTGAAAACTAGACGAATTTTTTTTATGTATGTTCAAAATTTTAAATGAGTTCGAAATTCCTATCAATGACCGTTTAATCCCAGCAGATAGAAGAACACGTGGTGGGCACAATCAGGCCTATAAACACATCAGAGCTAACACCACACTGGAACAAAATTCTTTTTGGCATCGAACTATCCCTGATTGGAATTCTCTTCCGGCAGCTGCCATAGAATCAAAAAATGTGGCAGCATTCAAGAGTCAGCTAGTCGACTAGATCTGCCAGCCCCTTTTCCCCCCTCCAGCCTGATACTCCACAATGGAGGGCTGCTGGAGTATTCATTCTAAGTTCTAAGATTACAATCCGGATGCAGGATCCGCATTTCTATCGAATCACATTAGTCAGGCAGAATGCTGAGATAACCTGGAAATTCATACAGAAGTTTATATTTTGATTGATTTGTGCTCAGTATAGGCTAGAGTCATCATTTCCACCGGGAGTACTAAATTTCACCCAGTGGCAATTTTTTTATTTGCATATTTTCAAGATGGCCGTCAATCGCTAAACTCAAATCTAAAAATTGCATATCGCTGCGCATAATTGCTCAAATTTGATAATATTGGAGTCGATTTCCATCAAACCAAAGTCAATAAGTATATTTATGACATTTTAAAATTATTTGGAGGTCAAGGTCAAAGGTCAAGGTCATTTTTAGTCTAAAAATTGTCATATCTATTGGCCTACATGTTCAAATTTGATTATCTCTGAGTCAATTTCTATTAAACCAAATATCATGAGTAAATTTATGACATTTTAAATCTATTTGGAAGTCAAGGTCAAAGGTCAAGGTCATTTTATGGGTCTGATGATGTTGAAAAAGGCATCAAATGTGGCACGCGACCACTTTTCAACCAACCAAAAAAACCGTTACCTAGCCCCTTCAGGTCTACACCCGTCATGAATTAGTGCCACATATCCAACTGGGCACATGCATGGGTATGGATAAGCATGACGGGTATACTGTCATACTTTCAGCACACATCCTAACAGCTTTTTTGCAAAGTAGACATGGTAAATATTCCCAGATACCTTAACAGGCCTAGAATAATTTCCCAAATGTAGGCCTACGACACTTGCCATGGTGGTCAGACCTCACTCAAAGGGTAACTTCAGGCATAACAGTAAAGCCTAACATGACAGAAGGTATAAGTATTTGCTTCTTTGCAAGTCGTGGCAAGTGTGTGATGCTAAGCCACAGCGAATTATTGAAGCCAGTTTAAAAAGAGGTGATGATGAGCACAAAAAAATATCTGAAATTATCGAGCACTATGAAAAACATGGTCATGACAACCCAGTGGTCAAAGTTCACAAATCTTGCATAAACTCATACACGTCGAATAGAAACATACAAAAAAGGGCTGGTCTACCTTCAACAGATGAGGATAACTCAACTGAAAAGAGGTAAAAACGTCAGAACACTGGAGCTCTGGTAACCACACCGACCTCGTCCAAAAGGGGTTACCAGCTTCAAAACTCCTTTGATCTCCTTCATCCTCGCCAGAACTAGAGGAATCAACCGATGAGGAGGAAAAGCGTACATCCTGCTAAAGTTCCAAGGTTGTACTAGGGAGTTGATTCCTGCTGCTCTCCCGTCCTTCTTGTCCAGGGAGAAGTAGACTGGTAGGTGAGCCGACTTGCGGGAGTCGAGAAGATCTATCTGGGCTCCGTACAAAAACATTGGAGTGAAAACCGGCTTGTCTGTCTCTTTGTGAAGAAGGTCTTGTCGGCAACGACATAGGAGGTCTGGAATCGAATTCCAGCCTGTGGCCTCTGACTGCCTCGCTGACAAATTTGTCCCTTGCCAGCTGGTCCCACCAGGCCCTGTTGTCCTCCAGGTGGCCCAAGAATTCGACTTATTTTGCTGAATGACCGTGCCCCTCTTCCGGAGCGACAGCTTCCTCTGCCTCTGCTCGAGCCGCGGCTACCGCGGCTGGTCTGGCGCAAGGAATGACTGAAACGGCCTTGGTCTTCCCTTGGTCTCATAACCGGGGAGCGACTTCTCTCTCTTCTAGGCTGTTTGTTGCCTGCCTTCAAGGCAGCCGCCAAAAGGTCCTGCTGCCGACGTGCATTGCTATCCTGAAAAGTAGGTTCTAGGCTAGATGCGAACAAACTGTCGAAGCCCAGGGGATGACCTTGATCTGTTCCGCCAGTATCCTATCTGGGGTTCCAGATGCAATATTAGCCCGTCTCTTCTGTCCGATTTCATTGAATTGTGAAGCCATCAGGCGAAGGGCATGGCCCAGGAGGTGCGTCGCCTTCTGGGTCATCTCTGTGTGACTCTAGGATGCCCTCCTTGGCAGAACCATCCCCCATAGCCTATGTCGCCCTCAGTAGGCTGACCAAGGCCCTCTCAGGATCCAGAAAGGGAGCGGCCGCCTGGTCCCCGGAGTAAAACTTTTCTGCAATGTCCGCTCGTACTGAGTCCATTGTGCGTCCTCCTCTTACTTGTCTCCATAAGGCAAGCTCCTTGTTTAATGGAGTAACTGTCAGTCTCTGCCTGGGCAAAGCCGACCCCACGCCAGCAAGGGAGCATCCTTCCAAATCAGTGATTCCCTGGAAGGGATCATGAGAAACCTCAACAGCGTTGCTGATTGAAATTTTTATCGGTGACATGTCTCGCCGTGGAGTGGTCGCCAAGGGGTGCACGAACCTGCGAGGTTCGCTGCCGTTCGGAGACGGCGCACCAGCCCTTCCCCGCCCCCCTTGAGGGATGAGCCAACGGACTTTGAGGCATGGCTTCAGATCCTGAGGATCCGTAGCGTGGATCCTGCCAGCCGCAGCTGGTCTTACAAACGTCGGATTCTGAGGCATTGCCCCAGATCCTAGAACAGTTGGATTAAATCCTGCTGTATTGGCAAATGGATTCTGGAGTGTCCTGAGGGTCCTTGGACCCTACTGGTTTCATTAATCCCATTGACTCTGGGCTAAAACAGTAGATGTGTGTAGGCCTATAGGTGGATACTGGAGCGTTGCTCCAGATCCAAAGGGTCCTTGGTGATACCCTTAAACAAGTTCCCAAGTTCCGAAGTTCCCAAGTTCCGAAGTTCCCAAGTTCCGGGAACTTCAAGTTCCCAACTTTCAAGTTCCGGGAACTTCAAGTTCAAAAATCGTTTTTGTCGGAAAAACAGTTTGGTACCCAATATTAATTTTAAGTGCTGTAGACTAATGTTAGTTTTTCACATAGCCTATTTATATATTGTTTATATGCGATCTTGGCAAACATTTCACGATGTGAAATTACTATATATAGGGGCCTAGCCCTACAGATATGTTATAAAATTTACAATAGAACCGCAAGTTTATTAGACATCTATACAAAATCTAAAATGAAGAGTATTACAATATGATATTTTCCCAGATAGGCCTATAGTATATCGAGTTCGAGTGGTGGTGGCCGACGATAGCACAACATTATTAAACGATTACTAGTATTGGGTCTTTGTTGTGTTTGATGGCATATAATATTTTATATTCTGTAGAGCTTATGAGGTCTTTCATCCACGCGCGACGCTGTTTGCACCCCCCCCCCCCCCGACAATCAACAAGCATCCCAACCCGTGAGAAAATTATGACATGTGACAGTACTTATTAACAGTGAAAACAGTATCGATGATATTTTAAAGGGACTGGCCCAGGCTAAAATCATCAAAAAATCGGTGATTTTATTTTGGCTTCTTAATATGATCATATGATGTAAACATGTCCATAGACTAGAACTGCAACAGTTTTATAATTTTTCTTCTGCGCATTCATCAGTTAGACTAGATATAGAGACGAAACTTCTGATATCTAATTATTGACAACCATGTCAAAAAATAGAAATACGAGAATTTCGTCTCTATATCTAGTCTAACTGGTGAATGCGCGGCAGAAAAATTATAAAACTGTTGCAGTTCTAGTCTATGGACATGTTTACATCATATGGTCATATTAAGAAGCAAAAATAAAATCACCGATTTTTTGATGATTTTAGCGTGGGCCAGTCCCTTTAAGGACCAACGTTGAGACTACATGGATTCCTTCCCAACAAACACGACGCACTGACCCAATGCTGGTTTTATGTTCGACCACCGTCTGCAACGCTGGCCCAACGTAAAACCAGCATTGGGTCAAGGCATGGTGTTTGCTGGGTTGTCATCTGCGAGGTGTGATTTGTAGGCCTAGGCCCTATATTATGGAAGGGAATAGGGTTCATAATTCATACATGCGTTGTTCAATATTCATTACGCTATGTTGGTTCTTCTATGTGCCTACATTCTAAAGTGCATCGTTCTATGTCGCTAGTTTCATTATGCTATGTTTAATATTTCATATGCCGAGTGACAAATTTCAAAGTGCATTATGCTATGATGCGTTATTCAATATTCATTATGCTATGTTGGTTCTTCTATGTGTCTACATTCTAAAGTGCATCGTTCAATATCGATAGTTTCATTATGCTATGTTCAATATTATATGTGCCATGATGCGTCTTCTACAGGCCTATTGCTGCATATAAAGTGCAATGTTCAATGACAATGTCTCTACTTTTATTATGCTATGTTCAATAGTCCAGTTCTAAGTCAAATTTAGGAAAAGGCAGTCCCCACAATGACTGGTGTAATAGGCATACCACACAACAAGCACGCCCCACACGTCTACCACGTGGCCGATCAGAGCGAGCCACAAGGCTGGAGCAGAATGAGATGAGGAATCTAGGAGGAAGCACAATGCAATCTGGAATACAGTCGAGCCTCTCTATAGCGAACACGCTTAAAGCGAATTTCTGGGTATAACTAAGTATTTCTCTGGAACGGATCGTTTCCCATATGATTACATACATGTATTTAGGCCTATATTGTGCTTATTGCGAAGTCGTTTACTGCTAAATTCGTTTATTACGAACCATTTTTTGATCCCCAAAATCACATTTTACCCTCATATAATCACGAATTAAAAAAATGCAACCGGAAAATAATTGCACTTAGTGAAAGGCAACACAACTTTGAGCCAACGCTGTTCCAGTCTGAACAACATTATCTTCAATCGTGATTTTTTCCACAGTTAAAATCAGTCATTTACGAACCGATAATTTAGGATTTTATTAGGTAGTGAATGTAATAAGCAGTTTACACACGTTTTCAATGGTGATCGTGTTTGTTTTAGTGTAAAAAAGGCCACAGTGACGCTTGAGCAATATAAACTAACTTGCATTCCAGTGTCGCACAAACCCTGCAACTTATGTTATCGTTGCTATATTTTCAAAAATGTTGGTTTCATAATTCGTCAATTTGAGTTTACCTCAAGCATAGCAACATTTTAATATTTAATATTTAGTCGGAACCCTTACATAAACACGTGTACCATTACGCTTTGACCACAACGATAACGGCGATGACTGTTACGTCACAGGGACTTTAATAAGGCCAAGGAGCTATTCTTGCCGGTATAGTAATATAATAGTGATACATTTTAAGTTAGCTTCGTAAAGTCCGCATGAATGTTCTTTGGTACCATTTTAAGTGTATTATTATTACTGAATACACTTTGATAGTGTTTCATGGTATTTTTTTTGTGTCCTTGTTTATTATTAAGACCTTATTTTTTATGTTACCATAATTAGTATTTTTTTTATCCACATAATATGTTTTAATTCATACAGAGTGACACGAATCGTATGTATACAAATATACAGCCATATCTCTCTACATAATTATAACTAGGCTATGCATGCATTATCAATTCCGTGGAATGCTCAGACCGATCTCAGATGGGGAGGGATGGGGAAGATCACGCTTGAAGCGAATTTCGGATATTACGAAGTATTTGTTCAGGTCCCTGGTACTTGGTTATAGCGAGGTTAGACTGTAATCGTATAGTTCCGCATCATGCTGTAAGATTTCACTGCGGCGATGTGTTGATTTGTAGGCCTACGTACAGCTAACATACTCATCAGCACATACCCTACAGACAGACTGGTCTGTGTCAAGACGACCCAGCAAATACAAGACATTCACCCAATGTCGATTAAATGTTGGCACACAATCTGCGATGCCGGTCCAGTTTTTTTATTTACCACATGTTATTTATCTGTTTACCACATAGACTAGCTTTTAAAGTATACAATATTTTCCAAGGTAATTGTCTGGATAGTCCCCCCATCACTAGCAAATAGTGCTCGTGAAATTTCATGACAATTGGTCAATAATATATTAGACTACCGACTGAGAAATCAACACAAATTCATCAGTGTTAATATACTTATATCATAGGCCTTATTTAAGTTGTATGAACTGTGTTGATGATCGTGATGAGAGGGTGTACGGGGGTTATTGATTATGATGTGGCAACATAGAAAAACCGTCACAACATAACGTGCTTTGTAATTCTTCAATATGCATATGACTTAGAAATAGAATAGCACGTTAGGCCTACTAAACATAGCATGATAGACTACAACTAGTGGCATTGAACTTTGCATTTTAGAATGTAGCACCGAAGATGGACCAGCATAGCATAATGCACTTTGCCACATTGGTAGAAGCAACATAGCATAATGCGCTTTGAAATTTGTCACTTGGCACATAGAATATTGAGCATAGCGTAATGAAACTGGCAACATTGCATTTTAGAATGTAGCACCAAAGACGAGCCAGCATAGCATAACGCACTTTGCCACATAGAAGAAGCAACGTAGCATAATGGACTTTGAAATTTGTCACTCGGCACATAGAATATTGAACATAGCGTAATGAAACTAGCAATATTGAACGATGCACTTTAGAATGTAGGCACATGTACATAGAAGAACCACCATAGCATAATGGATATTGAACAAAGCATGTATGAATTATGAACCCTATTCCCTTCCACTATATATCATTATATATTTTCTATGCATAGCGGCATGTTATAATCAGGGATAATAGTCTTTGAACTTGAAAAACAACTGGGCCTACTCAGATCAACTCTTCTGTGGATGACTGTCTAATACCAGCTGTAAATCTTCCATCAAACAGACATTGACACGATCTTGGATTAATGCTGCTGTAAGACGTTGCAGGCAAACCTTACCTCAACTTTGGGTCAACGCCGGACCTACACATAGATGCCTAATTCGTCATTTGAACATATCAATGAGTGTGCGCGGTCTAGAAAACCACATTTAATTCCATTCATGCGCACAGCTTGGCAATTCATAATGCGTGGAAAGGCAAAAGGCAGTAGACCCTATCTAAAATGTTTTTTTTGTTGAAATATGGAAAAACATTTTTTTGTTAACTTTTATTCAGGGAAACTGAAGCTAATTATTATGTTCTGATCGAGACTTTTTTGTTCTATCTGTGGTTGACCATTATTTTATGTCCGCAGTTTGTGTATATTATTTGCTGGTCATGAGTAAAAAAGTGGTACCACATCATGAATAAATAAGCTTTATTTTTTATGTTTTCACCTGGATGATTTTATGAAAAATCGTAATCGAAAAAAGGGCGCATACCTCATTATATGCCTTTTCTAACTTTATCAGACCCATAAAATGGCCTTGACCTTTGACCTTGACCTCCAACTAATTTTAAAATGTCATAAATGTACTTATTGGCCTTAGTTTGATGGAAATCAACTCCAGGATCATCAAATTTGAGCAAATATGCGCAGAGATATGTCATTTTTTTATTTGAGTTTAGCCATTGGCGGCCATCTTGGAAATATGCAAATTAAAAATTTGCCACTGTGTGAAATTTAGTACTCCCGGTGGAAATGATGACTCTAACCTCTGCTGAACACAAATCAATCAAAATATAAACTTCTGTATGAATTTCCAGGTTAGGTTAAATTTTGCCAATATTCTGCCTGACTACATGGATTAGTAGGCCTATTTCAATCTAACTGTATAGAAGACTATTTATGACGTCATAGTCTCACAACTGTTCTGTAAGTTTATTGAGGTTTGGGGCAGACAATCGCCATGTTGGCTCGACCGCCTGCGCCCAATCTCAATCCTCATTAAAGTTAAACTCTCAAGTCCGGCCGGCAGTTAGCAGTAAAACATTCAATTGAACTCCATGTACTTCAGTCCTGGGTTTATTGTAGTAAATTCAACAATTCATTCACTGTGTACATCGCTCGGACGGGGATGATGGCCTCAGCCATGCCGGCTAGTACGGCGCTAGTGGGATGGTTGAATTTTTTTTTAATTTTTTTTATTTTTTGTAATCAGCAGCTGCTATTGCTAGCAGAGCCGTTGCCTGGCTAAAGCCACCTGAAAGTGTCAGGGACTGGTTCAGGGCTAACCGCAACAGGTAGTGTTAATCGAACTTGAGAAAAAGACGACCCACAGAGAGACCGCCACTCCCCCCCGTCCAATCCGCACCAGACCATCACGGTCCCCAAGTCGGCAAAATGTTGATAATCATGCAGATGAGATTGTGAGACAGTACATACCAGAAGAAGACAAGAAGACATGATAGGACAGCACTTCGACCCACCACACCCCATTAGACCACTGCAAGCAGCTATCCACAGAATAGGATGGAGCACAGCCACCACGCCCCCCCCGCCACCCCCTCGGCGAAACCATCCTTCCACAACTCATTTAAATCTTTGTGCATCCTGTTGTTTAATCTTTGTGCATCCTGTTGTATCTCAGATGATTGACGCTGTTGTTTTGCTCTCACATTTGTTTTAGCCTAAGACCTGTCAAGTGATCCCAGGTCGATATTTAATTACATTAAAATTACACTGAAAATTTAAATCCTGTTGTATCTCATTTGATTAACTCTGTTGTTCAGTTGCTCAGATGATTTACTCTGTTGTTTTTGCTTCCATATTTGTACTATCATAAGACCTGTCAAATGATCCCAGGTCAAGTTTTAATTAAGCGCTAGGAATAATAGCGTCAGTTAGGCTTGACGGAAGTAGGACTCGTCAGACCTGATTTCGCCATGCCAAACCGGTCTAAGTGAACTCGGTCGCCGTCTCCACATATTTACTAGAATGAATGAATGAATGAATGAAATAGGTTGAATATATGACATCATAATTGACCATCTATGATAAGGTTTTACTATATAGCCACTTAATGAATTAAAGCAATACCAGACAGACAGCAGGCAGGCGGACAGACCGCAATTTATTGCTGAAATTTTTTTTATTGACATAAAGACAAGTCTTATTTGTCATAAAATACCTCTACAACAGGTTTCAAGATCAATAATTTCAGCGGAGGTTTGCAGTCACTGACTGCCTGACTGTCTAGCTAGTATTGTTATTAGATACGGACCAGATGATGGGGGGGGGGGGGGTAGGAGTTTTTTTCTGAAAAAGTTTGTTTGAAGCAAAAAAATTCTTGTGGGGTGAAAACTCTTATCTCACCCCGACGTCTGCTGGTCCGCTCCTTAGTATTGGGCTAGTTAAAAAAGTTGACTCTATGGTTAGCAAATATAAAATTGCAAATCATTCAAAATTACTATGAGGTTAGATTTGCTTAGGATTGAGTGTTGTATGAATACTTACCACTAGCAAGTTTTTCAAAGAATGCGTTCTTAGATGTCTTGGCTACATAGATAAAACAATTGCAAAAAAGTGTAATTTCATTTGCATTAAATCGTACATAATTTTGTGATCAGTTACGCAAAAAGGTACATCAAGGCGGCATTGTAACAATTTTTTATGACATAATTTTAATGATTGTATAACTAAAATAGAAAAGTCACATAAAATTAAAAGTGATAAAGATCTAAAAAATTCAGTTGATGTAACAGGTAGAAAAGGGAATTATTAGAAAAAATAATTTTAGAAAATATTGTCCTCATATCGAGTGTGACGGGCCACATATATATTAGTCCCACCTAACCCTTTGAGCGCTAAAGTAATTTTATGTAAACCGTGGAGACCATGTTGTTTTGTCAATTAGAAATCAACACAACTATCTTAGTTAGCTCTTTCTGCTTCATTTGGAAATCTATGTTATTGGTCTACATTTTTTAATTCTTTCAGTGCGTGGATCAACTTTAGACGTCAGAATCTGACGTCTATAGTCAGATTACGTCAGAAAAGGTTGATAAATTATTCGACATTTCGAAATAAAGAATAGGCTTGGTTTCATCCTTACTTTGTGCATAATAAAAGTGTAGACAAGACATAATAACATAAAATTATTGTTTAAGAATCTAGACTCCGGAAAATGAAGATATGTAAACCATATTAGGCCTAATGTACATATGACCACATAAAGTAAGCAAGATACAGTAGCTGTCACTAAACATGGAATGTCCCCTAACCGCATTTTTTTTCAGTAATTAATTGGACAAAAGACTTTCCAAATTGAAAAAAACCCTGTTTTTGTAATACGTAGTGAAAACAAAGCCCTCCCCCCCCCAGCATTATCATTGGAGCAACAGTGTCCCATTATGATTTGTAAAGCAGGAAAAACACCCTTAATTTTGTATGTGATGTTAACAGATAAGAGATTGAAAAAGTAAGTCAATTTAAAGAAAAGTACAAAAATACATTTCTTAAGCCCTTCGCACCCATCAACCTAGGTCATTTTTTTCGATTCCGTGACCATTTTGATTAAAGCTCAGTTTCTTGGTGGTTTTAAGTACATTAGATGGTGATCTTTAAACTGGGCTCCTATGACCCGCTCAATTTTGGGAGGAAAATTCCAAAAAAAAAGTTTTTTCCAAAATGGCCGCTGCCGGTCCCAGACATTTTTATTTGACAAATAAAAGGTCATTTCCAGTAAATCTGACACGTGAATTCCGTTTTTGTTATTAATCCCCCCCCCCCTTAACATACATTCTTCACCCTGAAATTCAAGATGGCGGCCGCAAATAACGCAATTCGGAAGCGAATTTAACATTCCTATTGTGGGCATATTTTGATTGGTAAAATAAACAGTATCAGAGATTGCAGTGAGAGGCGGAACAGCAACTGAAGATATTATAAGCCTATGTTCGAAAAGGCTCCACAAATCCATGGTGTTTTCCTATTGTTTTGGTGAAAAAGAAAGAGACTATGTGATTTTCTATAGATTACCACAGCCTCTATGTTTTGAGCCCTACAAGTTACCACATGCAGAGCTCCGGGTAAAGCCACAGTCGTACATGTTGATCGCTTGAAGAAACCTACATGACAGGGCATGTATTCCCAGCAAATGCCATATTTCCAAATTTAGGGGTAGCAACTTCTGGGATGAAAATAAGCATTTCAAAGGAAGGGATAGGGGCTTCTAGGATGAGAAAGATTCATGGGCTGTCGAAGGACTTTCCAAAGAGAGGAACAGGGGTTTACGGGATGACAAAGGGCATTCCGAAATGAAAAAAAATGAATCGGGCTTTAGGCCACTTTTGTGCACATACAGGTTAATTTGGGCCCGAGGATGGAGAGATTAGTGAGATAACACTGTCCACCAGACACAGGATTCGAAATTCAAGCCCTGGAGGTCTGACGGCGAGCACGCTACCTCTCTGTCACGGAGGCTCCCCACAATACTGAGTTTTACAAGTGGATGAGGAAGAAACATTTTTGTTTCTTTCTAACCGTCGAGACCAGGAACCGAACCCTGAACTCTAGTGTGAAAGGCAGCGGCGCTAACTACTACCCTAGGGCCGCCGCCCAAGGGCATTCTGAAGGGAGGGATGAGGGTTACTAGAATGTCAAAGAGAGGAGCAGGTGCTCATGGGATGGCAAAAGGCATTACAAAGGAAAGGATTTATTAAAATTATTGGATGTGTGAGAGTCAGGGAGCAGGTTTGATGAAAGTGACTCTGACGACAGTGATACTGGTAATTACAGTAGTGACAGTGCATGATTAGACATCTTGCCGCATCCGCTCTGACAGTCAGACCACTGGTCTGACCTTGACGAAAGGTGTGCATTGGATCTGTATGAAAAGGAGGGGTGCGAGCAACATGATTATTCATTATGACGTCACTGGTTTACTGACTGCAGTGTGGAAGCACTTGTCTGGGTTGTCTGAGTTGGCAAGGGAGGAGGGGGTCATATACTCATAGCACATATGCGTGATATCAAGGAGTCTGCCGGTACCAGACAACTTGATAGATGAAGATGATGATTAGATAGCTGCAGCTTGTTGTAGTTAATCCTTATCCTGCTGATCACGACATAAGTCGTTTTAAATCTGTTTTATTAGTCGACAAAAGCATTAATTGTGAACGAAATGTGTGTCTAAACATCAAGATTTGTGCTCAAATTAAACAAATGGGAGTAATTTTCAGCCATTTGAAGTTGTTGGTCGCGGTAGCAAGACCCAACTTCAAGTGGGTGTAAAATAAAAATAAAAAATTAGCAGGTTAAGTGTTAATCAGGGGTTTGGCCTTTTCTAGAGTAATTACTTGATGTTGTTTTATTAGATCTCATTATCTTCAGATAATAAACATCATGTTACACTGATAAGCATGTATGTGTGTTTTAATTATTTATTAATGAAATAACATTATTCTCACTTGCATAATAAGATAAAAACAACATTATACAAATAAAACTTTAATTTTTTTATCCCCACACCAATCATCAATAAATAACTTCATGTTGCTTTTCATGGCTAAGGAGAGTTCCAAAGTGAAACGTAATGTTAGAAATGGACTCTCTATACCCAACTTAGTCTAAAATTCCCTTTTTTATTAGTCAAACCAGACCCACAAATCAAAATATTAAATTTGCTTGTCAATTTTGTTACTTACGGCTGCCATCTTGAATTTCAAGGGCAAGAAATTGCTTAAGGTAAAAGGAACACCATTTAAAGTAGGCCTACCTAAAACTACCACGAAACTGAGCTATTATAAAGATGGTTATATGATAAAATATTTCAGTGTTACCTGTACAGAATTAAAGTGTTATATTTCCAGACAAAATTATATCTAATTGTCTGCAAGTATAATAATAATAATAATAATAAAATCTTTATTTAAAAAGGGTAAACCCAATGAGCATTTGCCCATCTTCCTTGGGGCCCTCAAACATTCAAAAATACAAAATACATAATACATAAGTAATAATGAATAAAGTAATAATATATATACAGCATAATCAGAAAAGAGTCTTTAAAACATGTATATGTACTGCCGTGCAAAGGCAAAAAGCAGCATCTGCTTACTATACAAATAAGCATATACTGCCTCTTGTCTCTGCAGAGCAGTGTAAGCTATGTACAAGCAATAATGATAATATATATACAAAATTGAATAACATAGTTGTTGAACAATATATGCTACATTGTATCGGCGAATTACTTAATATTAGCTATATTTATTTTCTTCTAAAACTTTTTTAATGTACAAGTTCTTGAATTTGGTAAATGTTTTTGAAGATTTTATGTTTTCTGGTAAGGCATTCCATATAATTACGCCTGTGTATGATAAGGATTTATGATGTGTTCTAGGAACGAATAATTTTTTATTGGCTGAAGATCTAAGTGAATAATTCGAATGGTCTTTAATATTAGTAAACATAGTCTGTATATATTGAGGCGCATTACCATTAACTGCTTTATAGACAAGACTAACCTGCCTAAATTTTACTATTTCATTAAACGGTAACCATTTTAGCTGTTGAAACATTTGTTTACTTGGGGTTAAGGGAGGTGCTTCTAATATTAATCTTGCTGCTTTATTTTGGATTTTAATGATTTTAGTCTGATTTTCTTTCGAGCAGATACCCCAAAGTGAGCTACAATATTCAATGAGTGGTTTAACATAATAATCATAATATTTAATCCTGGTTTCTAATGGCAAGTATTTTCTAATCGTTCTGAACAGGAATAAACGGTAGGAGATACACTTTTTGACCTGAGCGACCTGCATAGTCCAGGAGAGAGTATTGTCTACATTAACCCCTAGTAGTTTTGTACTGTTTACTTCATCAATTATAGTATTACCTATTTTTACATTTGCTGAATTGCAATTAGTATTTATCTGAACAGATTTCTCTCTATTAGATATAAATAAGGTTTTAGTTTTTTCAATGCTAAGTACCATTTTGTTTTGAAGACACCATGTATCCAAACTGACTGCACATTCTTGTAGTTTTTTAATTATTTTATCTTTGGTTTTGTGTTCAACACTCTCAACTGCATCATCTGCGAATAGGTTGATGTCACTTAAGTATTTTTCTAGAGATATATCGTTGATGAAAATAATAAAAAGTAGTGGGCCCAGGATCGATCCTTGGGGTACCCCTGATTTTATATTTAATGGGTTTGATTTTGTACCATTAATGACTACAAACTGTTTTCTATTTCTAAGGTAAGATTCAAACCAGTTTAACGCTACGGAACTACATTTGTAAAGTTTAAGTTTTTTAATCAAGATATTATGATCTACTAGATCAAATGCTTTGCATAAATCTACTAGCAATAAGCCGATTTCATTGCCTCTATTTAATGCTGAGAGCCACGTGTCTACCATGAGAGTAAGTGCAGTCTCGCATGAATGATTGGCTCTAAAACCCGATTGTCTTTGGTGAAGCAAATTGTAGGATGTCATATATTCATACAAATGAATTGATACATGTTTTTCTAATATTTTTGAGGCTATCGGTAAAATTGATATGGGTCGGTAATTAGAAATATCATCTCTAGAATCTTTTTTATGGATGGGGGTAACGCTTGCCACTTTCCAAGTGTCTGGAAAGCGCCCAGTTTTAATGCTACAATTACAAATCTTCACTATAGAATCCGTTATATAAGGACCTGCTAATTTGATAAATCTTGCACTTATATCATCATCACCTGTTGATTTGTTTCCTTTCATATCTTTAATGTAATTATAAACAAACTGGTGACTAATTAAAGGGATTTCAAAACTGTTATTTGGAGGAACTCTCTTTTCAATAAATTGCTCGAGTTTAATTGCAAGTGATTTGCCAAACGTCGAACTGTTGTTTTTTGCCATATTTCACATTTTTTTACATTAATTATTAAATTTAGTGTTTAAAGGGAGCAGTGAGGGCAGTCCGTTTAAGCACTAGTAGACCCTCATTTATTTTGATGTGATTTTATTCTAGCATTGAATGGAGATGAAATGAAATGAATGGGGTTTTAGGTCACCTCTGTGCACATGTCAGCTGATGAAATGTATGGAGCATCAGCCGACATGTACATCATCTTGTCGACATTGATCCTCATAAAGATCCAGAAAATCATGAATAGATCTGAAAGAACAAGTCGGATGACCTAAAAAGGCAAAGCAGAGTACATCAATACCTCAGGAGTCTTGTGGTAAGATTTGAAGTCAATTTGTTGAAAACTACATGAGAAATAGATGAGCAAAAAAATGGTCGTAGAATAATAATAATTATATTAAGGTGAAAGGTCTGAAGTAAAAACGTCCTACATTGCCCGCCGTTAGGCACTGCTCTGTCGCTTGTTAAAGTTTGCTGATTGCTGACGTCATATCTCCCCCACTCTCAATTTCAAGTATTGTAGTAAGTTTGTGATTGGCCGGCTGTCCTGCTAAAAGTTCCCTGATTGGCTGGCGAATATATTATGAAGAGGGAGGGGTGGGTGTAGACAGACACCTGTGTGGAGCCCAGCAAACACGAGGATTTAACCCATTGTTGTTTCAATA
Organism: Flabesymbios commensalis; assembly: GCA_964017125.1. Taxonomy (NCBI): domain Eukaryota; kingdom Metazoa; phylum Annelida; class Polychaeta; order Terebellida; family Flabelligeridae; genus Flabesymbios; species Flabesymbios commensalis. The sequence goes on along the minus strand of OZ024903.1, from coordinate 4,882,244 downwards.
TTGGCCCACCGCCAACGACGCTGGACCAACATTAAAACAACATTGGGTCAAGTCCTCGTGTTTGCTGGGAGAGCTGTCGGCATTTTGAAACGCGTGTGCCGTCTGTGTCTGGTTGGAACAGGCTACACAATGCTCTGTGTGAAACGTCCAAATTTAAACATCTTAAAATAAAGCAATTAACATCAATTTATTTTTGCTGCACATTGGCCGCAATAGCGCAGGGCTTTTTTATTGTCCAGTTATACGTCAGTGAAGTTTTTCCTAATTTAATGCAGATCATCCACAGACAATAATATTGAATCTCGCGTACATCAACAAATGTACTGAGGAAATGAAACAGGCAGTTATATTACATAAGGTAGCTATGCATGTCACAAATCGACAAAGATGTTGACCTATTGCAAGTGTAATATCTCTGGCAATTAGATGCTGCATATGTATGTCTATTTTGAGGTCATAAAATGTTCTATATTATATAAAATTAGTAGCAATAAATTTTTAACCCTAAAACGCGGAATAATTTGTAAAAAAGCATCGCAAGCAAAGTTTTTTTTTCATGTGACGTCCACAGACGTCAGATTCTGACGTCTATAGTTGATCCCCGCGCTGTAATGGTTAACATGACTCAACATAATGCCTAAAAATACAATATTCAAATTACTATAAGTTTACTTACTAGGCCTACAACATTTTGAAAAGTTGTCTATAAAATTGTGTGCTAGGGATTGATTAGCTTGCTTACCTATTGTACCTTTCACAAAACGTCCATCTACAATTGCAATACATAATCATATTAGTTTCATTGTGTCCCATTTGTCTCCTAGTGTCATGTAGTCTCAGGTATAGATCAACACATCCTACAAGCTCTAGCAAAATATTGAAAAAAAGTTTAAGTCATTGCCTAGTACTGAAATCTTCATGTGAAGCATATGGTAATTATATGGCAAATATATAGTTTCTTAAGTATCACGCTTAAAGCGACACAATCAATAAAATCATAATCATAAACAAATCCAGCAATTTTATTTTCGGTTCTTAATATGACCATGTGATGTCAACATGTACATAGAAAAGAACTACATTTTTTTTTTAATTGTGTGTGGCGCATTTACCAGTTAAGCGAGATATAGAAACGAAATTCCCGTATTTCTTATTTCGGACATGCATGTTCAAAATAAGAACTTAACTGGTAAATGCGCAGCACAAAAAATAAAAAAACTTCTGCAGTTCTAGTCTATGGACATGTTTACATCATATGGTCATATTAAGAAGCCAAAATAAAATTACCGATTTTTTTTATGATTTTAGCCTGATTGTGTCGCTTTGAGAATGCTTTGCTTTAGGTTGACGGAATGCTGCAAGACACTATTGTGTCCTGACCCTTTTTTTTAATCTTTACTCTAAATTGTAATAAATCAGATATTTTGATATTTGTCAATCACTTGTCCAATAACTGGTTATTAACAACACGCACACCAAGTTTGCGCAGGATACATGAAAAGCTTTTGAAGTTATTGCGCCCACAATGTAAAATTAACGACATCAATTGTAAAATGTGATAAATCGACCAATTTTTATTTATTTCAGTTATTGTTAAACTTGCCTGAGAACTGGTTATTAGCAACAAATTTGAGCAGGATACATTGAAAACTCGGCAAGTTGTTGCGTCCACAAGTAAATGTTAACGCATACAAAATTATACTGAGGCTGAATCTGTAACATTTCTCTCAACAATTCCTCTGACATTGCTACTCTTGAAAATCGGTGTATATACATAAACACATTTGTTTGATACTTACGGACATTTCTAAGATTTTCCTTCCCAATTCCTTTCCCAGGAGGAGATCCTACAAATAACCATACATCTTATAATATGTCAAATATGGATATTATGCTTTACCGAAGATAATACTGACCCTACTTGTACTGAATATAATGACAAATCAAATGAAATGAATCGGGCTTTAGGCCACCTTTGTACACATATAAGCTAAACTGGGCCAGGACAACCTCCTGAGGACGGTGAGATGATTGAGATGACACTGTCCTCCAGACACAGGATTCGAGCCCTGGCGGTCTGAGGCCGAGCACGCTACCTCTCGGTCACGGAGGCTCCCCACAATACTGACTTTCACACGTGGATGGGGAAGAAACATTTTTGTTTCTTTCAAACCGCCGAGACCGGGAACCGAACCCCGAATTCTGGCGTGAAAGGCAGCGGTGCTAACCACTACCCTAGGGCCCCCGCCCATATATAATGACAAAGGGCAATCTTAATTGGAATTCAAACAAGTATTTGAATACACTTAACCCTTACAGCGCGGGGATCAACTTTAATCGTCAAAATCTGACGTCTGTAGATGTCAGATTCTGACGTCTAAAGTCGATCACCGCACTGTAAGAATTAACATATTTCTAATGGCGGTAGACCCAACACATAGGTGTTCAAATGAATCGGAAGGAACTAACTAAGACGTTTATGATGATTTCATCTTGAAAACAACAACTTTGGTCTCCATGGTTTTTTAGAAAATTCAGCGTTGTAAGGATTAAAATAATGGGTCTAAGGACCCATTCCACTAAGCATAGGATAATCTGAACTTCCCCTCATTTCCATTTAGATCATTTTGATATCACTTTGAAGTCATTTTGAGGTCAAAAAGAAAATCCAAGGTTATATAACCCCAAAAAGGCACATTCATATATATGCTCCCGAAAAGAGATATGTTTGGGTGAGATTTGGTCAACAGTGTCACCGACCATTTTGGTCATTTTGGCTCAGAGATATGGATGAGAAAGTAGGTCAGAGGTCTTAAAACGCTGAATTTTTTTTCTAAAACCCATGGAGACCAAAGGGTTTTTTTCAATTTGAAATCATCATAAATGTCTTAGTTAGCTCTTTCTGTTTCATTTGAATACCTATGTTATGGGTCTACAGCCATTAGAAATATTTGTATTCTTACAGTGCGGAGATAGACTTTAGTCGTTAGAATCTGACGTCTGCAGACGTCAGATTCTGACGACTAAATTCTATCCCAGCACTTTAAGGGTTAAACCGTATATATACGGTCCTAGCAGGACAAGGGTGATAAAATTAAAAATACAATAGGAAAACAATAATTTGGACGTAGTGTAAAGACTAAACTAATTACAATACTCCCCTGACCCCCCCCCCCCCCCCCAGAAGCTGTACTGATTGCTAGGCCTATACTTACCATCAACAAGCTTTTCACAGTCCATGAGTTTAATACGGTCACCTTCATTATCTACAAAAGCAACAATTTTTTTTTAAATATTTCTAATCCAGTATTCCCGCCCTACACATGCACATTTCTAACACTCTGGGCAGTGATTTTCACTATGAGATGTATACCGGTATCAGCCCATATCGCACTCAGACTGCAATGTACGGCAGTTATGTCATGTGTGACTTGATCGTGTGAGAAAATACAAACGTTGTTCATTTTTCGTGCGATATTGGAAAATACACACATGTCTAATGAATGAGGTGTTCGCCTAAAGGCCCACACCTTATTCATTGGATGAGTGCTGTGTTTTCCCATATCGCACTCTAATGAACACCGTTTGCATATCATATAATTTAATTATCCTATATGACCTGACACACACACTAATGATCAGAGCCAATGAGGGCTCAAAATTGGTGGAGGGTGTCTACCAAAACATCAGGGCTTGTTAAAACACACCACTACATTATTTCTTTGTCCGACATTCTAATCCGGGAATGGAGTGTTATTGTTCATCATGGTAGGCCTATGGTACTATAATCAGTCAGGCACGACCGATTATGAGGGATTTTCAATGTGGTCGGATGTGTTTTAAGTCAGTTAAAACCCTCGGATCTCTACATTCTTAGCTTTGCAAACACATTCTTAGCTTTGAACATGTCCATGGACTAGAATTGTGCCACAACATTTTGTGTTGCTGTGGCAACGAAGTAAGGGTGCTGAAAGCCCCATTTATCAGTTATTTCCGTATTTCTTATTTTGGGCGTCCATGTCCGAAAATAAATCTCGAAATAAATAAGGACGAAATTTAATTTCGGACATGCATGTCCAAAATAAGAAATACGGGAATAACTGATAAATGAAGCTTTCGGGACACTTGCGACGTGGCCACAGCTGCCGAAAAATGTAAAAGACTTCCGCAATTCTAGTCTATGGACATGTTTGCATCCTATGGCCATATTAAGAAGCCAAAATAAAAATACTGATTTTTTTAATGATTTTAGCCTGATTGTGTCGCTTGAAGCCCTTTGAAGCCTGAATTTATCATTGTCATCTTCATCCACTATAAGCCGCGAATTGCTGTTGCAATTCTCGACTTGTAGTGGATGAAGATGATTTGAAGTGGATGGAAAAGTAAAGAAAATTGCCATGCATTAGTAAACCAGTTTCATGGAAATTTTCATTCTAAAAACTTTGGTTGTAGGGAAATTTAGTATGTTTTCGACGATGTAAAATGATGCTTTAATGCATCGTGAGGGCCCAAAGGGTTAATATAATATACAACTTTTAGTCTTCTCACCTTTGAGACACTGCACATAGCTCTGCGATCCCTCTCTTGTCCCCTCTCTTTGACCGACAGCAGTTGTAGAGATCATAATGACCAATAAGCAGTTTATAATCAAGCACCGCATGATCAACTCAGCTTATTGTACTGCAATTTGCGCCAATTGTCTGCAAAGAAATGACAACAAGTAACTGTCACTAAACACAACAGGCAATTGGACAAAAGAAAATTAGGAAGGCTTTCACGCCATTAACCTTTTATGGTGGAGTGTAAGCTGATTGCGGACAGTTGGCCAGATCACCACATATTTATATGGGTTTGTGTATCATCACGCCATTTATGAGTCTATCACGTGATGGGAGATCACTTAACTCTTTCTGCACGGGGACCGTCAAAATAAAGACGTATAAAGTCGAAAAGATTTATGATGGTCATAAACCCATAACATAGGTATTTAAGTGAAGCGGGAAGAGCTAACTTAGCCATTTATAATGATATGATTTTAAATTGAAAGAGAACATGGTTTAAACAAAAATATTTCACCGTTGTAAGGGTAATAATTATCGTGCCTTGCAGAAACCATATAATTAAGGCAATAACGTTTGGGATGATTTTATTAAAGTGATATGGTTCTATAAGTGACCAGCACGGTATTATAATTGGCCTTGTAAGGCTATTAAATCCCTGCTGAGTGTAATTAGGTTCAAAACAAAGTCCTTCAGGGCTGTGCATTGAAGGTTGAGTGGTTTACCCTTGCCAAAAAGTCATAATGGCGGTCACAGAGAGCAATCTCGATCCCAAGGTCCGAAAAATGTCCATAACTTTTTAATGACTTATCGGACTGTGAGCTGAGCATGCGGGCATGTAACTTAAATGTTAGGCCTACTGATTCTAAAAAAAAATATTTTCGACCTGTTTATCGAGACGTCTTAGATATTACCGTCCAAAGAAATATCTCAAGAATTTGTACGGGTTCAGTCTGTGGCTGAAACCTGTTTCAGCCAGTGGGGCTACATGGTTGACCCTCCATTTTTCCGTTACATGTCTCATAAAATTAAACGATTTAATCGGACTTGAATAGCGTTGATGTGCCTAAAAAAGTTGATCGCGTTGTTCAAAAGGAGTACTGGGATTAAATATTGACAATGAATACTTTCCTTTATCAGTTTTTCAGCATTAACGAAATGTTGCTGATTGTTTCTAAAGGTGATCATGCAACCTACATCCGAGAAGATCCGTAACTGTGTGACCACTAGTAAACAAATTGTATTTCACCATGACTGTTGGTGATCATTTTTTTACCTTCAGGTGGTGTTTGAAGGCCACACAAGTCTACAATTGTAATTCTAAGCATAGAAACGGATTCCACGGCACAAAATTAGTCAGAAATGACATTACATTTGATTATCAGATTCTTAGTTAAAAATCATTTTTTTCAAAATCTCCGCTGGCGACCATCTTGGATTTTTGCGAAACACGAGCAAGATATGGCTATTAAGGGATAGTAAGGCCAAATTCCAGCCCTGACATCCAAATTTCTAGCTTATAAATTTTTCGACTGGACTGCAAATATAGACAACAATGCGTTTAGTCAATACCTTCTATAACCTACAATCCAATGAGATAATTATAAACAATAAAATCTTACTAAATCACAGCAATGATTTAACTGGTGAATGGCAAGTTTTTCGGTTTCGCGTAACAAACCAGAATGCAACGCGCACGAGAATCTTGCCCCCCCCCCCTCCCTCTGAGATGGAGTGACTGTCCCGTATGCTACAAATACAGCGGCTGCCCTCTTGTGGCGATCCATAGATGCTGTAGTATCCCGAGGCTAGATATCTAACATTAATTCAGTCGCCACGAACCAAACCCATGTGAAGTAACACATAGATAAATTCTATACCAGAAATGACATATGACATGTGCCTGATTACGGGATTATTAGGTGTTTTTTATTGCGCGCTGGTGTCATAGGAGTCATAGGGAATTTCAGAGAGCGATATACGGCGATTTAGAGATATTAATGCCAATTTTCTACATCTACGTCATGCCATCTCTACCCCAAATCCTAAAATGATAGCCCAGCAAACATGAGGCGTTGAACCAATATTGTTTTAATGTTGGGCCAGCGTCGTAGACGATGGGCCTACATTAAAACAACATTGGGTCAACGCCTCGTGTTTGCTGGGAGGCGACGTAGATTTTTCATGCATGGGTTGACGACGGCCATTATGAGTTTTCAATGGTAATTCAAAATGCTCAAAGATACCAGTCTGGCATGCTTGCTCATGTCAATCTAGACATGTCATGCATAAATTATTCGCAAAAATGGTTGTATATACCCATTTGAAAAATTCCATCCGGATAAGCTATATATTCTATTTGACGACCAGACTAGCGGGGGACCTACCTCTGCTGTTAGTGTGGTGCTTGTGACAAGAATGAGTTCCACCCCCCCCCCCCCTCCCTCCGAAACATAAGTACTTTACGTAGACCTACCGGACCAATAAATGCCTATCAAATACATTTAATTGAGCCAGACACACCTATCAATAAAGTACAAAGTACTTCAGACGCTTGTTCGGAGGCGCAGGTAGGCGACCTATTACAGGCAAATTAACATTTAATATCTCATAACTTTTAAGATCGTCTTGATGACAACATAACATATCTCCTGATACATGTGTGTGGGCTAAAATCCAACCTGCTATCAAGTGAATTTGAAAACTATGTATGGCTAATTTTGACATCTAGCTGGTACAGACAAAATTAGACTGCTACTATCAGATCGACATAACCGGATATGCCTACAGTATCATAACGAAAAAAAACAAAGAAAAAGAAAAGATCATCTGGTGGCGTTTCATTTTTAATAAAGAACCAGATTGTACATAACATAAAGAAAGTTGAAAACACTGATTGTAATATGGCAGATGACTTAGATATATTATGGATACAATTCTGTTTTGAAAGAGATAGATAATGTTTTATTGGGGGGGGGGGGGTGGTCTATTACCCCCCCCCCCCACCCCCGAAAATAGCTCATATTCCAACATAAATTTGTTTGATGATTTAGAATATAATCCAATATATCTGAAAGGGAATGTTGAAAATTGTAATTATCTCATGGGTGACTTTAATTCCAGGACAGCTAAAATGTCTGATAATTTACTCACTGAAACATGTATGGACAGCTGTGATGATTTTGAAAATGAACTGTTGATTCATGCACAGGCACTGACTTTATGTAACATAAGGCCTACACAGGTCTAGTGGTGATGACATAATGATGTAACAATTACAGTTATCATTGTGTTGACTTCTGTAAAAATATGGGGTTATACATCGCCAATGGACGATGTGAAGAAGACTGTAAAACTACAATATGCTAGAAAGCGGTGTTGATGACCGGACGTCTATTAATGCAATTAGCATTTTAGTAGAGACAGCGGATACATTAGAATTAATAAATAAAAGGGGAGTTAATAAACAGAAAAGAGCTCGAAAACTTTATCATAAGCTGTGGTATGACTCTGAATGTGAAAAATCATAGAAAACATTTTACAAAAACTAGACGTATTTACAATAGGAAGAAAACTCAACAAGCCAAAATATGACATGACAGCTAGTATTTAATCGTACAAAGCATCATTTAATAAAGCTTTTAAAAAATATCAGAAAGACATGCAAAACAAAATACGAAATCTGAAATCGACTGATCCAAAAGTGTATTGGCAGATTTAAATAAATCAGCTGACGATCACACTAGACAATCAGTAAAAAATATATCAATGCAATGCAATGATATCTGTTGAACATTTAAAAAAAGTACTACTAAATGACAATAAAAACGACGATGGAGATGTAATTAATAACACAAATATTGACAATTTAAATGTAGAATTAAACAAACCTTTTAAACCAGATGAACTAAAAAAATCTATTCAAAAATTGAAAAAATGAAGCTTGTGGCAATGATCAAGTATTAAACGAATTTTTAAATAGTCCTGTGATTCTATGATTTATGTGTTTACAACATTTTTAACTTGTATTACAAATGGGAATAATTCCAGAAGAGTGGTGTTTCAGTAATATTATACCTTTGTACAAGAACAAAGGCGACATTTGTAACACTGGTAACTTCAGGGGTATTTCAATTGTTAGTTGTTTTGGAAAATCATTTACCCAAGTCAAAGGTTAGGCATATTTATGCAAGGCTAATTGGTTCCGAACAAGGTAGATTCAGAAAAGGGCATTCTACCATTGACCACTCATTGATTTATATCTCAATAAACAGAAATGTATATACTCTTGCTTTATAGATTATCAAAAAGCTTTCGACAATGCTTCTCGAGCTAGTCTTTGGACAAAATACTAAATAAATACTGTAATAAAGAAACTGTACTAAAATGCCATGTAAAAAATGAACGGTAAATTGTCAAATGTATTTAAGTCAGAGATCGGGGTCAGGCAAGATGATAATTTATCGCCGTTGTTATTCTCAATATTAATTTATCTGATCTTGAAAGTTTCCTTAGCTCAGAATACGGTGGTTTAACATATATTTCCGAGCTGACAGGAAATGATGGTGATCTGTACGAATATGTGAAAATATACATTATTTTCTATGCGGATGACACAGTTATTCTTGCAGAGTCACCAACAGAGCTTCAAATGTCATTAGATGATATGCAGTAGTACTGTAATATATGGAAATTAAATATCAATACTAGCAAAACAAAAATAGTAATATTTTCATGAGGAAAAGTTGGAAGATATCCATAGTTTAGCTTCTGAGATTCAAGAATTGATGCCATAGACAATTTCATCTACCTTGGTATTTAAAGGGACTGGCCCACGCTAAAATCATCAAAAAATCGGTGATTTTATTTCGGGTTCTTAATAGGACAATATGATGTAAACATGTACATAGACTAGAACTGCAATTTTTTATAATTTTTGTGCTGCGCATTCACCAGTTAGGCTAGATATAGAGACGAAATTCCTGATTTTTAATTATTGACAACCATGTCAAAAATAGGAAATGCGGGAATTTCGTCTCTATATCTAGTCTAACTGATGAATGCGCAGCACAAAAATTATAAAAAATTGCAGTTCTAGTCTATGTACATGTTTACATCATATGGTCATATTAAGAACCCGAAATAAAATCACCGATTTTTTGATGATTTTAGCCTGGGCCAGTCCCTTTAAATATAATGGACAGTTTGGCAAAGCTAAAAAAACATGTTTTTAATAAAGCCAGTAGAACTATGTTTTCACTTTAAAAAGAATCTAGAGTGTTCAATTTACCGGTTACACTACTGGTTTACCGGTTACAGTACCGGTTACAGTTAGACCTTTTTGACAAGCTTGTCACACCACAACTATTGTATGGAAGTGAGATATGGGCCTACAAAAAAAACGATGTCATCGAAAAGCTCCATTTGAGATATATTTCGATGGTATTCGGCGAATTGGAACGTTTTCCATTGAATATTGAATGCACATCAAGATGTATTTTATTTTGGGCACGTATTATTTCAGGTCCGGTTTCAAAACTGTCAGTAAAAATGTATACTTTATTGTATAAAAATGTATAATCTAGGTAATTATAATTCACCTTTGCATATGTTTGGCGAGATCAAAGATACCCCGTATATTTGAATATTTAAAAAAAGTTTTTAAAACTAGACTTAATACATTAAAGGGACTGGCCCACGCTAAAATCATCAAAAAATCGGTGATTTTATTTTTGCTTCTTAATATGACCATATGATGTAAACATGTCCATAGACTAGAACTGCAACAGTTTTATAATTTTTCTGCCGCGCATTCACCAGTTAGACTAGATATAGAGACGAAATTCTCGTATTTCTATTTTTTGACATGGTTGTCAATAATTAGATATCAGAAGTTTCGTCTCTATATCTAGTCTAACTGATGAATGCGCAGAAGAAAAATTATAAAACTGTTGCAGTTCTAGTCTATGGACATGTTTACATCATATGATCATATTAAGAAGCCAAAATAAAATCACCGATTTTTTGATGATTTTAGCCTGGGCCAGTCCCTTTAAGACTTGTACAGGTGATGTATAAGTTTGCTATATCGTTAGAATTTTACCTTACTTTTCTACCAATAAAATTAAGACGCGTTTTTAGTCGTTTTAGGTGCAGAAATCACAAATTACCTGTAAAAACTGCATGACATTTATAAAAACATCCCAAGATCTGAAAGAGTATGCGTTAAATGTCAGAAATATATATTTAACTGTCCACTTTTTGTTGATCAGAGACGCACATACCTACCGAAGTATTGTCATATACACCCATCGGCACCCAAATTCAGAAGCATAATGAATGATAAAACTTAATTACGTGATTTAGCGAACTCTATTAGGATTATTTTAGAAAGTGTGAAATGAAAAACTTTAATAGATTATGTAATAATGTAGGCCTATAGATTAATATGTGTAATATTGTATGTTCTGAAAGAGTATGCGTTAAATGTACTCAGTCAGAAATTGGTGATGAATTTCATTATATATTTAACTGTCCATTTTTTGCTGATCAGAGACGCACATACTTACCGAAGTGTAATACATTCACTGTTATTTTCTTGTATTTCTCCATGTGAGGCCTCAAGAATTAACACTTGAGCTTGAACTCTCAGAACACAGCCTTGATAGTCCAGCAGCTACGGGGGGGGGGGGGTAATTTGTTTTTGGCTGATGAAGTTTTTTTCTCTTTTGATTGTGCATGTCGAACACTCATATGGTGGATGCGTGACTTTAGCCGTTGACTTCTCATCACACGTTTGTACCCCTTACTCCCATAGACTTCCCAGCGTTGTCCAAATTGATAAATGTTAACAAACCTTATATTTTTTATCATCATGGTATACTCTTTCAAAATGAGAAAGGATCTTTAGACATTGTTTTTTACTATTTCTACATGCTGATGCAGTGTCTTTATAGACACTACACGGCATCTATCGAATGCAGCATATGGCTTGTTACTACCAGCGTAGGGACTACATTTTGTATCTATCTTTACTGATTTCGATGTTTTTGGAGCAAGAAATGATTGCCCTAAATAAATTGGTATCAGAATGATATAAATGTAATATTTAAAGAACCCAATCAGGCTAAAATCATAAAAAATCGGTTCTGGTCTATGGATATGTTTACATCATATGGTCATATTAAGAAGCCAAAATAAAATCACCGATTTTTTTTTAAGATTTTAACCTGATTGAGCCCCTTTAAACCAAGCCTGCTGGAAATCGCCACAATAAGTAAGTAACTCTTACTATTGAACTCTATTGATCCTATATTTGTCAGCTAATAACATGCTACCATTGATTTCTTGGATTTTTTAAAACGCAAAATTTAAAATGGCCACCATAATATCATCATATCTTCCTCAATATTTAAGATAGAGACCTATTTTTTTCACCAACTAAATTTAAAAAAACGAGAGTGCTACTAGAGTTTTCTCGTTTATCCTTAACCTTCAAGGGCTAAATGGAATAATTGAAAATCCATCCACTTCAAGTTGTTTCACTACCATACATGACGGAAATTTCCGTCGTCATTCGTCAATGAACGTAACCATAAAATGACACAAATTTTCGTCAAATATATACTACATTTATGTATTTTTCGTCATTTGAAGCTGGAAATTGCGTTAGCAATTCCAGCTTCAAATGACGAAAAATAGAACTCCTACACTAGTATATCTGGATCCTGGCATGCACCCCGGCCTGGAAGTCAAAGGGTTAATTTGGACCATGTATTTGCATATCTTTATGTTGAAACACATATTTTGTTTTCAATAGCCACGTTAAAGGCTCATAAACATTAAATCAGTGTAGGCCTACAGATTGATTCAAGCTGGGTTTGAAAAAAAATATGCAAATCACCTGCAATCGGCAGGTTACAGGCCGCAAAACTGTAACCAGTGGCCTGATTATGCCTGCATGGTTGGAGTAACCTGATTACAAGGCTGTGCCTCCGCTGCTGGCCCCTCCGCTGCTATGTCAAGACAAAGGATCCATGTGACCTCGGCCAATTTTGGTGATCTCGGCCCACGTTTTTCCCTCTCGGCCCAGCACTGCAACAGTTGATTCTTCAGTCGATTCCTCTACTATACTGCACTCATAACAACATATTTTGATTGACCACGGCCCACGAGCATGCCAATATATATTTCACCTCACAACTCATATAACTGAAATCATGACCACTCCATGCCAATCCATCAGTCAAAAAATGAACACACCACATTGAATATATATTGTATTTAATCCTTGTGGATAAAGATACAAAACAGTGTTTAAAATCATAACAGTTCTCATTAACAATATTTGTCTCTCCATATTTTGTATGTTGAGACACAGATTTAACAATGTGTGAATTTACAACTGAACATACCATAGTAATAAACAAGGCGCTAACTTAATTGCATAACTAGGATAACTTCTAATTAAAAAAATATCTCAATACATTAGTGCTTCCATGACGTTCACACTTTTGTACCATATTCGAGAGTAATCATACATTATATACTTGATCAGAATAGTATTCTACTAAATTGTCTCAAATTTAAAATTGCATTGATAACACAATGACATAGCATTAGAGATAAATCAAATGACGTCATTACATCTTCAGCATTAAGTCAACCTAATGATTATTATGACAGATAACATAGCTCTTCCTCCGAATAAGTAATTTATTGGGATTTTCTAAATTAAATTACCACTTGGAAGATGCGAATTTTAAAATGGAAGCAACCATACGAAATCCAAGGACATAACCGTGGTGTGAGAAAATACAAACGCAAGAAATAACTTGTCCCAGAAAAAATATTCCCTAGAACGTTGTTCTTTTTTCGTGATATGTGGTTAAATACACCACATGATCAATGAACACAAGGTGCTGACCAAAATGCTCACACCTCATGATTGAACGAGTGCTGTATTTCCCCATATCGTATAATGAACACCATTTACATATTATCTTATTTCAGCAGAAAGTAGCATACTGTTAGTGTAGCCAATAGGTAATTAACATACTGTAAGTGTAGCAATAGGTAATTAACATACTGTGGGTGTAGTAGTAGTAGTAGTAAATCATTGCTTTACGTCACTTTTCGGCACAAAAGGTCTTTTAAGTGACATTATAATACGATAAAATCGTTGTAGTCAATTGATGAGATGAATGATGTACAGATGATAATGTGAGGGTGGGGGTGATAGGGCATGGTGGGTTATTGAGAGCGTTTTCCTTCGCTCGCCTGATAAGGGCTTCTGGGCATGTCTAGGGGATATACCCCCAGACATGCCCAGACGGCCAGAGACTTGAGTTTCGCTGTACAATTTAATGATGAAACTCTGTGGGTGTAGCCAACAGGTAATTAGCATACTGTGGGTGTAGCCAATAGGTAATTAGCATACTGTGGGTGTAACCAATAGGTTTTTAGCGATGCTGTGGATGTAACCAACATATAATTAGCATACTGTGGGTGTAGCCAGGATGTAATTAACATACTGTGGATGTAACCAACAGGTAATTAGCATACTGTGGGTGTAGCCAACAGGTAATTAGCATACTGTGGATGTAGCCAATATGTAATTAGCTATACTGTGGATGTAGCCAACAGGTAATTAGCATAGTGGGTGTAGCCAACAGGTAGGCCTAATTAGCATACTGTGGGTGTAGCCAATAGGTAATTAGCATAATGCGAGTGTAGCAACAGGTGATTAACATACTGTGGGTGTAGCCAACAGGTAATTAGCATGCTGTGGGTGTAACTAACAGGTAATTAGCATACTGTGGATGTAGCCAATATGTAATTAGCTATACTGTGGGTGTAACCAACAGGTAATTAGCATACTGTGGGTGTAGCCAACATGTAATTAGCATGCTCTGGGTGTAGCCAATAGGTAATTAGCATACTGTGGGTGTAACCAACATGTAATTAGCATGCTGTGGGTGTAGCCAATAGGTAATTAGCATACTGTGGGTGTAGCCAATAGGTAATTAGCATGCTGTTGTTGTAGCAACAGGTAATCAGCATGCTGTGGGTGTAGCTAACAGATAATTAGCATACTGTGGGTGTGGCCAACAGATAGTTAGCATTCTGTGGGTGTAGCCAATAAGTAGTTAGCATGCTGTTGGTGTAGCCAATACCTAAATATAATTTTAATAGTTGGCATCTTGTGACGGACATTTCATTTTATGATTTATTTTGCGGACATATCTTGTGACGGACATTTGTTTTTGTGATTTTTTTTGCGGACATATCTTGTGGTGGACATTTCTTTGTGTGTTTTTGCCAACATATCTAATGATGGACATATCTTTTTTTTTGCTGAAATATATTATGGCGGACATTTCTGTAGCTGACGGTCACAACTGGCCCTAATAGGGCCCTATTAGAGCCAGTTGTGTCCGCCAGCTACAGAAACAGACCTATGGTAGTCTACAGCAGGCCCGTGCCCGGGAATGCTTGAAGAGGGGGGGGGTCGAATTTTGAATTGGGTATTTTCGAAATAAGTTACTTAGAGCCGCTATAAAATGCTGCTTGAATTGATATTTGGGACTGGGCATATGCCCTTCGGAATTTGTTATTATTTTTAGCTGCAAATTGGTGAAATATGGTGGATTCTGGAGGATGTTGCTGGGGTAAATTTTCATCTTTGTGGTCACAGGGGGGGGGGGGGGGCGGGTATTATTATACTCGAATCCCCCGAGTTTGAACGTCACCTCATTGCAGCGAGTTCGCTGTAATATGAGTTTTATTTCTTATAAATAGCATTGCAAATCTTCTCGACATCTGTGACGCACGCTATTTTTTCGCTAGAGGATATTGAATTGCAATAATATTGTCGTAAATGTGTGAAAATCTATAAAGTTAATCGTAACAAGTCGCTAAGTTTGATATTTATATATATAACATCGTAAATTCGGCCAAACTATCGTTCTCGACACCTGTGGCATCCCAGGAAACATGAGTCGTCGGGCCAACGTCTCATGTTTGATGGGCTGTGACATACATGTAGCCCGGAAACGCTGTCTTTTTGCCGGAGGATGTTGAATGGGTAATCAATGGTCGTTATTTTGTCATTACGACTTACACGACTGCGTCACTCGCTTTAACTGTACTTAGGTCTACTTAGTCTACAGACTTGCTCTGCATAAAGTAATTCATCAAATTTGCACGTCACCGCTATAATATAGGTTTTATTTTTTAAAAATACCATTGCAAATCTTCTCGACATCTGTGACGCACGCTATTTTTTCGCTAGGAGATATTGAATTGCGATAATATTGTCGTAAATGTGTGAAAATTAGTAAACTCGCTTTAACTGTACTTAGGTCTACTTAGGTATAGGATAAGCCCGAGGAGCGTTACATTCTTAGCTGTGCAAAAGGTCGAGGCCTTTTTCACAGCTAAGAATGTAGAGCTCCGAGGGTTTTAACTGGTTTAAAACATATCCGAACATAATAAGGATCCTCATAATCAACAGCTCGGTCACACCTGACTGATTAAATGCCATAAGCCTAACATGATAATTGATATGTAGGCCTACTAGGTGAACGATAACTCTCCATTCCCGGCTTAGAATGTAGTGGTCGGACAAAGAAAATAATGCAGTGGTGTGTTTTAACCATGGGTATTGGTGGTTAAAGCTGCCTGTTTGGAAAGTCGGAGATCGCGGGTTCAAACCCCTACGTTTCAAAGAAACATAATGTTTCTTTCCCGCTCACTCGTAAAGATTTAATATTGTGGGGAGCCTCCGTGACCGAGAGGTAGAATACTCGGCCTCAGACCTCAAGGGCTTGAGTTTTGAATCCTTTGTCTGGAGGGCGGTGTCATCTCAACATCCTCAGGAAGTTCTCCTGGCCCAGTTTAGCCTATATGTGCACAAAGTTGGCCTAAAGTCCCAGGGTCTACTGTATCCCAGAATAAATTAATGCAATTAACGCCACCTGTGGTACGACTGGCTAAACTATTACATTTCAAGACACTATGACTAACTTATCTGTTTTAGATAAGAATAAAATAATAAAAATAATAACGAAGGGAGAAAAAAACATTTAACCCTTTGACTTCCAGGCCGGGGTGCATGCCAGGATCCAGATATACTGGTGTAGGAGTTCTATTTTTCGTCATTTGAAGCTGGAATTGCTTAAGCAATTTCCAGCTTCAAATGACGAAAAATACATAAATGTAGTATATATTTGACGAAAATTTGTGTCATTTTATGGTTACGTTCATTGACAATGTCGTGGTCGGACAAAAAAACTACTGTTAGAAAAAAGTAAATGATGAAGGTAAAGGTGCAGGTTTATTGTCTGATCAAGACTGAAGGCCTATCATCCGACTTTACATTTCACCCC
This sequence comes from Flabesymbios commensalis, assembly GCA_964017125.1. Taxonomy (NCBI): domain Eukaryota; kingdom Metazoa; phylum Annelida; class Polychaeta; order Terebellida; family Flabelligeridae; genus Flabesymbios; species Flabesymbios commensalis. The sequence continues at coordinate 4,865,296 of OZ024903.1, read as the reverse complement.
CCTGGTCACTGGACCTGCTCATTCGTGTGCCATTTCAATTCCACGGAGAACATACAGTCCTGAAGCCGTTTTGGCGCATTGACCTTATTGTACACATTGCCATCTCTGTCTTACCAGGTAATCATTTCCCCCTGAATCAAGTGGAGCACTTGAGGGTGAAGTGCCCTGACCAAGAACACAACATCTTAACAATGTCCCAAAATGAGGAGAGAAACATGATATTTCTCTACAAATCCTGCACCAAGCGGGATTCTAGACCGCACGGCAGGCAGCGACATCGGCAGAACGCCACGCTCTAGCCATTGCGCCATGCCTCTCTCTTTAATGTCGGATGATTAATCCGTAAAGCGTTACATTAAAATTATATTTCCCCTCCCCCCTCTCGAAGTTGTGTCTCTCTATTCCGCGAGCTACAACTTCAAGTGGGTCAAAATTACTTATATTTGCTTAATTTGAGACCGAACATTTGGAAAACTTGATGTTTAGCACACATTGCATTCCCAGTAACTGCGATTTAACCCTTTAACAGCCAAATTATCAATCTGACTTTTCACCCACTTGAAGTTGTGTCTCGCTGACGCGATTCACAACTCCAAGTGAGTGAAAATTATTCTGATTCGACAAAATGGAGGTCAACTGTTTTCAAATATTGCTGATTGAGAGATCTAAGTTTTTTGTTCAATTTAAAATCATTATAAATGTCTTGGTTATCAGCTCTTTCAGATTCATTTGAATACCTATGTGTCTACGGCCATTATTGATGCTTTTACTCTTTTAGTTCGGGGATCGACTGTATACGTTAGAATCTGACATCTACAAACGTTAGATTCTGACGTATATAGACTACAGACGTCAGATTCTGACGTATAATGACGGTTCCCGCATTGACGGCTCACAATTAATCCGCTAAACTCTCACGTCATCATTTTGTATATCTGAAAAGTAACCTAATCTCCTACACCTAGGGGTTTTAGAACAAAAATTTCCATGGAACTGTTTTAATAATAAAAACATCTTTTTTCATTTGCCACCCACCTCAAATCATCTTCGTCCACTACAAGTCGCGAATTGCGATAGAAATTCTCGTCTTGTAGTGGACGAAGATGACACTGGTCAATTCAGGCTTGAAAGGGTTAAGAATGGCTGAACACGCCACATACAGATTATGCGCTATTTTGGAAACATTTTTAAAACAATCCGTCGACGTGGTCCATCTAATGTCTAATATTGTATTTTTAGGTCGATATAACATGTCACAGGTTTACGTCATTATAGCTTTTTTCCTCACGAGCATACAGTTTTAAAAGTGATCGCTCCACCCGACCGTCACCAGTCTTGAGAACTTATTTGAGGTAGACGGCAAATCCAAAAGGTAGTATCTGCTCAGGTGTACTTTTAAAGTAAGCAGATACTGCCTTTTGGCTTTGCACGACATATTAGTGCACTGGAATCTGTTATAAAATCTAAAACTTGCAGTTTGTTCCATTCTAGACATTTACGACTAGTAACTTTATTGTCAAGCAAATGAAATTGAATGAATCGGTCTTTAGACCATTTTTGTGCACATACAGACTAAATTGGGCCAGGAGAATCTCCTGAAGATGGGGAGATGAGTGAGATGACACTGCCCTCGAGACACAGGATTCGAAATTTAAACCCTGGAGGTCCGAGGCCGAGCACACTACCTCTCGTTCATGGTAGCTCCTCACGATACAAAGTTTTACGAGTGGATGGGGAAGAAACATTTTCGTTTCTTTCAAACCGCAGAGTTCGAGAAGCGAACAGCGGAAACGAAAGGCAGCGGTGCTAACCACTACTCTAAGGCCCCCGCCCTATATTGTCAAGCAGTGAAGACCATTTGGCAACACGCGTATTCTCTATTGTTTTAATGTTGGGGTAGCGTCGCGGACGGTGACCCAAATCAATATAGCGCAAGCCTCAAATAAGCTGCGCAACGATAAGTTCGATTAGTTCATTATTGTTCAAAAATGTCTTATTATCACGAGCGCCTGGCGCGATACTCTGTGTATACAATTCAAATAAATATTCCTCGTCTATGCTTCAGAATTTGTGAAGATAAATTAACAAATTTGAAACGACTGGTGACGCTCTCTGATTGGTTGATCGGCAGTGGAGAGGCGTGATTTCCCTTCAACCAGGGTGGTAGCAACAACAAAGGTAAGATTAATACAAAACTAATAATAATAATATTTTCTGCAGCATAAAATGTGAGAAAATGAATGGAAATTTGATACATGTTTGCACAATATCAGCTAATATAATATTATTACTTTAACAAGTTGGTGATAGCTAGTTTTGATTAGATGTGAAGGATTTTAATCGCTAACATTACTATAGCATAAAAGTAGTAAATCACAGTCCTGCGTCTAACCCTTTGATGAAGGGCTACATTATAATCTGAATTCTGATACATTGGTCATCAAAAATATGAAGATAATTGGTACTAATCATACAAAATAATACATACTGTAATAACGCCTTGATCATAGATTACGTCGTATTTGTAAATGCATATTATATACATTAAAAACTCGATATGGATGTTTTCTAGTGCAGTGTGTATTTTAACTGGTATGTTACTATTACGTACGTAGGTGGTATTTTTGTATCACCTTGCAATGTTTATATCATTTTAAAGTACACAGCATAGCTTTCGATACGCTTGTTAAACCCAGTCAGCCAAACTGCCTCTTTGAATGCAATTCTTTTTTACGTTTTTATCACAAGTCTCTGTAAATAGTTCCATTGTTAAGTAATATTTGTCAATGTATAATTCCATGTGACTATAAATATTTCTTATATTTTTCTTTATAGATGGAGCGACAAGTGGTATCCTTGTTTGGCTGTTTACTGGCACTTCCTTGGCTTCTAAGTGAATTTGTCATCGTGGAAGGTGATACACTTTTACATAATAACATCAAAAAGCAAATTAAAGGTATTGTCAACTGTTAAAATATGCAGGACATAGGTCCACCAGAATGCAATAGTGCCCGTGGCTATAGGCCTAGCCCCTATGCCCATAATAATACTAAATATGCGTTATATATCCAACACTGCATTAATGCAAGTTCCCAAATTATAGCAAGTCCATATATACTTGAGCGACATTCAAGTTAATAATTAATAATTTAGTTAATCATTAGATATAGAAGTTAATAATTCCACCAAAGCTAAAAGCTCTTAGCCCTGGCTCTTATCGGTTTTGAGTTTGAAAACAAACAGACAGTATTACTGTGGGTATCTCGAAACAGCTGACCCGACACTTGTATTGACAGGAGGACTTTCCCTCAATGTTGGGCCAGCATCGCAAATGTTGGCCTAACATTAAAACAGCGTTGGTTGAGTGTCGCGTTGGAGCTGTATTCATAGTCTTGTAATCAGTTAATAGCTACTTGAGCTGAATGCAATCAACCAATAGACCTATTGTATACTGAAGGCCTATACATGTGACCAACGCATGCCCATTCTGGAGATGACTGGCGGTTTACCACCTAGCGCTCTGAGCTATTTAATTTAAATTTTCAGTTGCTTAAAGTTGTATATCGCAACCGCAATCCACAAGTGACTTATAAGGACTCAGGGCCCGTATTCTCGTACAAGTTACGATATATCGTAGGCTTCTGATTGGTCGAGATGGCCATCTCGACCAATCAGAAGCCTACGATATATCGTAACTTGTACGAGAATACGGGCCCTGATTGATGAAACGTAAATATATTAGAATACTACAATAAAAAGTGATTTAAAATTACTCAGATTTGTGAAATTTAACTCCTTAACTTTAGACGTCAGAGTCTGACGTCCATAGATATCTTGTTTGAAGTATAAATAAAAGGGTTGAAAACAGCTAGGGATCAACACTTTAAGGTTTAACATCAATTAGGAAATAAATCCGGTTCCAGAGACCAACTAAATTCACCATCCGTACTTGCTCTGTACACTGGTGTCTCTTTATTCATAGTTCGCTTGTGATTGGCAGGTTTACAAAGCGCTGTCCTGCTAAACGTTCTCTGATTGGCTGGCGCCTATGCGTCAACCGGTGGCTGAAAACTCCGTCGGTCAAATGGGGTATTCTTTGTGCACAATTTGAAATACCTGGTTGTGTGGTCGGAGACAGAACACTGATAATGATTGTACGGCTTATGTAAACCTCTCTGTATATCTCCCAGATTGTGTACTGAGTGCTTATCCTTTTGAATGGACTTTTGTTATCTTTCCCCATGTAGGCCTACTGACCATAATACAATAAAGTACATTATAAAATACATTAGATAAAATACATTATATAAATAACGATCGTAAATATATTGGGAATTCAAGAACACATGCAAAAATTGGGACGTCATTTTGTCCTAGTTCCTTCAGCATGTTAAATAATGTCATTTGAAAACAGCAATATTATATTTAGTTTTCTAAATTAATGGACTAAGCAACAACAGAAACACCAACGACACCACCACCATCACAAACAACAACAACAACACTGGGGCGCATATCATTTATTAAAAGAGTAACTCCACAGTGTACAAACAGCGGGACACATCTGTATCCAGAAAACACTCCGCTCATAACAGAGATAGTGTGGCGACGGCATTCAGGCCAGTATTGTCTCCTCGACCGAATTCGTATAAGCTGATTTTGGGCCGGGCGGAATCGGAGGCTGACGAGTTTGCACTTCCGCCCAGCTCTGACCCGTTGAGAGTCGCGTCTCTCTCGTTCATTCCATTCGAGTTTGTCCTAGCAGAAACACGCTTGTAGTCTGCCACTCGTCTCACCGGATGATTTGGCCTGATGTCACTCTCTGTCGCGAGAATAGCACATGTATGTGACACTGACTGTGAAACGTCAATAAAAAAAGTAATAAAGAATCATCTTTTGTTATCGTCTTTTGTTAATTAACCCCTGCTGACCAGGCAGGACTTAGAAGAACAAGGCTTGGGCTGGCTGTAATTTCCCCGCACCACGAGGCCCAACAATAGAAGCAACTGGGGTACAACTAAACCAGAAACATACATGTAGTGGCATATAGCTTTTAATGTGCTTATTTCCAGGTTCCATAACTTGTGAGGCTGACTACTTGCCATTAAAGACGAAAATTCTGCACGGACCGATTGCTGATTACGGGGACTGTCATTATTGGGTGACGCTGCCGGCGATCTCTTATGACACCCTGCTGAGAAGTGAGTGCGAGAGAGCGTACGGTGAGGTGGTGGATCAGGTGTTCACACCTCGTTCCGCGCACTGCACAACTGATCCAGAGATGCAGACGGTCAAGGTACAGGTGGATATGTGCTGCCCAGGTGTGTATGTGTACACAATACTGTAATATTCCTTATATAATGCATAAAGCCAGGTAGTAGATTGTGTGTACACTCCTGGTACCCCTCACTTCATCACTGATCTAGAGACACAGGCAGTTAAGGTACTGGTGGATATGTGTTGTTTAGGTGGATATGTGTACACATTACTGTAATATTCATTTCTGCAATCACTGATGGAGTTCACCATGAGACGTACACCGGGATGAGGCCATCCCAGCATAGTTTCCTCGCAACACACAAATGAAAATTGTATTTAATGTAAATAAAATCATTCTCATATCATTATCGTTTTATTTTAATTAAACTTCATGTTCCAAATACTAGAATCTATCAAAGATTATTATTTGTATTCCCATGTGCTTCAGACATGGAAAAGAGAACAACATTTTTATAATCATCTCAGCACGGGGACCGATTTTAGACGTCAGAATCCGACGTCCATAGACGTTAAAATCTGACATTTATTGACGTACGTCTATTGACGTCAAAATATGATATCTATAGATGTAATATTCTAACGTCTAAGGTCGGTCCCAGCGTCGTAGACTAAATACAACTCGACATTAACCTTTAACCCCTATAACTCTTGAATATCTTTGTATAAACTATAGAGACCGAAGGGTTTTTTCAATTTGAAATCATTATAACTGTCTTAGTTAGCTCTTTCCGCTTCATTTGAAAACCTATGCTTTGGGTAGGCGATTATATATATTTTACTCTTTCAGTGCGGGGATCTACTTTAGGCCTCAGAATCTGACGTCTATAGACGTCTGAATCTGACGTGTATAGACGGATGTGCTTAAACGTCAATATTTACAAATGTTCGGTCCCAAAAAAACAAATATGGATAATTTTTAACCACTTGAAGCTGTGTGTTGTGGTAGCGAGACACAACTTCAAGTGGGTGAAAATTTAGATTATTTTATTTAGCTCTCTAAGGGTTAAAAATAATGTTGTTTTAGGTGATGTCATCAAACAGGAGGAGCCCCGCTGTTACGAGTGTAAAGACACCAAGGCAAAGAAAGAACAGGAAGGAGGATGTGAAAAGATTATCGCATGTAAACAGGTGAGATACAACAAGAAACGTGGTCTACGAAATAGTCATAGTCTCAGGTAACTCACATTGATGAACAGTTGGAGCGATGGAGCTAGCAGTACCAGAGATTGTTCATACAGTATTAACAATCTCTGAACAATCTCTAGTACTGCAGCAGGTAGGCCTTTTTACGAAAACAGCTTAGTTTTCATGACAGTGGGGCAGAAAGAGTAACATTTGTTTTTGAGTCTAAAATCAATCATTGGGGTGTCTAGTCAGAACCATGTAGTGCCAAGGTCAGAAGTGTGAAAGTGTGTGCGACTTGCTCAAGGCGCCATTTTTCAAGATGGTCGTCATTTTATTATTGACATGATTAGGTGATCATATTTAAAAATATATTGTTAGTGAGACCATACGAGCTACAGCGCACCCTCTCTCCCGCAGGACCCTCCATTATTGGCATCATTTTGTTCAGGAACCTCTACTTTCATCATGTATGGAAGAAATTTTCCATGTGCAAGATTTTCAAAATGACCAAAGAATAACCAAAGAATCGATTAAAACTACTTTTGATGGCCAAATTACAATATTTTTGTGTGAAATCCAAGACGCCCACCAAAATGACGAAAAAGTACATACCTTACCACCACAAGGCCACTATGTTTTTTTTTCTCTGTTTTAGATGAGCGCGCAAATTAGATTTAGGCCGCACATTACCAAAAAATGCATGGTTTTTTTCTGCCCAGCGCGCGCATTGAATTGTTGCAGATTTTCGAAAAAAAAACATTTTATTTTGGTGGATAAAAAAACATTCCGGAAAAAAACAATTTAATTTCAGGATTTTTTTTTTTTTCCAGCTATGTTTTTTTTGGCTTGTCGCCCTCATTAACTTTTCCGAAAATAGGTGGAATGTTTTTTTTCCTGAATGTTTTTTTTTTACCGCCCTCTAAAACAGAGAAATGAAAACCAGTGGCCTAACCCACTGAACTTATGAATGAATTGTTAACATACCACCAGGACCCTTCATGAGAAATATCATTTTGTTCAAGAATCTCTTGTGGTTCCGAATCAGCCTGTGAACACATGATATATACTTTTTATAGCTAATCATACATTTGAATAGCCAAGGAATTGGTCAAAGCTTTTTTTGATTACCAAAGTTTACTATTTTTGTATAAAGTGTATCTTGCATCATTTTGTTCAGGGGCAGGGGGCTATCTTGTATCAAAATTGCCAATATGACCAATTTTCAAAATCGCCAATATTCAAATTACTGGACGAAATATATTGAAATCAATTATTGGTCATATCACAAAACATAATATATTATAAACCTATAACCCAGTGAGCTTGGGACAAAAGGGGAGACAATTCACGAGGGATATCATTTCATTCAGCAATCTATCAAAATCAGCCTGTTAACACATAATCTGCAGGGACGAACATGCAAATAACAATATGGTGGTTTTTAATATGAACAAGTACATTGAAGATGTTTTGGCTTTTCATTTTCTTACAGAGAACATTTTTAAGACATTCTCTAGTGCTGAATCATAATAATTTTATTGTGATGTATTGTCATGCGATATATATGCTCATGTTTCCAAATAGATTTGCTGAAAAAAAAGTGAAATCTCTTTAAGAAAATTTAACATCTCTTGTTCTTTAATTTTACCATTTTCGAATATCATCATATATTTTAAAAGACAAGGAATCTTACAAGAACATTTTTGATCGTTTAATTTTGATACTTTGTGTGTGATCCAAGATGGCGCCCACAAAGTAAGTAAGTAAAATATTTGCTTTACTTCACTTTTCGGCCAGTATGGCCATTTAAGTGAAAATTCCAGGTATTACAATATCCCATATTGTATAGTTAAAGTAGTAAAGGAAAGACAAAGCCAATAAAAGCATGATCGTACTAAAATATTCAGTTTAAAATGTTTGATATGATAAGATGACGATGCTCCTGGCACCTATATATAACGAGTCTGATGACATGTTGTAGCGCCTGCACTATAACACAGTTTAATGAGTATAAAAAAAATCAGTATAAATAATGTAAAATATGAAATGATTATAAAATGAACGACTTATCAAGTCACTATATCTCCATGAAATTGGAGTGATTGTGTAAAAACTACAAGTCTGAGTCTAATAATTAAAACATATAATATAGGTTACATTCCCGAAGGAACCGAATAATTAAACCAGCAGGGGTGTCCCTGAATAGCTCAAATAAGGAATTAAATGCAAAATACTTCCTTCTGATGTGCGCATATTTTGCACAACTGAGAAGGACATGTCTTACAGTAAGACGAGTATTGCAGCACATAGGTCGCAATTCTCCTCTCAATAAATAGCCCTTTGTGAAATAGGCATGGCCAATTCTGGCCCTGCATAAGACAATGTCATCTCTTCGGCGTTCAATTGGTGTAAAAGATCGCTTAATGATTGGTTGTACCTCGAACAATTTGCTGGTGACATTGATGTTCCATTCACCTTGCAAAATGTCATCAAGGTAGACAGAGATGTTGTACTTGAAATAAGTATATGGTATATAATAAAACTGTTTTGTCTTATCCAGGGCAGCCTTGGCCAAAACATCAGCCCGTTCATTGCCCTGTATTCCAATATGGCCGGGTACCCAGCAAAAAATAATGTCCTTGTGCCCAGACAAGTAGTGACACATATGCAAAATATTGGAAACAATTGGGTTATTGAGTTTTTGACTCTTAAGAGCCTGCAATGAAGATAGCGAGTCTGTGATGATCATGAACTCCTCGTCACTAATATCCCAGATGTATTCGATGGCAGCTTCAATAGCTAACAGCTCTGCTGTGCAAATTGAAGCCTCATCGTTGATGCGGCAGCTAAATTCATGATCATCACAGACAAAGGACATAGCTGTCCTCTTGTCTTCCTTTCATCCGTCAGTATACACCTTCCGGTGCCTCGGAAATCTACAAAATAACTCAAGCAACATGCTCTGGAAGACAAGGGGACAGGTGTCTCCCTTCCTGAGATCTGAGAGGTTAAAAAGTATATTAGGCTGTTGAAGAAGCCAAGGTGGACATTCTGGTGAGCGTACAACGCTAATTGCGTCGAGCTCCACCTCCATGTCCTCCAGATGGGGTTGGAGTCTTATACCCAAAGGAGGTATAGTCCCTGGCTTATTATTAAACAATCTCTTGTATTCAGGGTTGACAACACACGAGTATGCCGGGTTCTCAGGATTTGCTTTCATTTTCATATAGTATTGCAGGCTCAGCTTCAACCGGCGAGTCTCTAAAGAGGGCTCACCGGTCTCCACCTGAAGACTTTCGATGGGTGATGTTCGAAATGCCCCTGAACATAATCTCAAACCTTGGTTCGCGATTGGATCAAGTACTGCTAAGTACGATCGTCTCGCTGAAACATAAACAATACAACCATAATCCAGTTTGGATCTGATGTGAGACCGGTAAATCCTCAGTAAGGTTGTCCGGGCACCACCCCAATCCTTGCTGGATATAACTCGTAGCAATTGTAATGCTTTCCTACACTTATCTTTCATATATTTGATGTGTGGAGTAAAACTGAGCTTCTTGTCGAAAAAAAGACCAAGAAATTTGACCTGCTCTTCAACAGGAAGCTGTTGTCCATATAGTTTGAGATCGGGCTCAGGCTGTAAACCATTTTTTTCACAAAAATGTACACATAAAGTTTTTGTGGGAGAAAATTTAAAGCCGTTCTCATCCGCACAAGTCACCAACTTATCGAGGCAACCTTGCAGGCGCCGCTCAATTATTGCCATATTGCTTGACTGGCAGTAAACAGCCAGATCATCAACATATAATGATTTTTCAATATCGTCTGGTAAAGCATCAATTATACTGTTTATTTTAACGGTAAATAGAGTTGGTGAAAGGATACTACCTTGTGGGACACCCTCCTCCTGTGGATTTAGTGAAGAGTGGGTGTTGTCTAAGCGGACTTTAAATTTTCTCCCCTTTTAAAAATTATCAATGAATAAGGGTAATCTACCCTTCAGGCCCATTTCATGGAGATCTTTCATGATACCACCCTTCCATGTGGTATCATAGGCCTTTTCTAAATCAAAAAATACTCCAACTGTATGTTGATTTTTAACAAAACCTTGACGGATATAAGTCTCAAGTCTGACCAAATGGTCTGTGGTGCTTTTCCCTTTTTGAAAACCACATTGATATTTAGTTATTATGTTATTGTCTTGCAAAAACCATGTAAGACGATGATTGATCATGTGCTCCATGATTTTGCAAAGACAACTTGTCAGTGCTATTGGCCTATAATTATTAGGATCTGTTCGATCTTCTCCAGGTTTAGGGATCGGGATCACTGTTGCTTCTCTCCATCCATCTGGGAAATCCTGAGATTGCCACAGATCATTCAAGAGTAGAAGCAACAGATCAAGTGATACATCAGGCAAATGTTTCAGAAACTGGTAGTGAATTTCATCAGGGCCAGTTGCCGAATCAGTTGCCTGAGCGATAGATTTAATTAGTTCTCGTTTAGAGAAATTAACATTGTACTTTTCGTCATTATCTGACTCAAAGTCCAATGTGTTCTCCTTCTCCTTGTCCCTAATCTTTCGAAATTTTTCCTGATAATGATCTGGCGATGATTTAGCAGCGAAGGATGTCGCCAGTGTTTCTGCAATATCCGTTTTATTGGTTATTGTGTCAGAATCAGTGACAAGGTACTCGATGGTTTTATCTTTCCTCTAGCCACTGATTCTGCGCAGCATTTGCCAAGTATGTTTTGCCGATGTATTATTATTTAGTGTGGAGACATATGCTCTCCAAGATTGCCGCTTGGCTTCACTGATTGTGCGGCGAGCTTTAGCGTAATCTTTCTTATATCCGTCAAGGTTTTGTCTAGTTGGATGTTTTTTAAATTTTTGCAAGGATTTTTTCCTTTTGTCTATTGCCTTTCGGCAACCTTCATTAAACCAGGGTTTGTCGAGTTTTTTGGGAACTGTCGAGGTTTTGGGTATGCTTTTATCTGCTATATTGTGTAACTTGTCTGTAAAAAGGGCTATAGGGTCATCAACCCCCTCTTCATTCTCAAATTGAGAGATTGTGAGGCTCTCCCCACAAGACTGTTGGAAGGCCTCCCAATCTGCTCTGTGCAGCCTCCAATGCTGCACTCTTTCTTCAACAATAGAGTTGTTGCTCTCTATAAATATAGGATAATGATCACTGCTACAGAGATCCTCGTTGACCCTCCAAGTGTAATCCAAATATAAATCCGGATCACACAAGGATAGGTCAATGGCTGTTGCAGATCCTGAAGCAGGGTGCAAATAGGTGGTGGTATCATCATTAAAAATGCAGAGATTTTCCTCTGAGAGGAAGTCTTTCCTTCCAGACGTGCATGCTTACTCCCAGGAACTGCTGCTGATGCTGATACTAAAGATTATACTATTTCACTCATAGATTTTTATCATTACCCGTCTTTGCCTTTTATAAATATTGCACATTATAAATATGATTGAAAATTATTATTGTCTTCTTTGTCCTCTTTATTCAATCTCATTGGCCCAAAGTTCTATAGTATTAAAACGGAATGTAACGATTTCAAATTGAGCTAATGCTAGCATGAAAATATTATTGACTGGGTTCCGAAATGAATGGTTTTTTATGGAAGTACACAACAACAAATACATTTAAATGTTGGAAACGTTCTGTTAATCAGAGACAAACATTTATAAAAATAATAAATAAACAATAATAATATTAGTACTAGTAATAGTAATATGATAAAACATCACTTATAGAGGGTAAAACCATTTAGTACATCGTAATAATTAGCAATAGGCACTCCTAAAACATTTGTACAAAAAACATAATGGTATATAATGATATAGGATATAATAAAAGATATACTACATTTTTTTGTAATTGTACACTGCAAGACATTATGGACAATGTAAGGTTAAAACTAATACTAGACAATTATTAGTTTCTTTGTATCATTTCTATTATGTATTATTGTTATACCTGGTACATAATAATTAAAGACAAGTATAAAGATAAAAGCTATTCCATGAGGTGTAAATATACTACCCCCCCCCCCCAAAGCCAGAGATTAAATAATTATACAACTTATTATACAATGTTGCATTGTAGTACAAAAAGGCACTCTGGAAAGTGAATTTTTCTAGAACCCATTTGTTATGTTCTTGAAAAGCTATGTTACTATGTTAAATTTATATCTAGAGTCTGTTCATACTAAGTCGCTATAATGTGTATGTCACTGGTGTGATTGGGGTCAGAAATCTCAAGCATTTTGTTATTGCTGTCTGCCGTTTTAGGCAGAGTCCTGCTACTCCAGGGTGACAAAAGACGAGATGGTGGAGAAAGGTTGCATGAGTAACTCTCTCTGTCAATACTGGCAATCCCACTCTGAGAACTGTAAGGGCAGCCTGAGCACAGATCCATTCTGTGTCAGTTGTTGTGAAAACACGTTACTGTGCAATGAAAAACAAAATACACCCAAACTGGAACCCATCAATACAGGTAAGTGGAGATATGGATTTTTCATTCTGCAACTGAATTATATATAGATCGCCCATTTAGATATGAAAGAGGGTATTTGCCACTTTGTGGCAGAGACATCAGTGGTGTGGTGAATGACAGTGTCTCAAAAGCAATATTGTGCTGTTTAAACACACATTTCATTCCAATTAATAAGAATTTGATTGCCTAATGAAACAAGTTTAAAATGATTATTGTCATGATTAGCATTGGAAGAGTGAGGGGGTTCTCAATTAGGACGACATAATATCTAAGTCACCTGTGTAGCTGGGGAAGTTTATAAAAATCAAATACCATACCATAGATAATTGCTCTGACTTGTAGGAGAATAATCGTTAGAAAAAACACAACTCTGAAAATTAGGTAGGCATGTTGTTCATTTTTCATGCGATTTGTGAATTAGGTGTTCAATATTTGATATAGTTGATCAGCTTTGAACCCTCAGTCTGAATAACCATGCAATGTAATGCAGTGGTGGCCGTGCAATCCCACTGCATCCACATTTCGAAAAACAGTAATTAATCATGACAGACAGACAACACAACACAACACAGCAAATCACAGCGCAGTACGGTACAATGTAGTACTATACAGTTCAGATGTAAGATTTATACGTCTGAAGAATAACACCTTATTCATTTGACGAGTTCTGTATTTTATACTATTTTTCTTATATAGTAGTATTTGGATTGGCTCAAGGCTCACTCGTCGTTCATTGTATCATTGGATGACAGACAGACAGAACGACAAACAAAAATAATACAATGTACAAAATATGAGCAGAAATTTCTTAGCCCGGGGATTCTCACTAAAACCATGTGGTCAATAGGTGTAAAAACTGTACACAATAAGTATAAAAATAATAATTCTCACACATTTGCTGCAGATATGTTTAAAAATAGCAGTGATAACATTTTTTAAAACAATAGTATACAAAATTAGATTATATTGAGTGTTGTTTTTCCTCATATCGCACTCAAATGAAAACTGCTAGCATATCATCTCTGCTTAAATCTGAGCCATGATGCGTTACATTTAGACTATGTTCAATCTAGGTGGAAGTTGTGGTGGAGACTCTGGAATCAACCCCTGTCGGCACGGAGGTGTATGTACGGAGGACCCCCAGGACCCTACCAAATACAACTGCACCTGCATAGAAGGGTACACTGGAGACAAATGTCATGTCCGTAAGTCCTGTTTAAGAAACATCGCAATTTAGTCTTGAGATCATAGATAGTTTTAATGTGCAGTCTATCATAAGTTTTAACTCTTATAGCGATTAAATCAATTTTCCCCCAAGTCGTGTCTCGCTACGTGACCCATGACTTCTAATGGGTGAACTTTAATCAAATTTTTAAACATTTTATTCTCAATACCTGTCATTTAACCTGATAATAAAGCAGTCATGCTCAACATTTTAAGATTGTCCTGTGGTTTTTTTAATATTTGTGAAACCATACCTTGTATAGGAAAATTTAGGCCTATATGTGTCAAACCACACCTTGTATGTGTTAAACTGTAGTCACAAGCTCCAGTGGTGTTATCACTACTTTGGAAATTAAGGCTCCTGAAACATAATTTGCAACAGCTGTATACTGTCCCCTGATGTACCAGTTACCAGGGATAGATGCGATGTTTAGAGGAGCTGTGATATATTAGAATAAAAATGACAATAATTTCTGAGAGGAAAACTTCATGTTAGATTAAAATTCACTCATTATAACCGTAGTAATACACTATACAAATGGAAGATGTGCCTCGTTATATATTTGCCGGGTTTCTTAGAAGTTGTCTCGACCTGTTCCCGTCTACCATGTTTATAAAATGTTTTATGTATTTGGTGAATAATTGATAATTATGTTGTAGGAATTTGATAGTTTTATTTGGAAAGTCAAATCAAGAAATAATTAAATGAAGATTTACTTTTCTGATACTAGCTTTATATATGTAATTAAAAAGCATTTAAGCAATTACACTATTTCGTAAGCTGTTTATTATGCCATAATTTACCTTTTTACATCTTTTTTTTTAGCGGTGTGTCACAGCAGACCATGTGTGAACGGGGACTGTGAGATATCTGAAGTCCCTCCATACTACAGGTGTCACTGTGACCTCGGCTCCAAGGGTGTAAACTGCGATGAAGGTGTGTACGTAACAAGTTTCCTCCTCCTCCTCCTCATTAATTGTATTATAAATTGGAGAAACACTTCAGTACAAAATATGTAGTTCTTCACTAAATACAACTTTAATGGGAAGAGTGCTTTATGAGTATGAATTTTAACCTATTGGGATCGATCACTTGGATGTGGGTTTATAATGATAGGTTGCGGGAATTTTTATCTTGATGGTTTTAGCTGTTGATGTACAACGCATTTGAAAAGTTTAACACCAGTCAACATGAAAGCCGGGGCAAGCGCTGCCTGCATGCCGAAACAAAACTAGGTCTAAAAATTGTATCCTGTCACTGTTCCAGCTCCCAGCCAAAGTCACACATTGACTTATTGTGATCTATACTTCAGTTATTTCGCTGAAATCACCTAACCAAAACTTAAAGAAAGTGATAGTTTTCCCACTTAGTGTCGTATCCCGGCAAACACGAGACACTGAACCAATGTTGATTTCTTTGTATTGATTGTGGATATACGTTTTTCTTTGTATTCCAGACGTTCCCACATGTGACGATACTTTCTGTAACAACAATGGCCGCTGCTTGGATTTGTCTGCGGAAACGACAGAAACAGACGACTTCCGCTGTCTCTGTAACGATACCTACGTTGGTTCGACATGCGAAGAGATAGGTGAGTGAGGAAATTTAACAGCGAAAGCACTAAATATGGGCGAAATGTAATCATAACATTTGAATATTGATGTTTATCCCTTAAAGCGCTGAAATACTTTCGTATAAACTATGGAGACCAAAGGGTTTTTTCAATTTAAAATCATCATAAATGTCTTAGTTAGCTCTTTCAGGTTCATTTGAATACCTATGTTATGGGTGTACGGCCATTATAAATATGCTTACTCTTACAATCTGACGTCTACAGACGTCAGATGCTGACGACTAAAATCGTTCCCCACGCTGATTTGATCGGCTACTAAAACAATTTCAAAATGATTATAGTCATTGCTAGCAAGGTAGTATCTAAGTAAGTAAGTAAAATATTTGCTTTACTTCACTTTTCGGCCAGTATGGCCATTTAAGTGAAAATTCCAGGTATTACAATATCCCATATTGTATAGTTAAAGTAGTAAAGGAAAGACAAAGCCAATAAAAGCATGTTCGTACTAAAATATTCAGTTTAAAGTGTTTGATGACGATGCTCCTGGCACCTATATGTAACGAGTCTGATGACATGTTGTAGCGCCTACACTACAACACAGTGTAATGGGTATAAAAATATCAGTATAAATAATGTAAAATATGAAGTTATTATAAAATGAACGACTTATCAAGTCACTATATCTCCATGAAATTGGTGTGATTGTGTAAAAACTACAAGTCCAAGTCTAATAATTAAAACATATAATATAGGTTACATTTCCGAAGGAACTGAATAATAAAATCAGCAGGGGTGTCCCTGAATAGCTCAAATAAGGGAATTAAATGCAAAATATTTCCTTGTGATGTACGCATATTTCGCACAACTGAGAAGGACATGTCTTACAGTGAGACGAGTATTGCAGCACATAGGTCGCAATTCTCCCCTCAATAAATAGCCGTTTGTGAAATAGGCATGGCCGATTCTGGCCCTGCATAAGACAACGTCATCTCTTCGGCGTTCCATTGGTGTAAAGATCGCTTAATGATTGGTTGTACCTCGAACAATTTGCTGGTGACATTGATGTTCCATTCACCTTGCAAAATGTCATCAAGGTAGACAGAGATGTTATACTTGAAATCAGTATATGGTATATGATAAAACTGTTTTGTCTTATCCAGGGCAGCCTTGGCCAAAACATCACCCCGTTCATTGCCCTGTATTCCAATATGGCTGGGTACCCAGACAAGTAGTGATACATATGCAAAATATTGGAAACAATCGGGCTATTGAGTTTTTGACTCTTAAGAGCCTGCAATGAAGATAGCGAGTCTGTGATGATCATGAACTCCTCGTCACTACTATCCCATATGTATTCGATGGCAGCTTCAATAGCTAATAGCTCTGCTGTGCAAATTGAAGCCTCATCGTTAATGCGGCAGCTAAATTCATGATCATCACAGACAAAAGACATAGCTGTCCTCTTGTCTTCCTTTTATCCGTCAGTATACACCTTCCGGTGCCTCGGAAATCTACGAAATAGCTCTAGCAACATGCTCTGGAAAACAAGGGGACAGGTGTCTCCCTTCCTGAGATCTGAGAGGTTAAAAAATATATTAGGCTGTTGAAGAAGCCAAGGTGGACACTCTGGTGGGCGCACAACGCTAATCGCGTCGAGATCCACCTCCATGTCCTCCAGATGGGGTTGGAGTCTTATACCCAAAGTAGGTATAGTCCCTGGCTTGTTATTAAACAGTATCTTGTATTCAGGGTTCACCACACACGAGTATGCCGGGTTCTCAGGACTTGCTTTCATCTTCATATAGTATTGCAGGCTCAGCTTCAACCGGCGAGTCTCTAAAGAGGGCTCACCGGTCTCTACCTGAAGGCTTTCAATGGGCGATGTTCTAAATGCCCCTGAGCATAATCTCAAACCTTGGTTCGCGGATTGGATCAAGTACTGCTAAGTACGATCGTCTCGCTGAAGCATAAACCATACAACCATAATCCAGTTCGGATCTGATGTAAATCCTCAGTAAGGTTGTTCGGTCACCACCCCAATCCTTGCTGGATATAACTCGTGATAATTGTAATGCTTTCCTACACTTATCTTTCATATTTGATGTGTGGAATAAAACTGAGCTTCTTGTCGAAAAAAAGACCAAGAAATTTGACCTGCTCTTCAACAGGAAGCTGTTGTCTATATAGTTTGAGATTAGGCTCAGGCTGTAAGCCATTTTGTTTACAAAAATGTATACATAAAGTTTTTGTGGGAGAAAATTTAAAGCCGTTCTCATCCGCACAAGTCACCAACTTATCGAGGCAACCTTGCAGGCGCCGCTCAATTATTGCCATATTGCTTGACTGGCAGTAAACAGCCAGATCATCAACATATAACGACTTTTTAATATCTTCTGGTAAAGCATCAATTATACTGTTTATTTTAACGGTAAATAGAGTTGGTGAAAAAATACTACCTTGTGGGACACCCTCCTCCTGTGGATTTAGTGAAGAGTGGGTGTTGTCCAAACGGACTTTAAATTTTCTCCCCTTCAAAAAATGGTCAATAAATAAGGGTAATCTACGCTTCAGGCCCATTTCACGGAGATCTTTCATGATACCACCCTTCCAGGTGGTATCATAGGCCTTTTCTAAATCAAAAAATATTCCAACTGTATGTTGATTTTTAAGAAAACCTTGACGGTTATAAGTCTCCAGTCTGACCGAATGGTCTGTGGTGCTTTTCCCTTTTTGAAAACCACATTGATATTTAGTTATTATGTTATTGTCTTGTAAAAACCATGTGAGACGATGATTGATCATGCGCTCCATGATTTTGCAAAGACAACTTGTCAATGCTATTGGCCTATAATTATTAAGATCCGTTCGATCTTTTCCAGGTTGAGGGACAGGGATCACTGTTGCTTCTCTCCATCCATATGGGAAATCCTGAGATTGCCACAGTTTATTTAAGAGTAGAAGCAACAGATCAAGTGATACATCAGGCAAATGTTTCAGAAACTGGTAGTGAATTTCATCAGGGCCAGTTGCCGAATCAGTTGCCTGAGCGATAGATTTAATTAATTCTCGTTTAGAGACATCAACATTGTACTTTTCGTCATTATCTGACTCAAAGTCCTATGTGTTTTCCTTCTCCTTGTACCTAATCTTTCGAAAGTTTTCCTGATAATGATCTGGCGATGATTTTGCAGCAAACGATGTTGCCAGCGTTTCTGCAATACCCGTTTTATTGGTTATTGTGTCAGAATCAGTGACCAAGTACTTGATAGTTTTATCTTTCCTCTTGCCACTGATCCTGCGCAACATGTGCCAAGTATGTTTTGTCGAAGTATTATTATTTAGTGTGGAGACATATGCTCTCCAAGATTGACGCTTGGCTTCACTGATTGTGCGGCGAGCTTTAGCGTAATCTTTCTTATATCCGTCAAGGTTTTGTCTAGTTTGATGTATTTTAAATTTTTGCAAGAATTTGTTTTCTTTTGTCTATTGCCTTTCGGCAACCCTCATCGAACCAGGGTTTGTCGATTTTTTGGGGAACTGTCGAGGTTTTGGGTATGTTTTTATCTGCTATATTGTTCAACTTGGCTGTAAAAAGGGCTATAGGGTCATCAACCCCCTCTTCATTCTCAAATTGAGAGATTGTGAGGCTCTCCCCACAAGACTGTTGGAAGGCCTCCCAATCTGCTCTGTGCAGCCTCCAATGCTGCACTCTTTCTTCAACAACAGTTGTTGCTCTCTATAAATATAGGATAATGATCACTGCTACAGAGATCCTCGTTGACCCTCCAAGTGTAATCCAAATATAAATCCGGATCACACAAGGATAGGTCAATGGCTGTTGCAGATCCTTAAGCAGGGTGCAAATAGGCTGTGGTATCATCATTAAAAATACATAGGTTTTCCTCTGAGAGGAAGTCTTCAATTATCTTGCCTCGTGGGTTGATGTCCCTACAGCCCCACATTGTATGGTGCCCGTTAAAATCGCCCAGTAGCATGAAGGGCTTGGGCAATTGTTTTACCAGCTGCCTCAATTCCACAATATCTACTGGGCGGTTTCGCGGTAAATAAACAGAGCATATCGTCATTGGCCTATGACAGTTAATGTTAACCGCCACAGCCTGAAGTTTGTATTCAGCGTGATCTAAGTACATGTGCTCTTAAACAGAACCTGGCTCGTGTGGTACAGATGCCGAAGCATCGAGGCGTTCTATCACTTTGAACAAGTATACCCGAAATACAACAAAATCATGTGAAGAACTGTCTGACTTCGTGAAGGTGAAGTATGCTACACACAGGTTAGGGGGTGAGTGTATCAGACACATGAGTGAGGAGTACGGTGTGGACCAATACGTGGAAGGTGTGGACGGAGATACGTATAATGCCCATGCCTTTATCTACATGCACAATTGTGAAAGGAGCATAGATACGACGCGGTACACTCTACAAGTCTGCTGCTTACGTAAGTCCCTAACAACGCCAGTGGCGGATCCAGGGGGTGTCAGGGGATCCTGGCCTCTTCTTTTTCCAAAACTGAATTGACTTGACATTGATCGAAATTGTCGAAATATCCGTAGGCCGATTTGACACTCAAACTTCACTATCGTGTTGCCTTAGCTTGAGTAAGTTTTTTCCAAACAAAATATATATTTATCATGGTTTGTCAGTCTTTCCCACTAAGGTCAAAATTTCACTGGACAGTAGGTCCTGTAAACTGGAAACTTCTACCAGACCAAAAGAAATTTCACCAAACAGTAGTGGTCAATGGCTGATTCTCACCTTGCGAGACCAAAAAACGACCAAAAAACACGGATTGTAGGTCAGATATGGCTGGGTATTTTGATGGACCTACCTCTGTTTTACCAGACATGTCCGGTCGGTCCGACGTTATTGGGAAAGACTGGCTTATAGAATAATATGACGAAAATTAAAAAAAAATCAATATAATCTTTGTTCAAATTTGTATCCAAATGTGAAGTCGATACCTGTACCAAGTTGTGGACCAATACGTGGAACACACCTTGATTTCCCACCTTACGCAGCATCAGTTATTTAAATTATTTAAAATGTCACCTGCATCCATGCCTCACATTCTCATAGTCATTTCAATATAACAACATTTTCCGCAAAAAAATATATTAACACATATTACAATTTTTGTGTATGCTGTCTTGTACATGTATTTCACAAGAGTATTAAAAAAGGTTCTATGTGTAATATCGCTTCTGGGACGATATTTTTTATCGTACGATTTACAATTTATCATGGATGGTGTAAACTGGCCTTAGTTGTGGCAATTAGAAAAGTCGCTAATATCACTGGGTCAAAAAGCAAATGGAATACATAATAGTGTTTTCCTGTATTTGCGTTGCAGCCTGTGCTTCCAGTCCTTGTCAAAATGGCGGCTACTGCATACAGAGAGATGCTGTGGATTTTTTTTGTGATTGTCGTCCCGGATTTTCTGGGGAATATTGTCAAAAAGGTGAGCCCTAAAACAATGCTGTTGAGCGCAAAATAGCACACACATATTTTGGGCATCCATGGCAATCAGATAAAGCATTGTATTTTTATAAAACAAAATGTGAAGCCACGAATTAATGTCTTTTAATGACACTGTACATACATTTTAACTATACACACAAAAACCTTCTTTACGCTCTCAACACCCATATTTGACTTATCATGTTACTTCACTAGTGAATAACCAATGTGAAACCGCCTGTGATGGATTACACTAATAGTAGTATAGTGGAAGTAATCATTTCATTTGTATTAAAGTTTATTCCGATATCAATGCCTAAATCACTGTTACATATATTTATCGTACCAAAAAAAAACAGCCACATAAAATGTCCAAAATGGGGAAAAATCGTTTATTAAAAACAAAAATAGGGCTTTACTTGAAACATGCTGTTAATCTAAGCGTGGTTGTATCAGAGTGAAGCCCTAAGACTGAACATAGGTAGAAAATCACTTGAGAGTCAGTTAACGGGATTAACCAGTGAAAATGTATACATGTCTCCTTATATTCTATGTTTTTAATATTTTAATATTAGGTTGATTCCTATGGGGATATAGTTCAGTTGTGTTTATGGATAAAAAGAGCAAAGTAGGTTATATATTGTGAGGTGGACCCCACTCCAAACTTTCTAAACATCTAAACATAAACATGATAAATCCTCTTATATTCTAGAATTTCTTTTTTTATATTATATAGTAGGATTTATTTTTTAAATAGTAAGTTGATTCCAATGTTGTTTTGGAGAATCTATTTCAGATGCATTAAGTATAATAGGGTTTACTTACGTCCAAACTTAAAGGTATAGTCAACTGTTAAATTACGTCGGACATGGGACCCAAAAATGCAATAGTGCCTGAGGGTATACCATAATGATACTATATGCATTTTATACCTAACGCCACTGTAAGAGCAAGTTCCAAAGTCATAGCAAGTCTATATACCTGAGCTACATCTATGTGTTAATAATTTCACCAATACTCTTAGCTGGGTGTTGGGTATGAAAGCTAACTGACTGTACTGCTGCGGGGAAAACAGCTGACCCCCACGCATGTATTGACAGGAGGGCTTTCATGTTTTATGGTTTAATGTTAGACCAGCATCGTAGATGTCGGTCTAACAGTAAAACAACGTTGAGTGAGTGTCTCGTTAGAGTAATATCTATAGTCTTGTAATCAGGTTGAATTAGTCCAGTTGAATGCTATCAACCTGTACTGTATACTGAAGGCCTACAATTAAGTGACCTACACATGAGAGTTTCGAGCATGACAGGATCTTTGATTGCCAATTTAAAAGTCACAATCAATGTCTATTTGATGTTGCTTTTCAGAGACGTCTGGCTGTACCATACTCGGGGATCCTCATATCTACACATATGATGGGGAGCATTTCTACGTTCAGTCTAACTGCCTTCACACACTGGTGGCGAACCTCAACCCCACAGAAACTCTACCGCCGTTTGTTGTCAATGCTAAATTTGAGTTCAGAGACGGCAATACCACAGTATCGTGGCCGGAGTTCATACAATTGATCGTTTATGAGCTTGACATTGTTATCGACAGAGACAGAGTTGTTAGGGTAAGTGTTTTTTTGTTGATTGTTTGGGATAGTTAGCCTTGGAAACAGGCTGACTGGGCCTTAGCGCTAGCTCAACTTTTGCACTATACTATGTTTATTATCATATTCTCATAATGATTATGGTACCTGCATGATCAATAATTTCAGGACATTAGGGTAACAAAAGCATATTTTGGGATATGCTTAGACTGTAATAATGTATATAGTACATATTACCTAATTATTAATATTATTGTGCTTAGTGGTAAGATGGGTATTTCCTAATATCACACATTATCTCATACCAAGGTTGGTATTGTACCAGATACAGACATTATGACCCGGCTGATACAGCTACAAAGATTTAGAGATGTGTGCAGTATAAGGGTTTGCGTACATCCGTTATTCCCCACGGGAATGTTTTGTCATTGTCTGTCATCTACCTGCTACTCCCTCATTAGTGTTTGATTGGTTCAGAATCAGGCCACATTCATCTCCCGTCCCCACTGGTAGGACATCAGAGTGTACACCCAGCTAAACCGAGGCATTAACCCAATGTTGTTTTGATGTTGTGCCGCCGTCGAAGACGGCGGGCCAACAATAGAACAACATTGGGTTAATGCCTCGTGTTTGCTGGGTACAAGCTACACAGTCGTAACAAAGCAAAGCAATTGATAGACCTACATATTATTGAATCAGATAACAGGTCATGAATTAGATTTAATTATTTCGCCATTGTACTTAAAAAAGTGAATATATACACTGTAGTAGCCTAGACTATGGCTATATTAATCTTAATATTAACTATAGTATAAAGTTAGATGTCATGTTGCAGTTATAAGCCTAGACTAAGGCCACTTGTTTCAATTTCTCTGTTTTAGATCAGAAAAAATCCAAAATCTAATGAGAGAGGGCGGAAAAAAAACATTTAAGAAAAAAAACATTGAACCTATTTTTGGAAAAGTTAATGAGGGTGACGAAATAAAAAAAACATTGGACATATTTCTGAAAAAGTTAATGAGGGCGACGAAATCAAAAAAACTTTTGACATTTAAAAAAAAAGTTAATGAGGGCGACGAAAAAAAACAAGCAAAAAAACATAGCTGGAAAAATATTTTTTATCTCTTTTATCTCTTTTCGGAATGTTTTTTTTATCTCCCGAAATTGACTGTTTTTTTTGGGAAATCAGCAACAATCTAATGTGCGCGCTGGGCAAAAAAAACACACATGTTTTTTCAGTAATGTGCTGCCTAAATCTAATGTGCGCGCTCATCTAAAACAAAGAAAAAAGTGGCCTAAGGTAATTTACTTTCTAAATTGCAGTTCTCTAGTCTAGGCCAACTTTGACTGAAATGTTGGTATGAGATAAAAAGACAATGCCATGGCTAAAGTTGTATCTTCCCTCACATCAGCCCTCCCTAACTGTATTCTCCCTGAACCTGCGGTTTTTGGGCGATATGTGCAAGACTAATGACCCTCTGGAGAATACAACTAGGTCGGGCTGATATGCGGGACGATACAACTTTAGCAATGTTATAATCTATAAATATTACGCTAAGCAATGGTTCCTGTGAACTGGTTCGAATGAACATCAATGGAAGTTCGGTTAGCCTATCTATACACTGTCCCCATTTAAACACTATCGCGTCACGCTGAAAATCCTGCCCGAGCGGCAGTTTTGTTTAAATGAAACAAGTTAACATTTCATACAGGGGGAGGGTGGTGGAAGGGGTCGGGGAAGGCCACCTGCAGTCGGCATGAATCAGCACACGGCGTAGCAGTGTGTAGGCACATCTATTTATTGAAAGAAACTTAACTAAAGTGTTTGTATATCCACAGGTGAATGATACTGTAGTTACGCTCCCATGGATTTCGTTGGACAGAGACGGAAACGAGTTAGTGACAATTTACCTCTCCGGCGACAGAGTAAGACTAGAGACTGATTTTGATCTTGTCCTCGAATACGATGGAGTTTTTACGCAAGTTGTGGATGTGCCGGACAAGGCTCAGGGGAATATACAAGGTCTGTGTGGGAATTATAATGGTGATAAAACAGATGATAGAATTCTACCAGATTTAACTGACTTAACAGATGATCCACAAAGCGATGCAAAGATTGCCGAGTTCTACCGGGTGCCATATGGAAATAATACGTAAGTATTAAACCTTATCCTGCTGGATATATGCATTTTCAAGTAAATTGATGACCAAATAAATTTAGCTCAAATTGCAAATAATTACATTTTGAAGACGTATATGTTTGCATAAGTATATATATTTTTCGTCATTTGGAGCTAGAAATTGCGATACCCATTCCAGCGTCAAAAGAATGAGAAATAGTCCGCTAAAATTCGGCAGCATAATATTATCTATTGACCTTTATCCTGCTGATCACAACTTTTGTCGTTTTTAATCCATTTTATTAGTCGACCAAATCACTGGTAATGGGAATGGAATGTGTGTCGAAACATCAAGATTCGCAAATATTTGTGCTCAAATTAAACAAATATTTGTAATTTTCAACCACATTAAGTTATGGGTTGAGATAGCGAGACACAGCTTCAAGTGGCTACGCCTAAATGGCTTATTACCCACTAATATTCCTTGTTTCAGATTATGCAATGTGATACATCCGCAGATTGAGAACCCTTTACAAGAAATCTTGAACGGTATGTTTTAACTGAAATTATTATAGATATAGGCTACCATTGCATCACGTTAAACATTGATAATTTTATTGCTAAACCAACAAAATACATCAGAGTACTAATAGTGTGATGAACCAAACCATATTCTGTAAATATATAAATCATAACAAGACAACATTCTATAACATAATTTGTGAAGTTGAATGAGTATTGGCAAATATACTGGAAGTTTTTAGAGATGGAAGTAATTGGAGATTAGTATGTAAATATACATTTTATATTTTTCTCCTTTTGTAGCAACCATCTAGCAGATGCTTCCTAATGTAGGGCGCGGAAGATTACATGCATCATAGCACGCCTGTAGTATCCCATAGTAGTCCTTTCCAGAAATTTTGTTTTTTTATTGTTCCACGCAGGATTCGTTGAAAACAATGGAAGTGTTCGAATGCTACACAAAAAATATTAGATGTGCTTGGAAATTTGGATATTCAGCAAAAATTACTTTGAAATTCCTTTAATTTTGACAAAGGATCCGTATTGAATACCCAGCCAACATGAGGTGTTGGCTAATTTTGGGCTCATATTGGGCCAGCGTCGTTGACGATGGGCCAACATCAGCCCCACATTGGGTCAACAATTTCAATTTGCCATCTTTATAAATGTCTTAGTTACCTTTTTCCGCCTCATTCGAATACCTGTGTTATCGTCCATGGTCATTATCTACAGACGCCAGATTCTGACGCATAAACACTGTCCTCGCACTGAAAGAGCTAATTTCATTATCCCAGTAGCCCACATAAAATGCCCAATCTCTCTGCAATTCAAAATCCGCCCATGCACAATATCAGTGTATCATATTTATGAAAGAATTTTTAAGTAGCATTTCTGTTTTTTGTAGAGCCAGACCACTGTGCCGGAGAGCCGTGTCAAAACGGCGGACTCTGCCTCGCAGATCCTGTTGGGTTTGACTGTTTATGTCTACCTGGATTTCTCCCTCCATTCTGTACATTGGGTGAGAAACCACTTAAAACCGTAGACCACTTTGTCTACTTCTGGTTTTATTTAATTCCCAGTTGAGTCTAGCTTTGTAATCTCCAATCTCCAATAACCGTGTTTGATTGGCTAATATAAAAAAAATATTTGGTAAATGCTGAGACAATCTCAATGAGCTCAATCAATATGGCAAAAAATGAAAATTATACCGATGACGTTTCAATATATTTCATTACTAAAGAGTGGATTTTCAATATTTACATTTCTCTGCTGCCTTCGGTGCTTCTAGCCTACCCAAAGTCACATTAAAAATAATCAACCAGGATCGCGTGATTCTCGCCAATTTCTCCGTCAATTCTGAACCAATTTCCTCGAAATTTTGCAAAGGCCATTTTCAAAAATATGTTTAATATTTCCAAAGCTAGAACATTTGTTATCTTATAAAATTCTGGAATTAGTTTTCAATGGGGTTATAGAGGGACGTCGTAATTTCAATTTACTACATCAAATGGTCTAATTTTGTAATATGCTTTATAATTTTACGAAATTGTCAGGGCTGTTAGGATTGGAATAGAAAATAACCTTTGCAAAATTTTAACTAAATTTGTTCAGAATTGACGGAGAAGTCGGCGAAAATCATGGTTGATCATTTTTATTGTGATTTTGGGTTTATAAAACAAAATTACCTTCAAAGCGCTAAGCTATATTATTTCATACCAAGGTGTGTATTGTACCAGATACAGCTTTTTTTACCTGGCTGATACAGCTGTGAAGATTTAGAGAAAGTGTGAAGTGAATATATAGTAGGCTAGACTATTGCTACTTTAAATCTTAACTTTAACTATAGCCTTGAAGCTATAAGTCATGTTACAGTCATGGTGATTTATTTTCTAAATTGCATCTCTTTAGTCTAGGCCTACTTTGACAAAAAAATTTGGTATGAGGTAAAAAGACAATAGGCCTACCATGGCTAAAGCTGTATAGCCCCTCACATCAGCCCTCCCTGATTGTATTCTCCAGAGGGTCATGGATCTTGTATCGCACGAAGACCTGCGGTCTTCGGGCGATACAAGACCCATGACCCTCTGGAGAATAAAACTACGTCGGGCTGATATGCGGGACGATACAACTTTAGCCATGGTATAATCCATAAGTATTGACGCGATCAACACTTGTAGAATTAATATAATAATTTTTTACAGCCAATGTTTAGACAAAAGTAGTACATGTATATCTATACATGCATATTTTTTATATAGCATGTCAATCTAGTAGTACATACAAAGGTGCGAATTTAAGTGTATTGTTTCGTTATAGCTGAAACTATTAAAGTCACTATGATTAATTTATTTGTTTTAGATGAGTAAAGATCTAAAAAGGGAGGGGAACAAAAAAATAAGGAAAACAGCAATTTTAAATGTATTTCCAAAAACATTTTATCGGGCAAAAAAACAGCTCTGGATCAATTTAATGAGTGGATGAAATAGAAACAAAATTCGGACCAATTTTCCTAAAAATTAATAAACTCGATGTGAAAAAAAAAGAGAAAACATCTGAATTTGTGTTGTTTGTCTCCTGAAAATAAACTGATTTTTTTCCGGGAATTGGCAACCAATTTAGCGAAAAACACATGGTTTTTTTTGTAGCGTGCAGACTTAATTTAATGCGCATGCTCATCTAAAACAGAAAAAAACATAGTGGCCTGAGACACATAAGTGACAAATTACCTTGTTTTTTTCCAGCGGCAGACGCAGGTGAAGGTGATTCTAGTAAGTGCCTGCTAATTCATTAGTGCTTAGACAAATCCTCATGAAAAAAACAACTTTTTTAGCCAATATCTTATTACGCAATACCAATATATTATTCCTAATATACTGCTGTCAATAACATCTCCACTAAAGTACAAATGCATACGGCATTACTAATAGTCCCTTTATTATGGTGCTATTTATGCTACTGTATTTTGATATTTGTGATGATAAATAATGATATGTAGAAGGTTATGTTTTGAGCTGTAAATAATATCTACGGCATTGCTAATATTCTCTTATTATCTTGCTATTAATGCGGGAGAAATATGTCTATCATGTATATAATATTAACATGTATATTTATTTTAATTATTTTAAATCATTTATTACTTGTACATATATTTACACCACTTTCTATTTTATCATATTATGCACTGTATCATATAATGTACCGTTGATTTTAATAACGCATAAGTCTACACAGACTTCCCGTCGTCAAGAAATAGCTATCTATAATAATTTGATATTTATGATGACAGCCATAGATGGATGTATCCAAGAGCCATGTGAGCACGGGTCATGCTACGCTTCTGATAACGCCCACGGCTATTACTGTGATTGTGTTGCTGGGTACACTGGTCAAAACTGTGAGACAGGTAAGACATTTGTATAATGTTGGACCAGCGTGGAAGACGTTGGGCCGACGTTGTATAAATGCTGTACAAATGTCTATTCTGCGATGATTATCCCTGTAAACACAATCCATTTCTATAACATTTGTATAATGCCGGACCAACGTCGACGACGTTGGGCCGACGTTGTATAAATGTTATTCAAATGTTTAGTGTATGCTGAGAAGATTATCCCTGTAAACACCAAACATTTGTATAACATTTGTATAATGTCGGACCAACGTCGACGACGATGGTCCGACGTTGTACAAATGTTGTACAAATGTTTTATGATTACCAGGTACTAGGCCTACTTGTTTGCATAATTATAAGGTTTGGCTGTTCGTATCAATTTACAACTTCCCCCTACCCTTTAAAAATAAATTCGAGTTTTTGTCAGTTGCATACATTATCATTGTTATATCTTTGTTATATCCAATACTATTAAATAATATCGTTCATTGTATGCAATAACTGGGATTTGGTTTTATAAGATTGACTGCTCTGCATGTAGGCCTATGGTGTGCTGATATATTAAAAACAAATATATTTAAAAAATAATTGAATATCAGGTAGCACAGCATACTGATCACAATTGAAATAAATATATATATATTCACACGTTTAGAAAAAAAAACATTTGTAAGATTGAGTAGGATCTAGATAATAAACAAACAAGTGCCACCTGTGGACCAATTCAGTACATCTCCAACATGTAGATTACAGGTTATAAATTAGCACAGCAATCTGCTAATATATAACCTGCAATCTACAACATGTAGATTATAGGTTATAAATAAGCACAGCAATGTGCTAATTTATAACCTGCAATCTACAACATGTAGATTACAGGTTATAAATTAGCACATGCTAATTTATAACCTTGTGTGCTAATTTATAACCTTTATTGTGCAACATGTAGATTACAGGTTATAAATTAGCACAGCAATGTGCTAATTTAAAACCTGTGATCTACATGTTGTAGATTACAGGTTTTAAATTAGCACAGCAATGGGCCACATGATCGTGCTTTTGACCCAGTATCGAACAGATAGTCGTGTCGCTAGAAAAGCCCTAAGAATCATCTCTGCAGAATCATTTATGTGTTAAAACAGCCCCTCATTACCATTGATGTTTTGTACACACACTGCTAAATACGACAAAACACAAAACATACATCTCAATTTACATTGCAGCATGTGAACACCAAACATCAAACCAATAATCATGTAGTTTTTTACATTATAGTATGCAAACATCAAAAACAAACCAATCATTTTTATAGCTTTTTACATTAGAATTTGCAAGCATTGAAAATATAACCAATGATTTTTGTAACTCTTTACATTACAGTATGCAAACATCTAAAAATCAACCAATTATTTTTGTAACTTTTTAAATTACAATATATGCAGACATCGAAAACCCATCCAATGATTTTTGTAACGTTTTACATTACAATGTGCAAACATCAAAAAGAAACCAATAATTTTTGTGGCTTTTTACATCACGATATGCAAACATCGAAAATCCAACCAATGGTTTTTGTAACGTTT
Organism: Flabesymbios commensalis; assembly: GCA_964017125.1. Lineage (NCBI taxonomy): Eukaryota > Metazoa > Annelida > Polychaeta > Terebellida > Flabelligeridae > Flabesymbios > Flabesymbios commensalis. The sequence continues at coordinate 4,834,887 of OZ024903.1, read as the reverse complement.
CACATTACAATATGCAGACATCAAAAACAAACCAATGATTTCTGTAACTTTTTAAATCAAAACAAACATTCTTGTGACTTTCTGATACAGAATGCAAACATCGAAATTTTTTTTTGCTGGATCTTACAAAGATATTCTGTTTTAAGCATTTTATGATTTTCCTGGTTAATATTATATTAAGCCCTCCACCCAATGATCCAGTTTATTATACAAATTCACACGCATACTTCTGCTTTAAGGAAACATCTTGGTGCATTAAACTTCATAGAGGGGCAGGGGGATGCGACGCCATTTATTATAGTTAGTAGCCAGGAAAACACATTTTCCCATGGCAGGCTCGCTACTTTCGAGTTCGCAAACCAACCTTGCTGAAACGGTGTTAAAGATTCATACAGCTGCAAAACGGGCATGAGTGGCACCGTCACGTGTAGGCCTACAGTAGCATATATAGAGTACAGGGCTGTAGACATACAGTAACCTACTGTACAGGGTGACGGCATTAATATCATCAACTAAACTGATTACAAGATACTACTTAAACGATACATTGACCCAGTGCTGTTTTAATGTTGGACCAACGTTTGCCGACGCTGGTCCAGCATTGAACCAGCATTGGAAAAATGTACTATGTTTGAGAGAAAGTCGACCTGCTCAGCAAAAACAACACATTTGTATAACATTTATACAATATTGTATAAAGTTATACAAATGTCTTGTGTTCACTGTGTGTCAATACAAGCTTGGGGTCAACCAGTTTTGTCATCCCCGCAGTAATACAGGCAGTTTGTTTGCAACCCAGCGACCAAGTAGGGGCCAGGGCTAAGGGCTTTGAATTATTAACTCATAGATGTCGCTCAAGTATATATGAAGTTGCTGTGATTTGGGAACTTGCTCTTAATGAGGCTTTGGGTATGAAACGCATATTTAGTATTATTATGGAATAGGACCTGGGCCCACACACAGGCACTATTGCATTCTGGGGGACCCTTGTCCCACGAATTTTGACAGTTGACCATACCTTTAAAACCACATATTGGAGTGGAGATTTTCTAGAAAGATTTTTTCTGTTTGATCCAAGTTTTACCTCTGGCTTGAGTTCTGCTTTATTGTGGGACCCTGTCTATGACACTTGCCTTACATTAAGCAACACATGTCTGCTGGCCGGGAATGTCACAGGAAATGTGATAGACAGCACCCACCACATCCCACCAGACACGAGACGGTACATGCATTAGGGTTGAATTATTATTGATTCAACCTCGCAGACAGCGGGCCAACATTAAACTGACATTTTGTTGAAAAATTATGAAAAATCAATGCCTAAAGCTTCTTCCTACATTAATAGGTGCGATACATGGCTGATACGCTAAATTCGGAAATACTCCATTCCAAACAGCAACTTTAATTTTAACATGTTTTTATAATGAACCCACAATAAACATACAGTCAGCAAATTTCATTTGAAATTAAAATTAGTAACACAACGTTCGGCTTCAAACAACAAAAGTAGTTTGCTACATAATTTATTTAAATATTTTGATCTACGCAGGCTCATAAACATGTATAAATAACAAGTGCATATATGTATAACAAACAATAATATTTACATTTATTTTAGATATTGACGACTGCGACCCTAATCGTTGTTTACATGGTGGAAGATGCGAGGATGGTGTGAACTCGTTCACTTGTGTTTGTAGCATGTGTTACAGCGGGAAACTGTGTGAAATTGGTAAGAAAAACCCCTCACAATGTCGAATTATTTTTGTATAAACCATGGAGATCGATTTTTTTTTTCATTTGAAATCATCATGAATGTTTTAGTTAGCTCTTTCCGATTCATTTGAATACCTATTTTATTGGTTTACTGCCATTAGAAATAATTTATTCATTTAGGCGCGGGGACCGTCTTAACACATGTAAAAATAAAACTGCAGACCTATGTAGGCCTATGGTAAAAGTCAGTTCAACTGAAGATATCTCACTAAGTTAACACTGCGATTAAGTGCAATACATTAAAAGTACCAGTATATTTACAGAATTTGTACAACATCTTAACATAATAAACATCAAATTGACATAACTGAAACCTTGACTAATCATCAACGGCAAATTGAAATCGAGGTGCCCATTGAGATGTATTTATTTGTTATCATTTATATATTCTCCATAACAATTATTCGTTCTGTATGATAATATTCAGATCTCCTGAGCTCAGAAGAAAGCGTTAGCAGCTCACCAGAGAGCGTTTCAGAAGAGAAATCTGTTGAACCAGCAAAAGACAGCTCAGAAGAAAGCGTTAGCAGCTCATCAAAGAGCGTTTCATATAATATTAGCATTAGCTCATTAGAGAGCGTTTCAGAAGCAAAACACAACTTAGAAAGACGTAGCGCAACGAAGTCTGATAAAACAGCAGAAGATAGCTCAGAAGAAAGCAGTGATAGCTCACCAGAGAAGGATTCAGAAGAGAAATCTGATAAAACAGCAAACGATAGCTCAGAAGAAAGCAGTGATAGCTCACCCGGGAAGGATTCAGAAGAGAAATCTGACAAAACAGCAGAGCATAATACAGAAAGTGACTCAGATGAAAATGTGTCGCGAGAAGAGAGATGCAATGAATGGATGATAAATTGTAACTACATACAGCATTGCTAATATTATATTTATTGTCTTAATATTTATGGTACTTTTTTATATATTTCTGATGACCGATATGTAGAAGGTAATGTTTTAAGCTGTCGATAATATCTTCGGTAAAGGGTAACATTATTCTCTTATTATTTATGCGTGAGACATATGTATGTCATGTATATAATATAAACATGCATATTTCTTTTAATTATTTTAAATCATTTAATACTTGTACATATACTAAGACCACTTTTTTATATTATGCACTTTATAATATAATGTACTTTTGATTTTAATGACGCATAAGTCTCCACAGCCTTCCCGTCGTCAATAAATATCTATCTATAATATTTTCATATTTATGATGACAGCCATATATGGATGCAACCAAGAGCCATGTGATCATGGGTCATGCTACGCTGCTGATAACGCCCATGGCTATTACTGTGATTGCGTTGATGGGTACACTGGTCAAAACTGTGAGACAGGTAAGAGTATATACTAGGCCTACTTGTCTGCATAATTATACGGTTTGGCTGTTCCTATTTACAATCTTCCTCCACCCTTTAAAAATAAAATAAAATTATTGTGAGTTGCACTCGTTATTGGTTTGGTTTTATTCTTTGCATATTACAATGTAAAAAGTTACAAAAATCATTCCGATATATTCTGTTTTAAACATGCACGATTATATGATTTACCTGTTAATATTATATTATATTTCATGCTCTAAGTTTATTATACGAATTCACAAAAAGTACTAGTATATTTACAAAATTTTCACAAAATGTTAACATATTTAACGTCAATTTGACATAAATGAAACCTTGAGTAATCATCGACGTCAAATTGACATTGAGGTGCCCATTGGGATGTGATTATTTGTTATCATTTATATATTCTCCATAACAATTATTCGTTCTGTATGATAATATTCAGATCTCCTGAGCTCAGAAGAAAGCGTTAGCAGCTCACCAGAGCTCCAAAAGCAAATCACAATGTATCAAGACGTAGCGCAACTAAGTCTGATAAAACAGCCGAAGATAGCTCAGAAGAAAGCAGTGATAGCTCACAAGAGCAGAAATCAGAAGAAAGCAGTGATAGCTCACAATAGAAGAATTCCGAAGAGAAAAATCTCAGCTCCAAGATATCTAGGTCGAGTAGTATATCCAGCTCCAAGATATCTAGGTCGAGCAGTATATCCAGCTCCAAGATATCTAGGTCGAGTAGTATATCCAAAAAGTCAAAAGAAAAATCTGATAAATCGTTAAAGCTCAGAAGAAAAATCAATGATCATATTGATCCCTCAGCAAGTGGAAGTTTACGGTCAATATCGTAAAGAAGTAAAAGTTCCAATATGTTAATGGACAAATTATTATTAGGTTGATCATCAAACCTTGTGCCGTTGAATTGTTTGTTTTTATTTTCTACATTTAAAGCTTGAATTGCTAACGCAATTTCCTGCTTCAAATGACAAAAAATATTACTAATTATGAAAAAAAATATCTGCAATATTGAATTATTTGATTAACTGAACATCCATCACAAACTATTTTATCCGTTTATCGTACTCCCACAGGTTTTATCGACCACGAGACTTGTACTGATAACTTCCTGTATCGACCAAAACATCGAGTCTTACACAGCGTTACAGTTAAAAAGCATCAGCGATCTGAGCTATTTCACAATATATTTGTTTGTATCTGATTTAATAAGCCAAACAGAATTTAAGATTGTTAACAAATATTTTTTTTTACGAAAATGACGTCGATGCACAAACGATTCTAACGTTAGTAGAGGGGTAATTGCGGGCATGGCTTGTCAACAATTCTTTCTCCCGTTGCGAATTATTTATACTGACGCATTGTAGTATAAATATTTTAATTATCAGTTAAATATGTGGGTGGTCGTACGATAAAATGCTTATGTCACTACTTTTTTGGTCGATAAAGGCTGAGATCGGTACTTGTCGCCGATACAGGCACTCGCCTTCGGCTCCGCCTGTAACTGACGACGGCGTACCGATCTCAGCCTTTATTGCCCAATAAGCAATGCCATATGCATATCTTATTGGCATTTACTATGGTTTGAAACTAAACTGCTATGCAACCTTTTCTCTCAGGGGTTAAGAATGTATACTGGTTAAAAGCTCCAGTAACGGTCATTGTGATGAACTTTAACTCTTTAAGCGCTGGTCCCGATAATATTCGGTTTCTTTATTAGCACATTAGGGACCACATTTTAAACATGTTAGTGATAAAACGTGACATCAATCAGCAAAATTAAAAAAAAACTGAACCTTCATTTTGTCAAATCTGAATAATTTTTACCCACTTGAAGTTGTGGATCGCGTCAGCGAGACACAGCTTCAAGTGGTTGAAAAATGCAATTGAATATTTTGGCGGTTAAAGGGTTAATCAAAGCTGATCAAACATGGTAGATATTGCATTATTATGTTAATCATCACATGGTTTTTATAAACCAATACACACATATGGTTTTTGGTGATATACTTTCACAGTAAAGTATTTTTTGGGAGATGTATTTGGGGATATATATATATTTACTCATTTTGGAATGTTTTTGTCGCGGATGGTTTATTATTAAATATCTGCCACTTTCCAATTGGCAGATACACCCTTTCATATCCTAGGGGTCGATATATTGTATCAGCAGTCTTATTTTTCCAGTTGTTTGGCAAGTAGGTTTATGTAACCTATTTGTCAAAGAACTGGAGATATAAAAAAGTAACTTGTCATTAACTATTTTGCTTTACAATCCCTGACTATAAAACAAAATAAAAAGGACTAATTTACTTTTGTTATTTGTCTGACCTATTTTTGTAAGCAATTAAGGTAAATTATTGTACATGATTAAACAATCACAATAATTGTGTTACGAACTCGCATGACAATGACAGAAACAATTTGGAACTAATTATTACAATTTAATATGATATAATGTTATTTTCAAAAACGGAATTGCAACTGTAAACAGCAGGCATTAAAATTCATTTAAATTTTGGTATGTTTAGCAAGAACAGAAAAGTTTGCAAATAATAAAATTATTTGATTTCAATATTTCTTTTTGTTGTTCAATTGCAATGGATGTTCCAAGAAAATATATGGTAAAAGCGAATAAACATAAAACTGGGTGACACGTTTTGTCCTGGATATAATAGTAATAATAATAATAATGATAATAATAATAATAATAATAATAATAATAATAATAATAATAATAATAATAATAATAATAATAATAATAATAATAATAATAATAATAATAATAATAATAATAATAATAAGAAGAAGAAGAAGAAGAAGAAGAAGAAGAAGAAGAAGAAGAAGAAGAAGAAGAAGAAGAAGAAGAAAAAGAAGAAGAATAATAAGAATAATAAGAATAGTAAGAATAATAATAATAATAATAACAATACATCATTTTTATAGCGCCATCTGTCAGGCAATCACAGGCGCAACATCGGCAAATGCCATTTAAAAAGATATGTTTTCAACACTTTCTTAAATGTGGACATTGATGACATTGCTGTTTGATACACCTGCAGCAAATCACGCAAGTAATTTGGTGCTAGCCCATTATCATATGGTGGGGTTCAAGATGCAATCACCAAAATTTCATCTCCCCCCTATTTTTTCCAATCAAAAGTCCTATTTTGTACTGCACTACACCCATAATGTACGTGTAAAAAAAAGTGGCTGGTGCTACAATGCTGTCGTTGGCCTTTGTAGAAGTAAATAATAGCAATGCAAACTGAATTTAGTCGTCAGAATCTGACGTCTACAGACGTCATATTCTGACGCCTAAAGTCGATCCCCGCACTTTAAGGGTTAAAAGTTATACATCACATTCATGACATTCAGGACAACAGAGGACACAGTTATTTCTATAAGGACCAGATGACATAATTCAGCACTTTGTTCCTTCTTCTCGCCTTAACCCTTTGCCTGCTGATCACGGCAATTGTCGTTTTCAATCCATTTTACTAGCCGATCAAATCACAGTTATTGGGAATGAAATGACTGTTTAAACGTCAAAAAATTGTAAATATTTCGTATCAAATTAGACAAATATAAGTCATTTTCAACCACTTGAGGTTGTGGATCGCGGTTGCGAGACACAACATCACGTGGTTCAACGTTTAAATACATTTACGAGGGTGCACATAGGTCTTGGAAATTATGGATTTTTCCCACTTCACTTTTTACCCATTTTTGGCCTCACTATTCACGTTTTATAATGGAAAAATGATATAAATAGCCATAAAAATAGATATAAATTTTTAGGTCCGTTTTTCACACTACTTATTAGCTGCAATCCTCAATGTTCGGACCCTAAGAACAGGCGACTCGCCGTTCGTTCGATTCTTTTTAACCCATGTGCACCCTCATTTACAAGATTCGGGTTAACTCCTCCCAGTGTCCCATACAGAGGGTTCTGTTTGCCCAGATAACACATTGTAAGACAACACTGGCTGTGCTCAGAATCCATATTCAGACAGATTCCTCCATTAGTGGCTTCTCTGAATGCTTCACCTACATCTACTGAATAATAAATACAACATTTACACTAAGTATACATCCGCACCTTGCTTTACCCAGCAAACACAAAACATTTGTATAACATTTGTACAATGTTGGGCCAACGTGGAATACGTGATCTTAACCCATGGTCCGTGGTCTGGGGCGATCTTAACCCATGGTCCGTGGTCTGTGGCGATCGTAACCCATGGTCCGGGGCGATCTTAACCCATGGTCCGTGGTCTGGGACGATCTTAACCCATGATCCGTGGTCTGGGGCGATATTAACCCATGGCCCGTGGTCTGGGGCGATCTTAACCCATGGTCCGTGGTCTGGGGCAATCTTAACCCATGGTCCGTGGTCTGGGGCGATTTCAACCCATGGTCCGTGGTCTGGGGCGATCTTAACCCATGGTACGTGGTCTGGGGTGATCTTAACCCATGGTCCGTGGTCTGTGGCGATCTTAACCCATGGTCCGTTGTCTGGGGCGATCTTAACTCATGGTACGTGGTCTGGGGTGATCTTAACCCATGGTCCGTGGTCTGGGGTGTTCTTAACCCATGGTCCGTGGTCTGGGGCGATATTAACCCATGGTCCGTGGTCTGGGGCGATCTTAACTCATGGTCCGTGCTCTGGGGCGATCTTAACCCATGGTACGTGGTCTGGGGCGATATTAACCCATGATCCGTGGTCTGGGGTGATCTTAACCCATGGTCCGTGGTCTGGGGCGATCTTAACCCATGGTCCGTGCTCTGTGGCGATCTTAACCCATGGTCCGTGGTCTGTGGCGATCTTAACCCATGGTCCGTGGTCTGGGGCGATCTTAACCCATGGTCCGTGGTCTGGGGCGATATTAACCCATGGTCCGTGGTCTGGGGCGATCTTAACCCATGGTCCGTGGTCTGGGGCGATCTTAACCCATGGTCCGTGGTCTGGGGCGATCTTAACCCATGGTCCGTGGTCTGGGGCGATCTTAACCCATGGTCCGTGGTCTGGGGCGATATTAACCCATGGTCCGTGGTCTGGGGCGATCTTAACCCATGGTCCGTGGTCTGGGGCGATCTTAACCCATGGTCCGTGGTCTGGGGCGATCTTAACCCATGGTCCGTGGTCTGGGGCGATCTTAACCCATGGTCCGTGGTCTGGGGCGATCTTAACCCATGGTCCGTGGTCTGGGGCGATCTTAACCCATGGTCCGTGGTCTGGGGCGATCTTAACCCATGGTCCGTGCTTAGCCATAACGCTGAAGTTATGGGTCTACGGCCATTATTATTTTTAAATACATTCAGTGCGGAGACAGACTTAAGACGTCAGAATATGACGTCTATAAACGTGGTTAGGTTATGGACTAAGCTGTTAAATCACTACATGAATGTAGGCCTACTGAAAAAGATGAACTTAACTATTAACTTAATTATATTTCAAGATAATCTCCGAACATGGGCCCTGCTTGAGTATAATCAGTGATAATTGTGCACCTAATCACCATGATATAAATTGAACATAACCAGGGAATAAGAGCATTATTTCAATTGAATATTCAAAATCCAATCCACGAACATTGTGCGTGGAATTATTTCTATCAACCTATACGATTCATATATATTATTACTTTTAAATTTGGCTGGAAAGTAAATTTGACGGGTAAAGATGTATATGCCTGTCGTCAGAAATTCATAATACATTATGCATTTCTGCTATGGTGTACAAGAATAAATAATGTTATATATGAATATTTCGTGAATTCGTTTAATTTCAACGGTGGTCCATCATCTGCGACGCTGTCCAGCCATCGAACCACCATTGGCCTAAGTCTGGTGCCAGTCGGGTTAATCGTTAGGTCAGTGTGACAGATTTACGTCTCACAAAGAAAACTATGTTCTCGATATCTACCACGAAGACAAGTCCATCGTATTCTGGGCCAGCCCCGATGTCTCATTCGTATCGGCTGGGGATTGTAACCTGGAGATACCAGGTTCGAGTCCCGGTCAAGCCGGATATTTGTCATTGTGGTTGTGCATATATGGTGCTCCAAACTGTTCAAAGTCCTGGAGTGTACAGTGCTGCCTATGATACTGTGCACTATCAAGAACACTTGAAGTCATTCGAAATAAGAGTAGGGCATAGTCCCGCCTTCGGCTTCCTTCTGTCGCGATATTGCCATGATTGCGCGGAAAGCGAAGTAAAGCGCAATATTCACTCATTCACCCATTGTATTCTGAGTGTTCTGTTTCAGCTCGGCTTGACCCTTTAAGTCCTCACGATGCATTAAAGCATCATTTTACATCCCTGAAAACAGCCTTAATTTTCCTACAACCAAGGGTTTTCGAAAGAAAATTTCCATGAAACTGGTTTACCAATACATGGTAATTTTCTTTAATTTTTAAACCACATCAAATCATCTTCATCCACTACAAGTCGTGAATTGCGACAGCAATTCACGACTTGTAGTGGATGAAGATGGCAAAGATAAATTCAGGCTTGAAAGGGTTAACCCTTACAACGGCTGAGGTATTTTTATATAAACCAAGAACCGAAGTCTTTTTTCATTTGAAATCATCATAACTGTCTTAGTTAGCTCTTTCCGCTTCCTTTGAATACCTAAGTTATGGGTCTATGGCCATTATACAAATTTTACTCTTTCAGTGCGGTGATCGACTTTAGACGTCAGAATCTGACGTCTAAAGTCGGTCCTCGCGCTGAAAAAGTTAAGATATATGACTCCTGAGGGAGAGAACAGGAAGAAGGCAATCACCGTGGCATGATGGGATGGCCAGACAGGAAGCGAGGTGGACTGTGGCTTTCCGGTTATTGAGCGAGCAACTCTGCAACATGTTATGATGAACTGTAACAGCAGTGTCCTTAATAAATCTAAGCCAAGAAAACATCCAATTTTTTGTCCTAGTGAACAACAGAAACAAGGCAATCAGTGAAAAATCCAATATAAACCAGAGTAACATTTTGAGCTCTAATGGCATAATATATAAGTGTATAATAAATAATAAAGTGCTCCTGCTAAAAAAAAAAAAATAATAAATATACATGTTTCGAGTTAATAGTCTCCTAGATTTTAATTTAACTTAAATATGAACAGAAATAATGATAAATAATAATAATAATATGATAACAGAACACACTGTGAGACGTTAGGCTCAAATTTCCGCTTCTATTCGTTTTAGAGACAGATTTAAATTAGCTTAGGCTACAAGACCACGATTTTTCATTGGAATTGAACATATATATATATATATATAGCATTGTTTCCGTTGAAATTACAACATGCACTACCGCAACACCTATGTTGCTGTGTATGCGACCAGTAATTGAACCCAGAACCAGTTTATTACATAAATACAAGTAAAATGAAGTATATGCAATGTAACGGAAATTACAGTAAAAAATAAGATAAACTTGTCATGTTTTAAATTGTAGGCCTATTTATATAAACAAGTGAAACTCAACCTTAATACTGTCATTTTACATCCGTTGGTTGTTAGATCTATCCAATTAAAACCTAATTAGTTTTGTAATTTTAAACTTCTAAGTTCAGATATGTTAAGGAAAAAATGGCTATAGAATGACGACATTTATGAGTGAGCGATAGTGTGTGTCTTTGTGATACGGATGAAAGTAGTCAAGGCTGTGCTCAAGTCAGAGGATGAGAAAATCAATGTTTACCAATCACCAAACCAATATCAATCAGAGACTGTACCCGACCAGTAATCTAGTAAACAGGCAGGAGATAGACGACACCGAGGAGGGTGGAGCAGTAAATAGATAGGGTCAAAGACGGGAATGGCAAGGGGGAGACAGGAGGGTGGGGCAGTAGATAGGGTCAGGGACAACAGGGAGGCGGTGAGGAGGGGGCAGCTGATACCCATCTAACAGGATACATTGATCTTATGTTGTATTAATGTTGGCCCACCGTCTTCGACGTTGGCCCAACATAAAACAACATAGTATCAACGTCTCGTGTTTGTTGTGAAGATGGGGTTGTGGTGAAGTACCAGTCTCATCTGTCTTGGTATCCCACTGAGCATGGAGATGGTAAAGGCTCTACCATCTCCATGCACTGAGGGACTGGAAACCAAGGGCTGTTCGTTTTGTGACACTCCATGGATCAAAAGATTATTAGCATTACATCAGCATTGGCGCCGGGCCAATGTATCGTTTTATCTGGGAAGTGACTTTTCTGGCAAAAAAGGAGTGAAGCGTCACCTGCATGGTAATTCCGCATTCCTAGCAAACACGGGACAACCACCCAACGCTGTTTCAATGACGGGTCAGCGTCGAAGACGTTGGGCCAACATTGAAACAGTACTGGGTGAATGGCAAATGTTTGCTGGGGTGCTGCTGCTAAGTATACAGCAGACCCAGTGTTGGAGTAGTGTTTGGCCAACATCGTAGACAATTTGCTGGCCTTAAACCAGCCCAACATTGAACCGGAATTGGGTGGGTAGGTCTACATTGTATGTACGCGGTACATAGAGACAGGCGGCAGAACGATTCACTGGCAAGTATGAACGGATGTTGGCCAACACCGGCGATGGTGGTGGAAGAAATAAACGTTAAGGTTATATTTTAACTTCGTCTCCTTAGCTCTTTCTATATCTTGGACATTTAGGATTCTGGCCTATGAGGAACACCAATATAGTTATGTTTACAAAATATTAAGCCTCGAGATCATTCTGACTGATGTATTGTTCTCTTTTTGTTGAGTTGGTGTTGGGCCAGCGTCTCAGAAAGTGGACCGACGTCAAACCAGCATTGGGTCAGTGTCTCATGTAAGATGGACAATGTTATCCTGAAATGATCTCGTGCAATTTCGTGCTGTGTGAAATTGCGTAGTCCGAGATTCGGGCGGGAATAAGAACTGTGTTATTTCTTCCGCTGATTTCTCCATCCGTCACCATGAATTTTGACAAGAAATCTCAAAGCAATAACACAGTCTGCCCTGGAGGATCAGAAAATGATTTCCACAAAAATATTATTACCACTCAATTCAATTATCCAATGAGATGTGTTTATTTAAGAATTGGCATTCATGTTTTTCACTTAAATAATTATTTATTGCTAAATATATGTGTTGTTACATGTACCAGCCGTGCAAATATCACTTGAAACTATATATTCTCGTAATATATTTTCATTCAAATTTACACCTGAAGCTCCCGTTGGGATCTAGCTGACTGATTCAAGAACATGA